>VZRJ01009407.1:313345-354159 GCA_013397565.1 Ptilonorhynchus violaceus | reverse complement strand
CCCTCACCTGACCCTCAGAACCTCTGAGGTCACATTCTATCAAAGCACAAAGTCACTTCTACACAGATCTTCTAGCAAGTGCAGAAGGTGGAGGCCGCCTAAGGCCATCACGGGCAGGAGCGAGGAAGTCCTTAAAGGAGGGCTTACGAAGGACTTCAGGCATGGGATTGCAGAATGTAGACACGGATGCAGAGTAATCCTGCTGCCAAAATAGGTTCTTTCACACGGTGTGCAAGAGGCCAATCCACGCACACAGTCGAGGTATTTATTTACAGTTCCGCACAGAAGGGGGTGCTGGGTGGCAGATCAACAAAGGCAGCACCCCAACTATCAAAACTTCTTACTAGTCGTACATTTTAGCAAACAAAGGAATTAGTGTTTATTGGCTACAAGTTTCGTAGTTCTCTTATTAATTAATATTATATCTTCTATTAATGATTCTCTTGCTTCTCATGCTAATTAGTCCCCATTCTCAGTGTTTCTCTCCTTTTGAGTCGGTGGTTTCTTGGGTTGGTGGCCATGAGTGGGTCGCAATCTCCTGTTGCCAAATTACCTTTTACTCAATCAGAGCTGATTTCAGCACAGTTGCTGAGTTGGCTTTATTAGTTTCTTCTTTATCTTGGGAGTTCTGCCAGATGTTCTTGTGGCCCATAAATTCTGCATTCTTTGTGTCTACCATCAGTGGCACATCCTTCTTCGCAAGCTTTGTTAACCTCCCCCTAGGTCTGAGATCATTGAAACGTGTCGAGCCCTAAACCTTAACAAGGCAGTTCTTCCAACAATTAATTTGTCTTTCTAATACCTGGACATCACTTACAGCTTCTTAGCTGCTATCTGTTTCACAGATTAAATCTCCTTTCTTCTTGTTTTGGCTTGAAAGTATGCAAAGATCAAACATCAGAGAACATACTTTCTTCAGAAAATTTTACATATTCCGGACTTTGGAACAATCCCACATTAGCCCTAAGTGCTACATACAGACATTATATAAGCAGAATGCTTCAGCTCCTCCTGAGGCTGTAGCTTCCTCACAAACCTAACAACACACAAGTGCTGAGAAGGAACACAGCCAGGGAGAACAAAAATTCTGAAGTACAAATTCAGGGAATATGCAGGCAGGAACAACCATTAGATTGTTGAACCTCAACTCATTAAATTTCACCCAATTACATCATTACCTTGTATTTTACATTCACAGCAGACTAACTACACATATGATTAAAGTTGAATATTTTCAGCTTCTTGTTAGGAATTTTTACTAGAAATTTCCCTACTAAATTTAAAGCTCTCTTAGGTATCTAAGAGATAGATACTCTTATCTTTTTGTCCCTAAACTCTGTAGGAGTAATTGAACACTGTAAATTACTTACGAGGAGATCAGGCTCACTTACTCCCCCTCAGAGAAGAACAAGCTGTGGGGTGGCTGCACTTCTGTGATTTGCTGCCTTGGGAATCAAGGTACATTGGTGGCTTTTCCACACAAAGTAGTTATGAACCAGGGCCGGTCTGAAAAGATGTGAAGATCGTCGACCATGTCTCCGTGCCCAACTCCGTGCTGCTGGGTGTTCCCAGTCCCTGTGGAGGTCCTAGGCTCCAGCTGCCAGGCAGCGTGGGGAACAGAGACAGCACTCACAGGGCTGGCCTGCGCTGCTCCCCGTGACCTGCTCCTCAGGCATGTCACCCCTAGCACAGACACTGACGTTACAAGATGTCTGTCTTCCATCTCTTCAGTAAATTCATGCTGTGTCCAGTCCAAAATACATACTTAGGAAATAATTATTGTCCCTCTGCTGCTGGAGTCCTGTGTAACCCACTTCTGTCCCATAAAAGGTGATTTGAAACACTGCAGTAGCAGCAGCCAGGTGGGCTTGGTGCACTGCTGGCTGTGAGCAAATTCATTTCTGCTGTGCAACACGTGGCTCTCTGGCAGCTCCTGTTGGCTTCATTGTCTCTGTGCAGCCACAATTTTGTGTGTATGTTTTCTACAGGCACATACATGTGGCCTTTCATTATGGGAGCATTATAGATGTAAACATCAGCTCATTGCTAGCATTACTGCTAGAAACAAATTGCAGTGGCAAGCCAAGAACTGAAACATATTGAGGGTTGCATAGAGTTTTGTTGCTTGGAATATTCTGGTAGAAACCTTCGTAGTCTCATCACTCACACTATAACTCTTCAGTTCTTAGTGATACGTTCTTTAGATTCTTTTGAGAAGTAAGATAGGACCCAAAACTCATGAAGTCACCAGAACTTTATCCCATGTAAATAAGAGTTGTAAGCTTCATTTCCAATAATTCTGAAGTAAAGACTTCAAAGATGGTGCGAGGGTTTTTTTGTACCAAGCAGCAGAAGAATCTCTGTTCCATTTTCTGCCCAAAGCAAGCACAGTTGCAGTACAAAGAGCTGGTGACTCACCACTGCTGCTAGTCACTTCGGATTTCGATTCCACCGTGGAAGGTGTTAATCTATCAAGCAGCAAATATGGTTGCTCACATGAGACAAAAAAAACCTTTGGCAATTATATCTGGAAGTGGTGTTCCTTTACAAAACCTTTCCATTCCAAGGGAATCCAGTCACTCACAAATATCCTGTTACTGCTTTTAATTGGACATTACTAATTCTCTCTGGTCATACTAGTCATTTTAACTAAGGCAATTGTGTCACCGGTCTGAAATCAGAACACATTACAGAGCAGCACAATGAGAACATGCCATTGAAATGGGCTCACTCAGGCCTCCTGCAAAGAGAAGTACAAATACAAACCTAAGCTTTTTGACTACAGCACAACCACATCCTCTGTTATGCTTCTGAAGTAGTGTAATAGCCAACCATCCTGCTACATTGCCAAGAACGTATTTTCTCATTTCTAGCCTCTTTTTATGCAGTTATTCTGTATGTCAGTGCCTCCTCATAATTGCTAGATCTCTTCACCAATTTTAAACAAATTCAGCAGAGGGGTAGAGTTCTTAAAGATATTAGTAAAACTTAATGGAATTCAGCAGCTGAGAGTACTAAGGCCCAAGTCTGTGCCCCCTTGAAAAGAAAGGCAAGGAGAACTTACTTCTCCCTACTGTGTTTGCTCTTAGCAAACCAGCTGATAGGTGTGCACACCCTGCACAGGTAGGCACATACCCTAGATCCGAGCCACCTATACTACTAGCTCTTCTTGCCCAGCATGATGGATGGATGATGTAAGAACTGAAGGTGTAAGGGACAGAGAACTCTGGTAATAATGTGGAAAGGAGTCAGAAAGAGACAAGAGGGATGGAAAAAAAGAGGGAAACTAAACTTAAACTAGAGTTTTAATGCTGACAGATCTCCTTTTTTCTTAATGGAGAGAATTAATCCTGCAATCCTATTTAGAAATGCTAATTCTGATAAGGCAGGTTGCTAGCACGTGCAGCTTATTGTGGTTTTACCAACTCCAGTTGGTAAAATTGTTTTCCAACAAATTGTTTCCAACAATTGTTTTCCATACAGTTTTCTTACTGTATAACTATAAGTTTAGTTCACCTTGCTGCTTGGTCTCTCAGAATTGGACAATAAAAAAAAGTAATTCCTGCTCAGATTTTTCACAGTACAGAAAGTTCATCAGTTAGCAGAGCTAAATGTGTGCTTTTAAAATTATGACAGTGTCTTACAAGAAGGTTGGCTCATCCATAGAAGGTTAAAGGGACTTGTGTTCAGAACTGCTACTTAAAGATCCTATTTCTGATAGTAAATAGCTTTATAACAAAAGAACATGCAATGAGATCCAGCAGGAGATGCCAAAATAAGGCTAGGAAAAAAATAACATTTTTATTTCAATAAGGATATTAAATCACTAGACAGAGATGTTTAAAAGCATGGCAACTTCTCTATATCGGAAACATTTTAAATCAGCCTTGTGTTACAAGCCTAGTGACCAGATATGAACTGACACAAGAGGTACTGAGTTGTGTTTACGTTCTGCACAAGATCAGTCTGGGGAGCATCATTGTCCCTTTTAGTCTTAAATTGTCTAAATCTACTCAATAATGCTAAGAAAAAATTCTTATCCTTACCAAAAAACTGAGGGTTAACTGTGCTGGTTTTCTGAACTCTTCTTTGGTTATGTCTACAGGGCACAATACCTTAGATATCTTTAGCAGTTCATGGGCCAAAGCATGCCACCAAAAGCAGTAGGGGATCATGCTGACACCTCCAGCATTTCACTGTGCTGGACAGACTTTTTTTATGTGTCATATAGCCAGTGTTAAGAATTATAGTGGCTGGAAGTAGGGACGGATACTGTCTGTGCCTTAGTTAGCATATGGCAGCCCTGGAAGTACAGCAGCTGGGTCTCTTCTGGCTCCAGCACCATGTGGCTTCTGTCACCAAGCATGTATTTTCCACATAGGCAACTTCATAATGGCTTACAGCCCTGCTATGCTGAGTCTGCGGCATTAAAAGGTTATTAAACGTATCTAATTTTTGAAAGGCCATATGTTTTAGGATGATGTTCTGTGACTCGGTTTCAGATAGATGTCCCTGTGCACAAGTAGGGTTCAGATGAAGAGATATTTTGGTCATGTTTAATCACTCTTGCTTGTGTTAGTTCTGCATGGAAAGTCACAACAAATAGGCTGCACAATATTACTACCACGTCTCCATTTTCAAACTCTTCATTTCAGCTGTTTTTTTGTTGACTGAGGAGCCTGAAGTACATTCCATAATGCCATATACTTACAGAAAGTCTACTGAATTGGTTTTAGTATGTCAAAAAAGAAACCTGTGTTTCCCAATACTTAAAGAGATGTCAGAAACTATGATTTAAGCTATTTTATTTGGGATTTTTTTTCAATATTTACAATAAAATAAGAGTTTTAGATCACAGAATGGGTCAGATTGGAAGGGATGCACAGTGAGTCAGCTGGTCCAACCTCCCTGCTCAAGAAGAGTCATCCCAGAGCACATGGCACTGTGCCAGATAGTGGATTGGACTGTGCCCACATAGTTCTTCAATATCTCCAGTGAGGGATACTCCACAACTTCTCTGGGCAATCTATTCCAGTACATGGTCACCCACACAGAAAAGAAGTTCTTCCTCATGTTCAGTTGAAATTCATCATGCATCAGTTTCTGCCTGTTGCCTCTTGTCCTACTGCTTGGCACCATCGAGCAGAGCCTGGTCCATCCTCTGACACCCTCCCTCCAGATACTTATAGGCATTGATAAAGTCCCCTGTCAGTCTTCTCTTCTTGAGGCTGAACAGGCCCATCTCCCTCAGCCTTTCCTCATAAGAGAGATGCTCCAGTTCCCAAATCATCTTTGTAGCCCTCTGCTAGACCTGCTCCAGGAGCTTCATGTCCCTGTTGTCCTGAGAAGCCCAGAACTGGACACAGCACTCCAGATGTGCCTCACTAGGGCTGAGTAGAGGGGCAGGATCTAGATGAATAACACTAGCTATCCTATAAACTGGAAGTAGTACTGATGTTTAGCGTATCAGAAGAGTTGTCTTTCTTCTGTTGATGCCTTGGCTATCTGAGAAGTTTAATTTTTTCCAGTACTCCTTAGTCATAACCAGAATTTCTTTCCAACATGAAGATACATAGACACATGCACATTGAAGCCCACTCCACATTAAATGCTGTTGATCACACAGGGGTGGACAGCATTATACATCTTTCTAAAGAACATTGTATCTGCAGCCAGCAAACAGACATTCCAACAAGCCCAGTAAAACTAACATTTTTTTAGTTCCTGTGCTGTCTGTCCTATCAGTGTCACATTATATATATGGGGTTTCAGTAAAAAAAATTACATCAAATCATCTTCTGCCAGCAGGTGATTCCATGACAATGTTTTGCAAGAACACTTCCATTTTGTCAAAACTCCCTAAAATATTGTCAAAATATTTTTGAAAGTTAAAGCAACTTTGCGACAACTGTTTAATTTTAAAAAGCAGAGCAGTAATTTTGGAAGGGAGCCTGGAATGAAGTTCTATAATAAAACTGAGTTAATATTTCTAAATATATATGTTTCATTTTGAACAGAACATCAGCTTTTCAATAGGATTTTTGACCATATCTGGCTTCAATATTTTAGACCAAAGGCTTTTGATCTTTATCAGCTCTAGAAATGGGGTGTGTGGAGAAACCATCAAAATAAGACACCGAATAAAAAAATGGCATGTAGCAAACCAATCAAAAAAGATGTGCTAATGCATTTTTGAGGAAATTATTTCTATAAATGTGATAATATCACTAGCTGTCATGGTTTGACACTGGCCAGACACCAGGCACTCACGAAAAGCCCACTCACTCACTCTCCTCTGCTCTGCAACTGGACAGAGGAGAGAAAATTTAACAAAAGGGTTAATGAGTTGAGATAAGGACCGAGAGGAAACACTTCAAGGGCAAAACAGGCTCAGCTTAATGATAAAAAGTGAATTTATTACTAAGAAGATCAGAGTAGGAGAACGAGAAGTAAAAATCAGCCCTTAAAGACACCCTTTCCTTCCCTCCAACCCCTCCCTCCTTCCCACCGACAGCACAGGGAGATGGAATGGGGGTTTTGGTCAGTTCATCACTCAGGATTTTCTTTCTGCTGCTCGGGGAGAGGAGTCGTTTCCCTGCTGCACCGTGGGGTNTGGATCACAGCGTCCTGGTATCCAACCACTCCAGCGTGGGCGCTGCCCCCACGGGCTGCAGGTGGATCTCTGCATCTCCCATGGATCCCCATGGGCTGCAGGGGCACAGCTGCCTCACCATGGTCCTCCCCACGGGCTGCAGGGACATCTCGCCTCTGGCGCCTGGAGCACCTCCTCCCCCTCCGTCTGCACTGACCTTGGTGCCTCCATTGTTGTTCCTCTCACATGTTCTCACTCCTACTCTTCTCTAGCTGGAAAATTACAACTGTGTGCCCAAACTTTTTTTGCTTTCTTCTTATATATGTTATCACAGAGGCGTTACCATCATCTCTAATTGGCCCAGCCTTGGCCAGCAGCACGTCCATCATCAGAACCATCAGGGATTGGCTCTGCTGGACATGGTGGAAGCTTCCAGCAGCTTCTCACAGAAGCCACTCCTGTGGCATCCCCCACTACCAAAAACCAAGCCCTGCAAAACCAACAAGCTAGCAAACATAACTCATTAAATACAGCGTAGGTCAATAATAGAGGTCTACAAAGCACTGCAATACTGTGCAAGCAGGAATGACAGAATAATTGGAGTTGTGGAGTTGTTTTTGTTTGTTTGTTTGTTTGTTTGTTTCATTGGAGAGTTTTTTTGTGGCATTGTTTTATCTAATTTTACTAAAAAGCAATAAGGTTAGGGTTGGGGTTTTTAAAGTATTATTTTAGTTCAAGAACCTTACTTTGTTTACTCATTTCCTCAGGCACATATTTCTCATTCCAGTAACAACTCTCATGTCTATGTGAGCTGAACGCCTCAAGGTTTTTTTGGGTTTTTCCTTATATCACGGGGAAGAAGAGACAGCAACCTGTTGGCAAAGGAGGAACCAATTCCCCCCATGCTTTTGTTTTAAATGTCAAAAATATTCATAAACTGATAAGCAAATGTCATCTT
This sequence comes from Ptilonorhynchus violaceus, assembly GCA_013397565.1. NCBI lineage: Eukaryota > Metazoa > Chordata > Aves > Passeriformes > Ptilonorhynchidae > Ptilonorhynchus > Ptilonorhynchus violaceus. Next base: position 346,609 of record VZRJ01009407.1, on the reverse strand, counting down.
GTGACTGTATTTGAGCTGGCTGTATTTAGGCAGTTTTCTGACAGTGTACTCTTTAAGGGGTCAGTCTGAAGATTTCACTCTGTAATGCTTTTCAGAGTGTTTATTGATTTTTCTGCTCTCGTCTCAGTGTTTGGAGAGTTTATCCTGATGCTCGTTTTTTCCTTGCCAATGAACTAGTCAAGAAAATTATGTACTAGCTGTGTCCCTAGCTGTGTTAAATGTATAAACATTTAACGGTAAACAGTTTTAAAAATAGAAGGAAACATTTTAATTTTCTTTCCTGCAGGTTTATTTTGAGTATAGCAATTAGTGACTTTATAACAATGTGTACCATACTTCCAGACAAAAATGACTGTCAAGGTAACAATATCCCCTCAGAATACATCTTGAGCTTCATCTTCCTACAAACACTGGAAGAAAAATTGCTATTCACTTTAGTGAACTCATTGTATATATGAAGCTGATTATCTCTCTCCTAAAGTCCACTTCATACCAGCCTGAGCTTTTTCCATTACAATTCTTGAGGATTACTGACTTCATTCACACTACTAGGAGGAGTCTGTGTATATTACTGTATATTTGTAAGAAAAAACATGAACTGCAATCCATCACCTTCTTAAGAAAATAAAATCAATTCCTAGTGTTCCTGCCTGCCACATTCTAGCCTGATGATTATTATCCCATGTATCTACATTAGTGACTGTGGCATTTTTCTCTGTTTCTTGCATTAAACTATTGAATCATTTTCCTATTCCTGGTTATAAAACTACCATATTCAATTAGGTTAAGAGGTGCAACAAATTGGTCTAACCAAGTGACTTTTAAGGCTTGAATTTATAAAGGGATGTAGGAATACATGCCCCTATGGCTGTTAAAATGTTGGTGGGGTTTAGGTTTCTAAATGTCTATCTAATGTGAATTCTAAATGTGAATCCAAGCCTAAATTACATGCTCCCAGATGCTCAGATTAGAGAAAGCTATAGTATTTCCAAGTACAGCTTATTATTTCCAGTGTTGAACTGCTAGGAATAGAGGGACAAAAGGAGCAGCACTGGAGCTGCAAAGATTTGCCAGTTCTTAGGTGTGTGCTTTAGCAGGGGAACCACAAAATGTTTCATTGTCCTGAGGCAGGGTAGTGTTTCTATAGGTAACTTCTTTTGTGTTATACTGTTCAAAAATTTCTTAAATATAATATGTGGTGGGTTGGAAACTAATCTCAACACTTCCTCCTGAAAATCTGTGGCAGTTAAAAGCAAATTCTGGGAGAATCAAGCTCCCAGAGGCAGACATAAATACGCACGAGAGATGCAATCAGATAGTAACTGGAGCCTTTGAGAATGAGGTTTGTTGACTCTATTTCTTGGGTTTCCTCTGTGTGATCAGATCAGCTCTAAACTGAGAACCTATGTAGCCATATCCTGTGTTTCCATTTATAATAAGTCAGATAACACCTTCCATCTCAGGATGTCTGTCCCAGCACATATATTTTTAGCATTCTCTGGGACAGAAAAGGGCTAGAATCCCCATTTTATACAGAATAAAACATGGAAATGTAGATAGGCACAGAAGAAGCATTTTGCCCAAGGTTATAAAGGAAAAATCTGCCCAGTTCAGGAATATAACCCAAATATTTTCTTTTTCTTATATTTTAACCACGGAACCATCTTTGCTTCCTACTTAGAATGCTCTCAGTGTTTTTAAATGCTGCAATTATCATTTGACTGCTTTCTATTTAAAGGCAGGGATATATACTCAGCACTTCTCTAGAAGGCAAAACAGCAGCATATATTTGTTAATCACAGATTGTTCAGGTTTCTTAAACCTCCTGGAGAAAGAAGTCATTATTATCTTTCTAGGGCCAATATGAAGTTAAAAGTCAGAAAACTGTCTTATCCTCAGTATAAAAAAAACTAGTTAAGACTGTATTCCAGATAATTTAGAAAGAATAGTTTTTCTCATGAAGATTGGAATTCACTGGATTCCAATGATTACAGTTATCATTATTGCTTTATGAGGCAGAGAGTATAACAACAGTGGTGTAATCTTTGTGTAAAAGTCTTCTAATAATCTTGTTTAGCAATATCTTCTCTCCAAGATGAGTTGCTAGCAATCTGAGGAAATGAAATTTTCTTTCTGTTGTTTCTGATTTCTTAGGGAACTGCATGGTGAGGATTATTGTCTTGCTTTATAGGGACACTATGAGACAAGTAAATATGTGATCAAATAAGCAAACAAATGAGGATCCAGTCCAGGAAACTGTGCAGGTTCCTTTCATTTCCCAGTAACTTCCTCTGCTGGACAGAAACACAACACAAACCAGACAGAACTGTTTATCAAACCATTAAGATGGAAAACATCACACTGAGTCATTCCAACACAATCTGCTTCACTGAACAGAGAAAGAAATTCAACAACAAATCTTATACAAGCTAATACTTGAAAAATCAGTGTTAGATGAAAATCATAAGTTTTCCTCAATTGTCTGATATAATATGAGGCATCTAAATTCAGTTATGAGCACCTTAGTATTCCAGATGCCTAGTTATATTTGCACAAGAGAAAAGTAGTCATGCTTTTTGTGGGAGGACTTCACAATATCTGAATCTGTTGGGAAAAATAGAAAGCCTGTGGCTGTATAATTATAGACTCCCCTGCATGTGTGAGGCAGGAGTACTGCCACACAGTCAACCTCAGCTCAGGGTTCTCAATTTCCATTTGCTCTTACTATGGAAGGCGTTGTGTTATAGGGAGCTATAGCCATTCTTTAACAAAGACAATACCACACCCCCACCGCGTTTATCTAGCTCATACTTACTACCTGTGTTACACTGGTGTTGACTCTTTAAAAAGTTGGGTAAATAGGAGAAAATACATGTTTCCTCCTGATGTCCCACAGTATTGCAGCCTTACCTGTGCTATCCATCTGCATTTGCTGCAGCACAACTGTAGAGCCTCCTCCTGGCAGACCAGGGAGTGCTGTTTACAAGGGGGTGCAGCATCGCCCACATGTTGTCTACTTCTACATGGAAAGAGGGGCATAGGGAGGAGGCCACTGGGTGCCCAAGGTTTGTTGCAATATGGGATTGGGAAACTTGGAGGCTTATGCTTGTCAAAAGTGACTCTGGGTGTTGTATATCAATGTAGTTCTAATTCCAGATGACAGACTTCACATATCTTCATGTAAAATTAATGTAATAAGGGAATTATCTATGTTAATAAGTACCGGCTCAGCTAATATATTGTGTGCATCTGGTAATCATACATTTTCTCTCATTTTAATCCCCTATTCCATTTTAAGGATAAATTACTGCTTGGAAATGGGCAAAGTTGTCTAGAGAAAGTTAACATTTTTAAAACTACAGCTCAGCTGAAAATGATGGAAAGAGCAAATAATCAGCAAACTCTGGATTTCTGATAAAACCAAGTTAGTCTTCTACAATGTAATTTAATAAAAAAAAAAATGAGGTAATTTGGCTGCATGATAAGAAGAAGTTATAGACTGTTGGGAGAGATCTCTCCCAGTGAGTTCTTCAGGTTATATTTCTATCCGTGCTAGCTTCAGAAGATGCAGCTGAACAACTGCAACCTGAGAACACAAGAATACCACAGCAGACATGAGACAAGTGAAACACAAATGCTGAGACACGACATTTAGTAAAACAAGCACCAGAATCTGAATCTAATATTCTGCTGCTGTGGAGAGCAGAAAAAAAACTAAAACAAGTCAGAGCTCAAGTTTGATCTCACAGAGTCCTTTTCTCTGTTTGACACGACATCTTATCAGTAAGCTATGTCATAAACCTGCTACTGCTGCTAGTCAGCATGAAACAGTGAAATCGGTAGTGTTACTGTTCGTTTTGTTATAAGGAGGACGGCATGAGAACATGAAAGCAGGTTTATTTGGAATATCCAACTGAAGTTATCTGTCCTGCAGGCCGTTCTTTTGGGTCTTCAAAAGACCTACACGCAAAAGATCAGAACGCTGTGTAAAAAAGTTTGCGTTCCATCCCCATGCCCGGAGCCGACGGCAGGTGTCACTGCAGGAGGCACAGAAAATGCAGCCGCAGTCCCAACGCCGCGCTCGCTCCTGTGCGTGCCCCGCCGGGCTCCCCTGCGACAGCCTGGCCACGGGCTCGGTGGCTCTGCCCTGCGGCGGCCGTCATCAGCTACCTCATCAGCCAACTGCAGTGATAACTGCCTATCAGCAGAAACGAAGTTTCCCCTAGTTAATAAAGGGCCTGTATGATATTCTTATTTGAATGCAGACTGCAGCTCTCACCTGGGAGAAGAGGGCTACTCAGTTCTGCCTTGCTCTCCCAGGATCCTTTAACTGTTTTGATGCATATTCAGGGTTGCTGCCCGCTGTCGGAGACTGCTGTTGTTTGTGCACACTTTAACGACAGTCCAGACTTGTCCAGAAACCAAACCAGCTTCCCTACGCACATCCCAGAGCATGGGCTCTTCCCAAAGCTTTTCTGCTTCTCCTCAGACAAACGCCAGAGCAGCAGTTCGGTTCTGCATGCTCACACTTACTCATCTCAGCTGTTAAATCGTGTGGTGCAGCAGACGGATGCCTTTCTTTGCTTTCTACTATTGTTCACCTAAAGGAGGAAGACATGTCATCCCCTCATGACTGGCCCAGAAGCTAAGTCCCTTTTTCTCACAGCAAGTGAAGCTAGCCAGACAGAGCAGACCGACGTCCAGGGAATGTTCAGTGAGACTGCTTCAAACGTTGGAGAAGAGTATATTGGAAGGGGAAAAGGTCTTCCACCTGTACAGCTTGCTCAGGGTTCTGCATTACCCACTCTCACCAGCCAAAACACTGCTTTTAAGGCAAAAGACAGATTTTGTGGTGATCACTAAACAACACAACACCACCTGGGGACAAGAGATATATGAACATAATAAAGCAGGTCATTATACAAAGTGTGTAACTGTCAGCGTCTCTGTAAATGAGCACACGGATCACACAAGGTAAAGCTTCAATACAGCTCGTATTGTATTCAATCCTAGTAAGTAAAGATTCAATACAGCTAGAATCTAGTTTTTGTATTGTTAGTGCCCATCCACACTATCATCTCCCAGAGAAATGGGAGGTGATGGTGTCCCTCTTCACATCTTCTCATCCAAAACTTCCCCAGCCTTCTGAGCAAAATCTCTGACTTACGAAATATCAGATTGAATGCTTCATAAATTCTTACGAGAATAGTGAGCTTTCTTGCACCAGAGGAGTGTGGTTTTGAGCTGTTCTGTCTCTGTGACTCTCACTCTTGGGGCACTAGCTTCCCACATTTCTGAGGATTTGCCTTGACAGACTGCTGTTGGACCGCACATGTGCTCCGCATGCCCTTGTGTTCTTCTCCCCGAAGGCATTAAATATGGAGCAGCCCCATCTGCCGTTCCGTTCTTTTGCCACGTATACTCCAGAATAACAGAACTCTGTAGCAGTGGGGGAGGAGAACAGGTTGTCAAAAGAGAACAAACACGAAAATAAATTCTGTATGATTAAAATTTGTTCAGAATCCAACAAATTGTCAGTGTTGTTTCAGCAGGTATATGAGGTTTCAGCTTGTGATATCAGTGGAGGTCAGAAGAGACAAGAATATTCAGAATTTAAGTATCAAGAGGATGTTCAGTTTCAGATGCTAAAAAAGGGATTGCAGAAGTCAGATCTAACTGTAGAAAACACAAAACTGTGCACCTGCATCTCTTAGATGCCTGATAAAATGACTTGCTGCTTAGACTGGGTTGATCCCTTGAGTCTATCAACATATCGTGTCCTAGTCTTTCAGCGAGCTGCAGAGGAGCTACAGATAATTGACTTTATTTTTTTCTTCCTAGATAAACAAATTCCACAAGTGCATGAGAGGACATGACACTGTCAAGCATGCCAAAGGAACTATGTCAAATCAAAAAAGCACAATGTCACCCTAGGGAGAACAAGAGGAGGCATGCAGGACACCTGCTTCCACTGCTGTGGTGCATGAGAGCCTGAGGTTGAGATGGTGACCTTCGGGACATCCTGCAAGATTCAGCTGCTTACCCAACTCTTTTCTGCAGGTGTGAGGAAGGGTCGTATGATTTATTGCATATGTTTTGTTGAAGTTGGTGATTTTTTGGTGTGTGTAGTTCACCTACAGGATGAAATGGGATGAAAAGTCAGAGTGTAGCATTGCTTTCAGATGATAAGTTTCATCTTGTAATTTATAAAATTTTTTTTTTTCCCGCTGAAGATAAAAACCAAAAGTGCATTTCATAACATTCGGGCTATCATTCAAAAATGTCTTTCTGTCTTATGTCTTGTTGTACATATTTCTTAGAAACATAAATAAACTTGTGGAAAAATCTTGATAATCTATTGGAATGTAATATGTAAGATCATAAATTAATAGATTTATATTTTTACTAATAATAGAAGTGATTTTAAATAAAAAGTAGAGAATTCAGTTGTCTGCTGTTACTTACACTAATCTATAAGTATTCAAAAGTGGCCATAAATTGCAGAAAAATCATAAAGCTTAATACAAATAAATAAATTAATACAAGTAATCGAACATAAAAATGCATTATTTATGATACACTATATTTTTCCTATTTTGAAAGTATATCATCCAGTCAAGAAGCAAAGTACATAGCTTAGATGATTAGTTACATATACCAGAGAATGCATATCAAGATATAGAGTAAAAGAATATTCATATACTGAAGCCTGTTTGGCAGGGAAGACAAAGCACAAATACTAAACAATGTCTTTGATATTATAGCAGGATGATCAGGAGCTTCCAGAGCTCATTACAGGAATGCACGAAGCAACAGTTAGCTTCATTAACTCTACAATACAGAAAATTGACATTAATTTTGGATAGATATTTTTCACCATTATTCACTCAACCAGATCATGCATTTTTGAAGGCACAAGCAGATTTAACTCGAACATTTCACACAGAATTAGATGTATATGTCAGTGAAAGAGTCCTTAAAACATCTTACGTCAGTATAACTGAGATCAATTTTAGGTACAGCTGTCAGCTAAATAAAGGAAACAAAATTATTGACAGAGTTTACTTTGTAGTTCATCAAGTTCATTTTCTGTTGACTTGGTTGTCATCTGTGCATGATTGCTGCTTCTCTCTTCCAGAATAGGACTGTTCTGTTCCAACGTCTTTTGTGCTGTACAGTGCCATCATGGAGCTTCAGTATTTGTTCCAGTAAACAGATTCCTCCAGCTCAATAACACTTTTCTCTTGGTTTGTTTGATGAGGCCGAGGTCAGGAAACAAAAGGATTTTGTTTTCCCGATACTGGATATTGCATTGCTAGAGTTGCTTTCAGCAGTCTATCCCGTTCTCCTATTTCAAACATAGATGAAATAAAAACACTCCCACTGTCGTTCACAGTCACGTTCTCCTCACTGCTATTCTACAGCACCTTTCCCCATAAAATATGTTCTTCCCCGATATCACTATCCAGAAGTTCAGTAGGAGTTTTAATAAGATATGAAATAGGATCTATCTGGACTGTACCAGAGGGGAAACAAAGGTTGTGCAGGACTTCAGACCTCATTTGGTTTTCAGTTGCTTCCTCTCTTTTGTCTAGTGACACACATTTCACAAAGGAATACAGACACTTCAGACACCTTCTCCACCTTCAGCCCATAAAATTTTAAAGGCACTTTTAGGCTCTTTACTTCCCCTTATCATGGAAATACAAGCCCTCAGGAAAGAAGTAGAACAGACAGATAGGTGGAAAAACTATTTAGCTATCTTACTATAATCTGCCTGTATTCAGTTGTATCTGAAGTCAGAGCTCTAGAGTATGGGCACATGCTTCCAATACAGCCCAGACCACATCATGGAGAGGCCCCAGGATGTATTTATTACATCCTGTGATGTAATAAACTCTCTGTGATGCCTAGTACACCAAGCACTTTTTAAAAATTATGTATTCGGAAGCAATTATTTTAATAGCTTGAGTCTTTACCAAGAAACTGCCTGTTAGGATAGCTAGAACCAGACTTTCACCACAGTGATGCGCAAAATTAAATCTATAATGATTTTAAACAACATTTTAATGATATTTCCTATACTTAAAAGACACAGCTTAATGCTAACTGAAAAAAAACCCACAAAAACTCAGTCAAAGTCAACACCACTGACCAAGCATTTGTACGTTAATTTTTTAAATGTTTGACAATAAAGAACCATCACAATGTAATGCAGAGTTTCTCTTCACAAATACCATCTTCTTTTCCCATTACAGTTTGACAATGGATTACTGTGGTCTCTGCTGCAAGTAATCATTAATTATATTCTTCTATCAGCTGATTGCAAGCAAAATCTTCCTTAAAATTCTTGACAGGAATTCTGGTCAAAGAAGCCTCTGTAGCAATAATGTCAGGTTTAGCTCTGTGCTAAGAGAACTGTGCAGAGTATGCGTTGCATGCATTGAGAAGCAGCTACATGCACATCAGGAGAGTTCTCAGAAGTGTGTAGCTGTTCTGTCTCTAGACAGCACAGGAGTTTTCCCAGGGAGCTTCAGCAACAACACTCCCCCTTCCCCCAGGCTAAGCACTGGTCACATTCCAAACTGTCAACACAGTTGAGGACTCTGGACAGCAAACTTCCTTTACATTCAGCAAGCCTGCTATATATATGGACAATCTGCTGTGTGTATGTTTCCACCGCAATGTTCTGTTGTTCATGACATGATCGTGACAAAACAAATTTAAATGAATAGTTACAATAATCCATTACCATTTATTTTCAGAAATTTTAGCAAATACATGTTTTTGCATAGACTTTTCATGACAAAACAGATTCATAATCTTATGCTCCCCTGCAGGCAAAGACTTTCTGGCTGAAAAGCATCCCTGGCTTCCAATTGGAGAAGCGAGCAGAAAAGAGAGGAACATTTTAATTCCCTTTTGTAAAATACTGTGTCCTTGGGTTAATCTTGAGATCTGCAAGATATTTGGAAAATATGTCCTTTTAGACACTCATCAGCTTCTCTATCACAGAATTTATGGTCTTTCTCCTTAATATCTACAGCTGATGTGTGTTAATCTTTTAAATATATCAGTATGTAAAAGTGTAGATTGATTAACAATTTAATTTCTCAGAAATCGAAAAGCACAAGAGCAGCCTTTTGTCTTTCCCAAACCTTTCTTTTGAATGCCTGCTAACCCATAGCATAAATGTCTCAGCATTCAATATCACTAGAAATGTACTTCTCATGTGAGTTTTCAGACTTGTGCTGGATAACATAGGTGAAGTGTTATTTTAAGGTCTGAAATTTTCATGTTCTGAACAGCAGTTGTGTGCACACATGAGAAAAAGCAAAAAAGCTGATGGATAAATATTCCATAAAAGTTCAAGAAGGAATTATTTCTTCAGATAATAGGAATACATTTTTCTGGATATGTATTATTCCACTGTTTTAACTATTTGTATATACTTGTTATGTTTCACTAATGGGAAAAGTAGGCAAGAATATGGACAAAGAATTAAAAGACCTTTAATTAGAGGTCATGGACAGACCGGTTTTGATGACTCAGACACAAGATGAGCAAGTTTATTTACTGCTAGGAAGAGCTCCTCATCTGACTCACATAGTCAAGAGCCGTCTTTACTATAAAGTCCTTGGCCATTTTCCTGGGAATGTACAACTGCTGCCACAAAGACTGTAGCTACATACCACACAAGTTGATTTTAACTTTTTGTGGCACTGGGACTCTACCTCATGTTGTTTCACAGTCTCCATTTAATCCTGAATCAACTCCATGTACTTCAGCATAGTTTTTATCCCTTATGTAAAGGATGGATATGGGTCATTTCATTTTATTTAAATTCTGCTGTGACCTAGTCCTCCTGAAAGGAATACCTCTTAAGATATACACGTGTCCTGGAGTCTCCACTTGCATTACTGTCCTTACAAATGTTTGTCTTCTGCAGCATGGCCCTTGCTGCTCACTGACAGCCCTGATTAGGTGGCTGGTAGAACAACACCACAGTTACTCCAAGGACAGTGAAAATGCTTGCAAAACTGATTCTTAATTATATGCTTGCATTTGCTGGGAATTCTTTAGAAAATAACCTTGGAGCAAGACATCCAGCATTGTCAAAACAAAAACACACAATGTCAACCACATTTAAGTGTATTTCTGGGATTCCTACAAACTGCTTAGCTGGTAAACTACAGTCATGCTTTTGTCTTGTCAGAGCTAAGACAAGACTGGGTGAAGTACCATTAGGCTTTAATTGAAAATTAAAAGTGTTTTAATTAAATCAAGGCATTGCTATGGATAGGCTTTAACTGTCATGATGTGGCTATAGGAGAAATATTGTATAGGTATTTTTTTCACCATCATGATGAAGGCTGACAGTAATAATGGGGTAGGCTGTGAGAAGAAAGGATTTAAAAGTAGCCCATCCCAATAAATCTACCTCTGACAGATATGAACAGACAATCTCTAACTTAAAGAATTAATAAAGCATGCTGTAAAAATGCTCATGTACTTATAACATGCCTGTTTGCATCTGCAAACTCAGTAAATTCAAATAATGATTCAAACTGCCAACAGAAGAACTTTGCTTAAGTCTCATTTTGAAATACATCTGAAAACAGTCAGTGCCAGTTAGGATTTCTTAACCAGGGGTGACAGGTATCTATTATTGATGGAAAAGATGAGCTGCGGCAGAGCCATCTCTTAATATGGAAACACTGATCCACATTCCATTCATTTAGAATGAGAATTGCTCATACAAAATGAAAATGTCCTGCTCCAGCTTCTACAAGTCTGAGCCTAACAAGAAAGATATTGCATTAAATGATTTTTGAACATTTTCCCATGACTACTATGATAGGATTTTGAAAGAACATGTATCTATCCTATATATTTTGGAAGTCAACATGTTAAATCCTCTTCTGAAATATGTGTTCCTTCCTGTCTTGGCCACTTGAACACACACCCCCACACTACTCTACAGCAGTTACATTATTCAGAAATACTTACCTCAGTCTAAAAATAGACAGAACAAAGCCTATCAGTGAGAATAACTCTATTTTATTATTTGAATCTAGAGAAAAATATAATGCATCTTACACAGTTCTTCTATATTATAACCTAGCACTGATTTTAGTTTTCTGTTCTAAAATGTAAACTAACAATAATTCTTAAATATGGAATATTTTAGTATTGTAATTCATCAAGGTTAATTTAGCTTAACACCAATACAATTCCACTTTCTGAATGACCTTTTTTAACATCGTTGTAAATGTGGTGAAAGAAGTTGTCAACTCAGCACAGATGACTTGTAAGACAAGATGGAAATTCCTCAAAGGACCATGTTGTTCTTTTCCACTAAAGGAAAAATTCGGTCATGGGAGTGAGTACCTGCGGGAGTTTCCCCAGGTTAGATACTTTATACCTTTTTCTGAAGGAATAGCAGTACTGCAGGTTCTAGCTCTCAGTTTCCCCAGGAGTCTGGGGAACCCCAGGGAGATCCTGCACTTTTATAAGACCTCTATGTCTTCTTGTTGCTCTTCTACTCCTACCTAGAAACACAGTTAAAAGTACCAGCTATCCGCTATAGATATCTGCATAACTTCATGCCTTTAAAAACTTCCCTGTATAGAAAAGATATCAAAGGAAAAAAGTACAGCATATGGCAATTTTACAGAGCATTCTCCACTGTGTACCAGGAACAAGATAAAACACATTCCATTTTGCCTCTTCAACCATATTCTAATGATAAAAAGTTCAGCCAACTACAGATCAATTCAAGGAGTTAATTTGGACTTTGAAAAACTACGTTTAGTCGCTTGTGCAGATCTTGTCCAGTTAGTCCTTCATAGTATCTTGAGATTCAGTTCTTTATCTGGGAACTGATTGTCAATGAACGAGTAGCAAAGCACCCATATTTCAAAGAAGAAAATCAACATATTCAATATACAGGAATGTTTGATAGTCCTACAGTTTCATATCAGCAAACTGAATGCACACCACTGAATTTATTGTACTAAATGAAGGTGACTGTAAGTGTTACTGTGGTAACTGTTGCACCTAAAAGTTCCAACAAAGAGGGAAAACCCCTTCTGGCCTTGTTACCAAAGGAAGTCAACATTTCTTGCACAGGGCTTCTGACCCTGAAAAGTGCTATCTGAGTGCTCCAATTATGTTAATCAGATTTATTCATGTACTAAACAGAAAAAATGTGTAAGAGGGGAAAAGAAAACCATATCATGTGAATATAAAATTAATAGCAAGATTAGTGGTGGCTCTCACTAGTAGCAGGCGTTAAATGATTTCAAGCACAGCTACGTCTTGAACATTTAATTTAATTCCTACTCTACATTGTATTTATGATTTCCTATTCACCTTCACACAAAGGCATTGCAAAGGTCAGTTGAGATGCTTCTGTGACGTGAGGTATATAGAAAAGGTATGCTATTTTAACTCTTGCATAATTGATATTCAAATTTAAATCAAGATTTCAATCACTTGGACTTAAACCACATGCAGATATGGCACTTGGGAACATGGTTTAGTCGTGAACTTGGCAGTGCTGGGTTAACAGTTGGAGTAGATGAACTTTTTAAAGTGTCTTTTCCAACCCAAAAGATTGTATGACTTGATTATAGCTAGTAGCATTCAAGGGTAGGACAGCCTTACCTCTAAGAGTTACAAGGATTTCCAGTCATTTTCTTGGATTGTGTTACTGTTTAAACTAACCAAGACTGGAAGAATTTCTCAGTGCAAAGAAATAAAAGTTGCCCTGGGATGTCATGAAGGTGCACTAACTCACAGCATAAGTAGAATGCCTTAAAGCAGGAAATAACTTGAAGTTTGATCTGTAAACCAACTTTATGTATGTGACATACAAATATCTAGGCTATATATCTGTAGGATATGCTATACAATATATATCTGTATGATACACAGGAAAACAAAATTTATATTATGAAAAAGGCTAAGGTGGCAAATATCAACTGAAACAACAGGCAATACAGGGACACATAGCATAAATTAAAATGCAAGATAAAAAAATTCTCCTTAGAATACAGTTCAAGCAGAGCAAATATTTGAAAGTCTACTCTACATAGTAGTCCCCTTTAAACACTTAAATGGATATTCATATAAAGTACAAGTAAAAATGTGTACTCAGTTAAAATGCATGGCCAAATTGTCAGTTGTGATTGCATCATTATATAAAATGAATTAGCAGGCTCCATTAGTTTCAGCATTTTGGCATAGCTTTCATAATTCCTAGATTTTTTTAACTGCAACAGATGTCTATAGAATATTGTTCATGCTAGCAGCTGTGTATCAGCTGTAGTGGACAGAATAAAAAACTTAAATAATTTTACTGAAGTAAAATGATGAATTATTTTTGTTGCATTTGCCATTGTGTTGGATTTCAAATCTTTTCAATGAATATGACAAGCTTTAAAAAATACATCCAAGAAAAGAAAAATTTTCTCATGGATGACGAATTCAATCTTTTTATCTTGCTAAAAACAATATTCCAAATAACCCTGCTTATTTGTCCTTAAAAAACTCACCATTCTCTCAAAGGACAGTTTATATTTGATAGTACAGAACTGACCTGACTTCATTGAAAAATTATATTTGATATTAGATACAAAATTAGTTGACATTACATAACAATAGATGTGATTATTTCCTACTCTACTACATGTCATATATTTTCAAATATAATACTTTTCAAATATTAGGAAAATAATCTTATCCATCTGAAACATGGTTGGTCTCAGCCTTTAAAATGGTCCAGCTTACACATTCCTATAGCAACAATATACATGTTCTCTACTTTAAAATCATAATTAATATAGAAAATAAAATCAAGATGCCTTGGTCTAAGACTCCTTGGCAATTCCCTGATATGCATATTATAGAGCTTCTATCACATGAAACCGATTTTAAATCCAATCTCCAATGATCTAAATATCTATTAACTTCTGAAGAAAAGAGAAAAATCAGTGCTGACAGCGTGAAGTTACTTTGAAAATGGATTTAACCTATACTTACCCTGGAGGTTTATACCCCTTTGGGATTCAGCTTCTTCTGAAGTAATTCCAGGAATGCAAAGATGATAGACTTGGTCTTCTGATATCAGCCAGGCAAGCAACACAGGAAATAACAGATTCTACTTATTCCATATATACATTTCTTCTATAACTGAAGATAGGGAGCTCCATGTTCCTAGTGCTAAGTGAAGACAGTATTTTCTGCCATACCAAAATCTGTTAGATTTGATTGTGAGAGCAGGGATGCATTTATGTGCAGGGTGCAGGAGGAAAAAAAAAGGATATTATGAGAGGTTTAAAAGCAATAGTTTTCACTCTCAATAATTATGGCATCAATATATCATTAAATATATTGTGATCAAAGAATGTTGGCCTAAAAAGCCCTGACAAAGATTGCATTTGTTGCACAGAAGATGCTGAGACAGGTTCACATGCACAAAGTGGTGTTGTCAGCGGCAATTATTCACAGCAGGTGGCTTACAGTACCTCTCATATTGAATGTTACTTTTTGGGAAGGGGAGAGTTGAGGAGAAAGAGCAAAATAGTTCCCAGTGGCCAGCTGAGAAAAGGAGGCGTGGCAGACGAGCACCCTTCCCGAGGCAGCTGGTACCGCACCCTCCCACTTTCCCTGCAGGGATGCCCCGGGTGCCCTTGGGACCTGCCCCAGGCCCTGTCATTTCTTGTTTCTGTGGACAATGTTGTCAGTGCTGATTAGGGTGTACACGAGTGTTGTGTGCTGACTGTCCTCTGCAGTCCCTCATGGGTCTCCTCCACAGCTGAGGTGGGGGAGACAGGAGCAGGAAGGGCCAGTCCTGGCCGGTGATGGTCATTCCCCAGGAGAACCACCACCACAGCAGCAGCAGGTTTCCCTGGGGTGAGGCCATGGGAATAACAGCATGAGAACAAATATGTGGGGCCAGCAAGGGAAAAGAACTGAGGCTTGTGGGGCAGCCTGGGAGCAGGAGCACCCATCTGGGAGGAAAGGCAGCGTCCAGAAGGGCCAACAGGAGACCCTTAGCAATAGAAAGGGGAAGGTACCCAAGATACCCCGCAACACTGGGGAAAACACAGATTATGTAAAATGACAATCTGTCTCCACATTGTTGCACATTCTGAAGCTTTTTTTACATCTGCCTTACATGATATATATAAACTAAACTTCACAAAGCACCTATGTCATCCTCGACTGCACTGAATTCGCACATTCCATTCACAGTCATCTCTCCATGCCCCTCCCAACTTAAGTCAGGGGCCTTTTTCATGACACGTCAGTGATCCTTAATAAAATGGCAGAATTCAAAATGATTCCTGGTTCAATGTAAACAGAGGTAAAGAGTTAACAGCCAGTTCAAATTTGTATCTCATAGAAGTGTTTTAATTTAATGTACTTCAAAAAAAAAAAATCATGAGACACTTCAACATTGATTATCTAGGTGTCAAAACATTAGCCTAAGATTTGCGATACCACAGTTTGTTTATATTCTACCTCAAAGACTTCCTATATAACCTGTACTAATTCATGTAGAGACAAAATCCCAAAGGAATTCAGGGCCTGACTCCCATGGGATCTGGTCTGAATCACGCTGTTTATATCTATATTATCCCATAGGACAGAGGGTGGGATAACAGCCAGAATATTTCCTGACAGAGTTTTGTGCCTTTTTCTGCCTCACTCAGTAGCTGGTCCGTGACCACCTTGATCAAAGGATGAGGCTGCCTGAGCTCCAGCTACATACAGACCCCAGCTGTCTGTGTCACACGTGATGTAGGGCCACTGCAACTTCCACACCAGTCACACACTCCTTGGCTCCATCAGCCACAGGGTGCACCAATAAGGGCTGTTGCTGCATATTGTGATGGACTCAGCCAGGATGCAGAGATACCAGCATATCCAGCTGCAATTGGGGTTACATAGCACTTGGGGTTCCCCCAGTAGGTGTTTACACTGGAAATGTCTGCATATAGACAGGTGTCTACAGGGAAACACATCTGGTCAGCCTGAAAGCCTCCCTGAGCTCCCTGCCTGCGGTCATTAGGTCTTCTTTGATTATAGAAGTTCACTTAGTTCAGGTGAAAATTCTTACAGTGCAGATGCTGAAACTTAAGTCAAATTGCACTCCTAGATGTCATGCCATGGTGTACACTTGCATTTGGAAAGTCTGAGCTAAAATCAAGATATAAAACAACATATGAAATGCACCACAGACGTGTGTTCTCGGTGTCCTTTGGCAAATGAGGAGAAAAGTACTTCTTCTGCCTCGCAGTGCTATTTTATGACAAAATATATTACAAGCACTGGTACAAAAAAAAAGTGGACTATTAAACTTCATCTTTATAGACAGAAGGGACAAATATTTTAGGAAGCTGTTGAAATTTCTAGTGTATTTTCTTAGTCCTTGCATGTTAAGTATAAGTTTATATAATGCAGCTTTGGATGAAAACTATTGGTTACCATTTATCGATTTTTCCAGTAAAAGCCTATTCTTAGGCAGCTACAATAGAGCCTAATATTACAGAATCACAGAGCCACAGAATGGGTCAGGTTGGAAGGGACCACAGTGGGTCATCTGGTCCAACCTCCCTGCTCAAGCAGGCTCATCCCAGAGCACGTGGCACGGGATTGTGTCCAGACAGTTCTTGACTATCTCCAGTGAGAGAGACTCCACAACCTCTCTGGGCAATCTGTTCCAGTGCATGGTCACATGCACAGTAAAGAAGTTCTTCCTCATGTTCAGGTGGAACTTCCTGTGCACCAGTTTCTGCCCGTTGCCTCTTGTCCTATTGCTTGGCAGCACAAAGAGCCTAGGTCCATCCTCTTGGCACCCTCCCTTCACATACTGATAGACAGTGATGAAGTCCCCTCTCAGTCGCCTCTTCTCAAGGCTGAACAGTGCTGGTGCTCTTGTTGACACTGCTAGGAGAGACAAAGCTAAGCAGTCTAGCCAATTTCAGTGCATTCTTGAAAGTATTTTTAGTATGATGTCCCGTGTTAATGCTGGTTAAACCCTTATTTATGTCCTTTAGCTCATGTTCTTGTAACAAGATACTGAGGAGAAAGCACTTTTTGCTTT
Organism: Ptilonorhynchus violaceus; assembly: GCA_013397565.1. Classification (NCBI taxonomy): domain Eukaryota; kingdom Metazoa; phylum Chordata; class Aves; order Passeriformes; family Ptilonorhynchidae; genus Ptilonorhynchus; species Ptilonorhynchus violaceus. The sequence continues at coordinate 329,493 of VZRJ01009407.1, read as the reverse complement.
CTTGCCTAATGCCAACTGGAAGACTGAGGTTTAGCATCTAAGGTTTTGGGATTTAATGTTTTAAGGTCTAACCCTGTTAGAGATTTAGTGCTGTTTCACTTCTGAAACTGTTCTGCTTGTAAATCCAAAATATAAGAGTATGATACAAATGGGTTGCTCAAGACAATGTTTATTAAAAGACTGAAAATCTTGTTAGTTTAGAGGAAACAGTAAGCACAATACACCCATTCTGAGCTCCATAACATTTGAGGTTAAAAATTTGGATATTCTGTTACACAGAAATATTTATCTTACTTCCCTGGGTCTTTCTCTTGATAGGCTATCAATTTTAAAAAACAGTTTTAAGGGAACTTTCAGACTTAGTATTCAGATTCCCTAGGACATCTAGCATCAACCAAAAGAAAAAGCCTATGGTATCCAAAGACCCTTTTATCCCAGTCCTTTATACTCTGAATAATTTTGAAGATGAATTGTAAGAGACCTCATCACCATATCAAAGATGCCAATCAAAGATTGTTCAGAATTTCACTAATGCAATGGTAACTAAGAGATATCATTTGAGTTAGGAAAAAGATATCTGGATTATTTTTTTTTTTTTGACTGTGTCTTTTGCAGTTTTGCTCACGTTATCTACTTCAGGTCTTATCTGCCCTTCTGTAAGCTCTAGACAAATTTCCCAATTTCCCTTCAATAAATTCAAAGGTTTTAGGGGCCCCTTTGATCTTGCCAGCACCTGGCTGAGCATAAAAGAATGAATGCTTTGGATCCTAATTTGCACGTCAGCTGTTCTGGCTTGACCTATCAGGCAGTATCAAGCTCACTGCCTTTGAAGCAACAGTGTTTGATTTTCTTTCATAGTTTAACTAGATATGAACTGACAGATTAAACTTAGCCAAAGAAGGGCAATGACTAAGATGTAAATGTATTAGACCTCCTCTTCTTTGTGGAGTGTCTGGTCTGATTGGCTTTAGGAATTCCTTCAAGTGGGGCCTTACTTGAATTAGCGTGCAGAAGTGTGTCTGGTTTCCTTCTGTGTTATGCTGGAACTTTGCTGGGAATAGCAGTTCCTGGTCCTGCTTGCTCAGGCACTCATTTACAGAATTACTCCTTTCCGAATTGTCTGTAAGGGAAGTAAGGGAACAGAGCTCAGGAAAAGGAGAGACTTTGGCTCTCACAAGTACTAGGTTAATTACAACTCTGACCTCTCCTGATTACCTGTAGCCTTCACTGGCTACAGCCCATGATTTTCACTGCCTCTGTCTAGGCTTCAGGCTGCTGTTTCTGTGCTCCATCTCAGCGACTTCATCCTCTCTAATGCATATCTCATTCCTCCAGTTCCCTTTTCTTTGCATGATAACACAGCAGTGCACATCATGTTTCGCATTTATAAGTAATGGAGCATGGTGGGCAAGGAAGTATGTAAGAGAAACACAGATTTTAAACCAATGAAGATTTTGCACAGGTCGTAGGTATTTTCCCGTGTGGGGATCCCTCTGGTCTACCTATTTTCTACCTCTTTCAGACCCTCCTCCTGCTCTGTCTGGGCAACATAATCAGCTTTCTTAGCACATAAACCAATTACCTCCCTATCAATGGAGACCAACAAGGCACTGGAAGAGCATTAACTCACAATGAGGTTAGTAATTGCATCAGTAGCTTTCTTGGTTTTATTTGTTTAAACCAGGCATATTTAGTTATGGTAAAGGATACTTGTTAAATTGTTGCTTGTTTAAGCTGAACTGCAAGGAGACATACAAATCTCGTGAAATTCCACGCAAGGATTGTTACCCTGACTTTCTCGAAGAGTTTCTGTCCTGTATAACAGCAATGGAAACCTGTCAAACATATAAAATCATAGCCAACTGAGAGAGGAAGGAGGTGGAAAAGTCACAAAAGTTTAAATTACACCCAAAAAAAGGGGAAAACTTCAATAGTATGCAGAGCAGTGAAGATACCCTCATTTTGCTGCACTACCAGCATATTTTTGAATCAGTCTCACTAAACTGTAGTTTGGGTGAACAGGCAGAAATTTCTGAACTGAATTCAATGATCAAATTTCAGTCAAACATAGCTGAAATTATGTAACACAACAAAAATTTGTGGGTTTCGTACATCTGGACTTGTGGACTCAACATGAAACACTACAAAATGAGTTACCTTGAAGAAAATGGTCCCTTAATAAACATGGAATTATAGAGTCACTTAGGTTGGAAAATACCTTTAAGATCATTGAGTCCAACCATTAACCCAGCACTGCCAACTCCACCACTAAACCGTGTCCCCAAGTGCCACATCTATACATCTTTTAAACCCCCTGAGCAGCCTGTTCCAATGTTTGACCACCCTTTCAGTGAAGCAATTTTTCCTAATATCCAACCTAAACTTCCCCTGGTGCAACTTGAGGCCATTTCTTCTTGTCCTGTCACTGGTTGGCTCAGAAGAGAGGCCAACCCCCACCTGGCTACAACCTCCTTTCAGGTGCTTGTAGAGAGTGATAAGGTCCCAGAGCCTGCTTTTCTCCAGGTTAAACACNTGAGGGGCCCAGAACTAAACACAGGACCGGAGGTGCAGCCTCACCAGTAGTGAGTACAGGGGGACAATCACTGCCCTGGTCCTGCTGGCCACACTATTGCTGATAAAAGCCAGGATGCCATGGGCTTTCCTGGCCACGTGGGCACACACTGGCTCATGTTCAGCCGCCATCAACCAGCACTCCCAAGTCTTTTTCCACCAGGCAGCTTTCCAGCCACTCTGCCCCAGTCTGTAGCACTGCATGAGGTTGTTGGGACCCAAGTGTAGGACCTGGCTCTTCTACTTGTTGAACATCATGTCACTGGCCTCCAACCATGAATCCAGCCTATCCAGATTCCTCTGCAGAACTTTCCTGCCCTCCAACAGATCCACAATCCTGCCCAACTTGGTGTCCTCTGCAAACTGACTGAGGGTGCACTCAATCCTCTTGTGCACATCATCAATGCAGATGTTACACAGAACTGGCCCCAAAACTGAGCCCTGGGGAACACCACTTGTGTCTCACCACCACCTGGATATAACTCTAATCATCACTGCTCTCTGAGCCTGGACATCCAGCCAGGTTTTAACCTTGTTTTAACCAATTAAATCACGTTTCAATTCTTTCTTGAACCTAAATACCTAGAGTATTAAACAATACAGTATATGTGAAAGTTGCAGCTATATACTTACTTTGAAATTTGCAGAAACAGTAGCAGCAAAACTAGATGCAAATATATCTCAATGTAATGTAATCACTGATAGAGAAACGAAGATGAACAGAAATAGACGTTTTCCACACAGGAAATTTCAGAGAAAGGAAAAGATCTGTCCTTTACATTTACACATTTACTATGTTCTGTTGTAGGGCAACTACATTTTAAATGTATTTCTTCTGGAAAATAATTGATTTTATGATTGCTTTCTCTAGTATCTAAAATCTGCCATGAACCAGAGATTTTCATACAGGAAAGGACCTCAAATAAGATGGCAGATAAAACCTCATCACAATGAAAGTGAGTTCAGAGGTTGAAAAAAACATGTATAATCCCGATCCTCCTGTCTTCTTCAGAAGTGATCACCTTCACTTCTCAGAGAACAAGTTCTTTTAAGCTGTTTGTACCTCCAGCTTCAGTCACTGGCAAAACATTGGTAGCATCACATATGGAAGCAAGGTAAAAACTTGTAAAAGTAATAAAATTTTGTTTGTCCCTTAACTGTATGCTATAATATTCTTACCTGACAGCCAATTTGCTATGTAACTGTTTATCATTACACCTGTCTCTTCTAGACAGGAGTAGTGTGCTCATTCTGGACAAAGCACGGTAGCATTTTCCGGTGATCTTTCTGTACTGGCAACACCATGCAGGATTATTAAAATTCCATCAGTATTCCTAGAATATTATCATAGAAATTACTCTTTCCCTTTTTATTGGCCCCAATATATAGATTCATTTTGGCCTCTTCCTGTCACATGAGAATCTTCACAACTTCAGTATCAGATTTTCTAGCATAACGAATCCTGATGGCATCCTATAAATCATATTAACACAAAGAACGATTTTTCCAGGGACTGAAGTGCCTACTAGATGCCAAGAGACTGTTATTCTCTTTTTATGGTTTTCTTCCATCAGAGATTTACATTTGGTAAGTGATTCTGTAAATCTGGCCAAAAGTTTCATTGAGCTTGTATTTCTGGCTTTGTAACGCTTCTTAGGGCTGATCTCAAACTAAGAGCATCCTAGAAAGTCACTCCATTCCTCTGTCGAGTGTGGAGACAGATTTTTGTTTATACTCCTTTTCCACAAACAGGACCAAAATGGGCTTTTGAGGCATTTCTGGGGTCTCCTTTCTTGTTGCTTAACATTCCAGATTATTTAGCTGATACAAAAGATGACTTTTACTGGACAGATTTAGAGAAATCAAGCCATTTAGACATGATTGCCTCTACTTCCCCTTCTCCTCTCATTTCACTTAACTACTGTAGTTTTGGACAGTCTAAGAATTTGTTCACCTGTTGAACAGTAGCTAAAAAATAATTAGCATGGTATTTGGTATATTCTGCAGCTGCTACAGCTGGAGTCCCCTACCTCCCCCTTGTCAGGTTGGTGCTGAATCCTGCCCTGAAACAGATCATAACAAAGGTAATCTGAGTGTGACAGACATCATATCATGATATTGTTGATACCTACCCATCGGAAAGAACAAATGTTCAGAGTTCTAAATATAACACATAAATGAAACGAGGACTATTGTGCCACTTTAAAGCTATTTGCCCCTTTCTACTAAACCCATGCTAAGTAACTGAAGTCTGCAGGGATACACCTCCTGTTTGCAATGAAGTGCCGTACAGTTTCAGGCTGGTTTGATTTTTAAGATATAAATGTCAAGGGCACAAAAACTCAAGCACTCTAAATTGGTTTCCTTGTATGTGCCTATATTATATGTATGAACAACTCACTCAGATCTGAGGGGAAAACTTGCCAAGTTTTCCAGCTCTTAATACAAGCCTTGGCAGCCTATCAGCATAGGAAGAGTAACATTTAAGCTTATTGAAAAAGGAAAGGATATTTCGTCAGAAAGCACGTTTTTAACCTTAGTCATGGAGGAAAGTTCATTGTCTTCACCTTTTCCTGACAAACATAACAGGCTCTATAAAAAAGAGACATGTTAGGTTTTGTCAGTAGTAACTGAAACACCTGGAAACCATGTACAATGCAGGACATTATTCAGAACCATATCATTATATGACAGAAGGAGGAAAATTGCTGGGCAAGAAGGAAGCATAGTTATGTTCTTCTCAGCAAAAATAATACTTAAGTAAAAGCTGCAATAAGTAGTATCTATATCAAGTAATAATGTTTGTGTATTTGGAATAAGAGCATCTTTGAAGGTGTAATGAAAGTAGGATAGTCTTACTATCTACTCTTTCCTATTTTTCCACCAATTATTAGAAAATAAAAATCCAGGCTTCCAGACTAGGCTTTCTGGAGCATTTCTAAAATATTATATGCATATACAGCACCTCAGTACTTCTTTAGGCCTTTGAACATGATGATAGTTTTATTACTAAATGTTCTTTTCTTGAATTATTCAGTAAAGTTATTTTATAGCATTTTGTTTATGTGATGAACACAAGAATGAACCAACTCAATACTCATATTTCAAGCAGTTTCCAATTTCATGCAGTAAAAATGCCCAACCATGCTTTCACTGTGAAATAAAATGTTTCTTAAAAAAATCCCATCATAGTACTCTGCTGATTCTCGTTGAAGTCCAATTACCTGTTCACTTTCTGTATAAACACAGCTAAATATATCCTGATACCAGCAGATGCACAATCATGAGATAAAATTTTGTTTGTTTGCTTTTAAAATTTCTCTGAGTGTAACATAGTATTCCCACAGCCTTCTTTTGCCTGCTAAGTATGAGACTGAATAGAAAGTCTATGACTTAACAAATGCTTTTATTATCCAGGGTTTCAGTGCCATTAAGAGCTCGTCTAAAAACTACAGTGCTGTAATGGGGCCATCCAAATTCTCTTTAAGCTCACTAGCATAAAGCATACTGGCAGCAGTCTACTCACGGAACTCAGACAACATATGCCGCTTCTTGACTAAAATTAGCTTTTATGTCCCATAACTGTAACACTTAAGGGATATGTAATACACTGTAGTAATACAGTTTCAGCTTCTGTATTCAAATTCGTTTTTAGCAGCAAGTTCCTCTCTACAAATAGTGTAATTCATATGTATATGCATTGCATCATTCTGTATATATATATGCTATATATACAAATATGTAATGCATCAGCCACTGGGTTATGCATTATTAGAAAGGTGCCATGATTTTGTATCACTCTGTGTGTTTTTGTGTGTGTGTGTTTGTGTATATAGTGACTAGTGCTAAAGGGGGCCTCACTGTAATCATACTGTTAAACAGAAAAAAGGAGTTTGCATGCATGTGGCTGTATACATATGTATAACTAATTATGTTAGGAATTAACTGATAAGAGTTACCAAATACCCATCCCACCTTTGTTCCGTCTACTGCCGTCCCCTCATCTCTCTTCGCTCTGGCTAACAGTTACCCAAAACTTGGACAAATTTTTTCATAAGACTTTGTTTCTGTCTTCACTGTCACCACCCCTCAAGCTCAAATCAGGTCTACAGAAATCCAAGAAGCCATTTCAGATTGCTTCAGTGTGAGGATCATTAGGGGCAAATTCATCTGTTACCCACGTGCCAGTCCACCGACGTCAATGGGACTACACAGTAGCAAGCAAAGATGGGAAGGCAGCCTAAGGGCTAAGTATTTCAAGGAAGGAATCCCTGACTCATGACCTTAAAGCATGGAAGCCTTTATAAATCACTTATCCCTCTACTGCATTCTTCCTTTAATATCTTGCCTTTGATGATTAACCTGAGCCACCTTCTCTTTCCAAAGGGGGAGAAAGAGCATAGCAGGGAAGAGTGGAGAAAGCTGACATTTCCCTTACTCCTTTCTCTAAGCAATATGGAAAACTAAGGCAAAAATGTGAAATTCCTCTTTGCTCGTGTACTTCTCGGTATAGAGGAGGCAAAGGAGTTGCTAATTGTAGAACTCAATTTCTACAGCTCTAAGAAAACATGAACAAACCCTCCCACATCCAGCTATAAATCAATACCCATTATAGGACTCATTCTGCCAGGATGATTAGTTCTAGAAATGTCACACAGACACATGCACTCGCCAGTTCAGATGCATCAGGGCAGGCCGGTGCCACTCAGGACAGAACTCCTACTTTATGTGGCTTTGAATCACAGCTCCATCTCCACGTATAGGAAAATTCAGCTACATTCATCTTTCTGCAGTAACACTAGAGAACATTTGTAATGGCAGCCTGAATGTAGGCAGTAAACTACCAGTAAATAATTATTTTAGGAAGCAAGGGAAAGAGGCATACTCAGAAAGTAAGATAGTTCTTACTCTCTCCTTTCACCTGGGAATGTTAAAGCACTAGCTGCAGAAGATATCAACTATGCACTCGTCACATCTTGGTCCTTCCTCTCCAGCACCAGCCAGCTTTGCAGAAGCTGTAGCGTCAAAATGGGGCAAAGCAAAAGCAGCCTTAACTGTCTCAAAAGCAGCCAACACTGAATGGCTGCTGCAGGACTGCCCTAGTGGACATGTCTATTTATGGAGTACCAAATGGTGGCACTTAATCATAGTATTTAGCTTACTACCAGATACATCCCTCTTAAATGGTTTCTGGTAGTATTATCCACCTCCACTGTAATTTCACTACTATTAAACATCAGTTCCCCATGACTAATTCCCAGCGAAGGACATTTTTTTCTATCTCACATTTCTGCACACTAGAAAGTCAAACCCCCTATTAGCAGCCTCTGCCTGGGTCCAGCAGAGACTTTCACCTGACAAGGGTGGTAACTGATGTCCCTTGCCAGGACAGGCTTGCCAAGACAGGCTTGCCAGGACAGGCTTGCCAGGACAGCAAACAGGCTTCTCAGGTTAGAACACAAAGTCAGGAAAAGCTTCAGTTTGCCTAACTAGAACTTAGGACAAGTTACATGGAAACACGAGCTTCCTCAGAACAAGCCACCTTAGTCTGCACAGACTTAATATCTCAGGAAAGACTGCTGCTTTGCAAACCACAGCCTCTTGATAAAATTTCTCCCTCACTGGGCTTTTCACCCTGTGTAGATGTTGTTGATTGGCTCTCCTTCCTACTCAGCTGTAAGTCAGGTGGGTTTCCTTTCAGAACTGACAGCTTTGGGAAGTATCATGACAAGGCATGGATGCCATTGCTACTGTTTATTAATCCTTTCCTATTTAGCACACAATTCTTATGCCCATTTCATGAAATAAAGTAAGACAGAAAAAACCAAACTTCCAGTACAGCAGAAGCATATGTAGTGTTTGGGACCAAGCCACTTTCATAGTCACACAAATCTACCTCCACACTCTCAGCAAGCTACACAAATTTTGTCGTGCTTATAAAATTTGTGAAGACCAGGACTAGATTTGCCAATTGATACATCTGCCCACAGAGAATACCAGCCTCTATACCGGTCTGGCTCCCCTTTGTGCTCCCCTCTAGAGAATTTAAATGTGTGGAATGCTATAGGAGAATATGGAACTGAAACTTCTGTAATTTTATATAAATATGGAGATATTTTACAAGACAATAGGCTGTGCTCTGGAGAGGAAAGATAAGACAATGAAAATGCTAATATAATTTTTATTTTTGCCCTTTTATGCAACTAATTTTTATCTTTATAAGCCCTTTTGTAAAGATGTAAAGATTTGTGATAATACATCTCCGTTGGGAAGAAATGTTCTTCCTGGAATTATTGCCTACTTAACAAAAGCAATTTCTCTTAATATATAGATGACAATTGGAACAAACTTGTAACAGCAACTTTCTTAAAATTACAGACAAACTCCTACAGGGAAAAAAAAAAGCAATGGCTGTGGCCATTACACATTGCACAGCAAGTGACGTGATGGAATTGAATGTTGTCATGGTTGAAAGCTTTGGGGATCTCACACACTTCATTGAATCCATCTACAAAATGCTGTCTCACCATGTTCCCTCACAGCAAGATTCCCAGTCCACAAAATGCTCATCAAGCCCAGCCTCTGCAGTGCTGAAGGAGATGAGACAGACATAGCTGCAGTAAGGGAAAACATAGCAGCGTCTTAAAGAACTACTTCTCAACCAAGTAAACTGTGACCATAAAAGCAGGTTTTGATACTTGCTACAGGCTGATGAAAAAGCCATGTATAGAGCATTAATACTGAAAACATGGCCAAAAATTATTCGGATACCGGTTGTTTGATAATCTGAGAGGAAATTCTGATGCTTTTCGGACAACGGAAATGAAAGAGGTGCAGTCTATGCCACTGTCACCTGGGATTTACCTATAGGGAAAATAAAATGGATCGTAGCCATCCTGCTTCCATCCCTACTGCCTGTGGGGGGTCATCAGGAGGTGTGAAAGGGTGAAGAAAGGACCCTCTTTCGGACACTCTCCTGTCACCACCACTCCACTACTGTGTCCACTCCCAGCCCATGAGCATGCAGCTTCCAGCAATAACAAAGAGGGAAGGGAAGAGAGAACGATGCAAAGGTACATGAGCAATTCTCTGTGGGACAAGTCAGAGTGCCCTAGACTTCAACACTATGTCCCTTTCTTAGGAATTTGTCCTCCAGCTAGCTGTAACTTTCAAACTGGAAAATCTGATGACTGTATCACTGCATCATTATTATCTAAGCAAAAGGTTCATTTTTGTAGTGTTTAATATTGCTGGTACTTTATGTATTGATTTGTAGTTACTCATGCTTCCTAAATAAACAGTTATAAAACAAATTGAACACAGTCAGGAGAAAAAGCAGATATTCTTCAGAAACCCGAACCACAGCTTTTTTGAAGCCCAGAATGCTGATACTGCTATTTTTAGTGCCTTATTTGGTGGGAAAGAGCAAACCACTAAAAGATTTCTTCCAGCTTCGATTGAATGCTACATCAAAACAAAAGTAATTTTACAGATGACGTTAAAGTAGCCAGAAAGTGATATCCTTGTTATTTACTATCCTTCTGGAGGATCAGTTTCTTCCTTTTATGGCTAGAAAATATTGTCAAAAAGTATCTCCTAACCCAGAAGTGTGTTATGATGAATACTAGTTGTACTAACTTACTACCTCTGCTTACTACCCTGTACCCTCTGCTTACTACCATGGAATAGGACAGGAATTTTCACACACTTTTTAAAAAATTATCTCTTTTTTCTTGATACTTGGGGGGGGGGGGAAGTAGCCTCCAGACATGCAATTTACTTGGAATTTGACAGTTTCGCTGTCTAGAACTATTACACAGTTAGACAATCTGATCAGAAATATATAAAAGTTGAAAAAAAATGTATGTAAAGGTGGGAACAAGACCTGTGAAGTAAATAGCAAAATAATGTTCTTGTCCCTTTAAGATACCAAAAATAAACCACAATACTTTGCTCATCTAGATCCTGATGCTGCACTCAGCTCTACAGTCACAGGAGTCTGACTGTGGGGAGCTCTCTGCCGGATCGAAGCACTGAGGTGTAAAATAGAGACATAAGGCAAGACTAACATTAATGCAAATCCAAAGTGAAGAGAACACAAAGTTCACAAAGCGGCAAGGACAGAATATTATTTGCAATACCCACAGATTCCAGCACTTTCCTTTCTTCTGTTTATTTGCTGATCATTTGTGTCTTTTTTCTCTTTGATTGTGCATGGCTGCCACTAATGAGGTTTGTCACTATTCCAACAACAAATATCTATGAGAGTACTTGTGTGTGGTGTTTGAATGGGAAAGCAGGTGAGTGAGCAAAGAAGTAAATGGAAAATCACATTAGTAGCCATAGCAGCCAACAGCATTTCATCCCAGGAGAAGCTTCCTCTGGTGGAGGCTGGGCTTCCTCTTAATGAGTTTCAAAGTGATGGGGCAAGTCTTCCCAAATGGTCCATGTGACTGTTCTGTGTCATCAGTAAGACCTTCCTGACTGCTGTGCCTTTCCTGATGAAGAGGATTACTTTGCAGCAGCCAGGGACTGGATCTCTTGCATCACGTAAAGCAGATGAACAAATCTTGGTTGTAATCGCAGTTGACTGCCTGAGTTGGCAAAGATTGCAGCCAAATTATTTTAACTGATGTGCATTTGTTTGATTGCATTTTTTTAGAAGCCATACTCTGTTCTTTTAGAGGATTTTGTTAAGAAACTATTTAACAAAGGTCACCTTTGTTAGCAAGGATGTGGGAATTACATGCCATCATAATGACAGTGCATTTAGCTTTTGAGTATAAGACAAGTTATGCATTATTGCCAGAGGTTAGAAACAGATAGGTCATACAGTCAGGAATGTGTCTCATTTTTACATATATGTTTTCTGGAAAAAACCCAGATCTAGACAAAGAAAGTCAAGCAAGAGTGAAGCAATCTTCAATCTCCAGTGCTTTTTGCAATCTCCCTCTGTCCTTTAGGCCACTCTACTTCTACTAAAATCATCACCAGAGCTGTTTGATGCTGGTCATTTTACTTGCTTTGTCTTCACCTTCAATTTGTTATCTGTACTGGGCAGGTAAGTTCTCAGAGTAGCACAGTAACTGTTAACTATATTTTTCTTCAAATTAAGTACATCTGTCACAAACACCAGGCAGTGAAATGTTTTTAACATAAAGCAGACTTCAGAATTATTGTTGGAATCTCTTTTCACAAACAATATTCAGAAGTATCTGAGAAAATACTATTTCAATAGATCAAAACACAAACATCTGTTCCACTGAGGGAATAATTTCTCTTATTAGTACAAATTAACTAGTTTACATATATTGTGTAGACTCAAGAATGAGAAGAAGCTGTTATTTTCATTAGCTTTTCAGAAATATAATAGATGGAGAGACACAATTAAGGAGTGATATATTTATAGGGGAAAAGCTAGGAACACTGCAGGATATGTAAAGCACATACCAGTTTCTCAATCTCTGCCATTTCCCATTCCTCACGCTATTCTCACATATGCCCAAGTCAACTCTTATCACCTACCTACAGTTTTTTCAATAAGTATTTAGTAACTTTGGCCAGAACTACTAGAGGTACATAGTTGTTGGAGTTCCGTTTCTGTTTCTTCCTTTAGTGTTTCGTGAGTTCTTTGCTCAGAGTTTGGAGTAAGACACAGGAGACGCTGAGGAGTTCTAATCAGGTTGTTTATTAAGATCTTATCTATGACAAGGCAGCACAGGGCACTCTCTAAGTTAGGAAGGTGGAAAATGGCCTCGAACCGTGAGTTCCAAGGTTATTTAAAGCCTAATTTACCCAATTATAGACTGCCAACTAACATGTTTTTACTTATAATCCAGTGACTATTCATTTATTGTCTGCAATGCAGGCTTTTTGAACCAATGGTCAAACTATCTAGATTGTTGAAGAAGAAGGAAGAAGGAAGAAAGAAGAAGCAAAACCCACACCCAAAATTCTCCATCTTACCACTAGTACACTATTAATAACTTACAAACTCAAACCTTTACATTTCTACATATTTCACCCAGTGATATAACAAATAGCTTTTTAATTACCACAGTGAAAGTCCAGGGTCCCAACACATAGTCACTAACATAATTGGAAGCAGGAACCTAAACAGATGTTAAACTAAAATCTAGAACAAAAATCCTCTGATGTTTACCACATTATCCATTGTGTCACCAGTGTGCCTGTGAGAACTGTGGCACTTTCTAGGAGCCCAGCTCTAAATCCTACCTTCCCACTTTCCAAACTCAAGGTGGACTAAACTGCAGATTATCTATTACTGCCTCAAGAATAGAATCCAGCATGAAGTAAGCTGCTGCCCTTGGACTAGTCTCTCAACATTTTCACTGCAATTATGAAATGGCGTAACATAATAAGGATCACAAAGTAACAGAAAATACAGCTGTACATAAGAAAAGTAAATCTTTTGTACACTAAGACATTCACCTTGATTTCCAGTGCTATTTAAACAATGAGCGTGATGTTTCAAGCAGAGCTGTACTGATATAGTAAGTAAATCAGAAGGGGTGTGAGATTCTGTGGCAAGTAGTAAGATCTAGAGAATGTGGTAATTCAGCTGGGCAGGCAGGAGTAGGCTGAAAGGCCAGTAGTGGATCACAAGGAATCACTCAGTAAGAACAGGAAGGAGGAACACAGAGCTTTAGAACAGGAGTGATAATCTGCAGTCAGAGAAGACTTAGCAAGAAGTTTAGAAAATACAGCATGCAGGTAATTTTAGGAATTTTTAAAATGAGAAACAAGGAGTGAAATAAATGTGATGGCATATTCAAAGACAAAGACGATTAGTTTAATAAATTGCTTAAAAGTGAAGCATTGCATAATAGGCAGAACAGGCCCATGACCAATATGACCAAGGCTCCTCTTTTGGCTTGACTGCTAAGTCACAACATGACCTTTAGCAGGTCACTTTAGGATAGATCCAATAAAGGACTCAGGCACCTTAAGCCTGACTTAGGCAGATTTGAGGTACCTAAGTTTAAAAGTGTGACCTAAACACCCTGCTCAGTTGCACACTGACCCTGGAGAAGCTTGTCAGTCTGAAATATCAAATATATGTGCTGTTCAGTCCTCCCTGCACAAATAGGCTCAGTCCTGTGTTAACTTTCAGTGTCCTATCGGTGCTCTCTTCTGGGCTGCACATTTAAGTGTCCTTTTTGTGGAAATACGGGCACAAAGCACGAATGTCGGCTGGAATTTCACCTCAGTATGTGCCCAGAATCCAGCTGTGCTCCTTTTCTCTTTTTCCTGACAGCATAGGAAAGGGCAGAAAAATGGCTCAGCTTTGCTTGAGCAGTAGCCTGGAAACGGCTGTGTCTGAGCACGTGTGTGTCCTCTGCCCTGGACTGAAAGAGTCAATGAGGACAGGAGCCCTCGTCCCCTTTTCACCTTAGGGAGTGCAGCCAACCTACACCTATGAGTGGGTTCCATGATCTGGATGTGAGGAAATGTTTCTTGCAGCCCCATCTTGGTTACCTAAGTTGAGGAGACAGCAAAGAGTTCAGAAATACCTCCGTGACGGTCATGCTCAGCATGGAACCGTTGTTAACTGTTCCCAGGTCAGCAGGTGAACTTCCTTCCCTTCAGAGATGCTCCGTGAGGTGCACCAGGTAACATGGGCATTGCACATAGGGACAATTAAGGAAGCGAAAAAATGTATCGTGGCATTTGGATGAAAGAAATTACCAAAAGTATTAAAAGAAAGCAAACTTCAGAAAGCAACTTTCTGCAGAATTTGAAAATTTGCTTTCATTCCAAACCCAGGTAAGAAGCAATGTCATTAAAAATATTGATTAAATGGTACTGTTTGAATAAAAGTGGAATAACTTGTAAATATATCACAGAATATTAATATTCCATAGGTTCTTTGAAATAGCTAGACAGAGGTATGCTAAAAACCAATGGAAACAATTTCCTGTTTCAGCTTTGCAATCTGTGTACTTTGAAATGATCACTTTATGCCCATGAATGAAATTCTTTGGTGGAGGTTTTTTTGATAATAAACTATTTTCCTAAAGACTGATGACATGCACACATACTACTACTTTAATATGTAATTGTTCGTGTAAATAAACAGAAAATAAAGTAGTTTTGTGTTAACTCGTGCAGAACTGCTAATTTTGAGAAAAAATTCCTTTTGTTTCATGGATCTCTAAATTATTTTCACCTTTCCATTTCAGCGATGATTTCTTGAAACTGAAAAGCAAGTACAGAAACCTATGTCACAGAAGTGTTAGGTCTGTAAATAGGAGCATGAAAATGGGAGGTGCTGCAAAATGAATATAAAATATTAGTCGTAACCAAGAAGAAAATTGGGATTTAGACCAATGTCACTTTAGAGTTTGAATAGCAACATTAGCTTGACCACAGTGCACTTAGTGTGCATTAAATTATACATTTTGCAATCTAACCAGCAATAAAAACTGCTGAATGTATATAGTGCACCTACATTAAAGGTGACCTGCAAAGAAACAGTCATATGTCCTTTCTCTTAGTATTTATGTAATGATCTCAAATAGTGCAATTTCTATTTTTTCCCCGTGTTTGTTGTATTAGAAATTTGTGCATTCTTTGTGGTAGAATATTTGATGGGGTCCAGAGAGCTATGTAATTGTGACAAAACAAAACCGAAGGAAGCAAAAATTGCATACTTTTAGCCATGAACTAGGCAATAAAGGACAGCTTATGTGATTGTGGCTGAAGAAGGGAATGGATTTTCATAAGCATAAATGCTTATGATTTTGTCCACTCTTGTTAAAAGCATCTCTTTTAGTAGAAGATTGAATTTTATAAAATTAGTAAGTTCCAATTAATTTTTGAGAAAATATTTGGTTTGGAGCTTTCATTTTATATTAAGTTGTACAGAGTAATACACACATTATGTGAGACTACCTACAAGATTCCTAGAAACCTGAGTGAGTCCTTCGGTATGAATGGCATGAAAACACAGCAGCTGTGGAAAACAAAGGCCTTTAAAAGGTGTTCTCTCAGACATTTAGAAAAAAAAATGGAATAATAACATGCTTCTACTTCTCTTTTGTGCGCGTTTTTTGCCGAAGTTCTACTTATCCCTTTACCTATTACCAAGTAATTTCTACTGTTTGCGAGCTTATCGGGGCTGTGACGTTTGGGCTTGTCACTGCACAGAGGTTTCTTTATCTGTTCCTGCCGCGCTTTACAAGCGGGGAAGGTCCCGCTCATCCTCGCCGGGCTCCCCGCCGTGCTGCGCCCCAGCGCTGCCGCTCCTCGGCCGCCGAGCCGGGCCGGAGCGGGGTTCGCCCCCAGCACAGCTCGGAGCCGCCGGGCGGTACCGGCAGTACCTATCGAAGCTCATCCCGCACCCCGGGCGGGAGGAGGCAAGNGGAGCGGGCAGGTGAAGGCGGCGCGCAGGGATTACCCACCATCGCTCCCTGCCTGTCCTCCGCGCTCCCAGTATCTTTCACTGTCTCTCCACATTGCTCTCAGTTCCCTCCCAGTACTCCCACTGTCGCTTCCTGGGTCGCCCCAGTGCTCCCAGTAACATTCTCTAGCCCCGCCCCCTTGCCCCCATCGTT
>VZRJ01009407.1:180364-312284 GCA_013397565.1 Ptilonorhynchus violaceus | reverse complement strand
GGCTGGGCGGCCGGGGTAGCCTCGGGGCCGCCGCACGTGATGCCGGGTGCGAGCGGGGATGCAGCGGCGGCGGTGTCGTGCGCTCCCCGCAGCCCGCCCGCCCCGCGGGACTGTCCTTCGCTGAACCACAGCCGCTTGACCTAAGTTCAGAGCGCTGTAATTTACGGTGCGCTGCCATACGTAGTTAGCAGGGCGGCTCAAACCCCCAGCGGCTTTTTCTGTGTTTGTTTTTGGTTTGTTTTTTCCCTTTCACCTCGTTGTATTGTTTCATTCAAGCGGCGTTTTTGCGGAATTGACCAATTTAAATACACTGACGAATGGTTGGAACGGTCCCAAGTTTCTGGAGGTGTGGGTAGTAAGATTCAAACACGCCAGACTTGAAAGTACTCCGGGGAAAGAAGGCTGACCTCGCTTGTTGGTCAGTATGGGAAAACTCACCCGCACTGCCTGAGAGAGCAGCTCGGCAGCGCATTGGAGAGGGTCCGAGTGTAGGCTGAGGTGCGTCAGCGAGTGCAAGTCCGGTTCCACTGAACCCCTAACAAATGCTCGGGATAAGGGGTTAAGTAGATTAGCAGAATGCCTGTAAGTGTAGGGTTGTACAATACAAGGGATGGGAACCACCAATAGCAGCAAACTGCGAATTTCTGCTCTGCGATATAGAAGTAATTGTTAGAAGATAGGGAAGGATAATTGGGATTTGCAAATACAAATAGCTTTTCTTCCTATGCAGGAATTACTCTAAGTGAGAAAACTTCAGTGCTCTGACCAAGGCAAAAGTAAATACACTTAGTTTTGTGTGTGCCAAGAGTTATGTCCGCATAATACCGGCTGAAGTCTGTCTTTGTGAAGTATGAACGAAGAGAAGTAGCAGAGGTGAAAAATGATTGTGTTTTTTCTTCTTGTTTACAATGGAGCATAGGTGGAATGAGGAGGGAGTGGAGAGGTGAATATTGAAAGCAGGTAGGTGTATATGGATCTTTAGAAAGTGATCCTGAGCAAAGGAGGAGAATACTCAATATGTGTAATAACAATAATAATGAGGTATGAGAGAAGCAGTGGTCTGAGTGGCTGTAGAGACCGGGTGGGTTGTGCTTAGGTCTGTTTGGAAAGAGATAGAATCACTTTGGGTGTAGAGATCTGCTGATCTAACTGATCTAATGCTGATCTAACTGTTGGATTTAGTTTAAGATTTTTTTTTGCGTGTGTGCTCACGTTTGGAGCCTGTACAAATGGCGGTTCATTGTGCACAGAGCAAGCACACTTAAATCTCTTCTGCGTAACATTGTTGCTAACCTCTTTCAAAGTAGGCTTAAGCATCAAGTAGGAAGGACACAGGCTTGAGAATAGCTGCAGTAAATATACATGAGAAGACAGTATGGTGAAAGTAAGGGACTTGAGCTTTTAAGTTGTGGACTGTCACCGCCTTCCTGCACTGCTGGTGAGACTAATGCAGGAGTCCAGAAGATAAATGAAACATTATTATAGCCCGTGTGAAGAAAGGTTCCTGTTTCCTAGGTCACACTACTTTGTGTATTCTGTGTGTGCCAGTAGGCTATGCCTAGGTAATTGCCTCGTGTGTTTTCACCTGTTGCTTCTTGTTCTTTTGCATTCCTTCAGTGTCTTAACTTTGAAACCCTTCTTTCATGGAAAGGTGATTGTGAAAAAAGATGCTGTAAGAAAGTGTATGTTGATTATTTCAGTAAGACCATTAAGATCCGGCAACCTGATGCTTGTGTTGTTTGGTTTTTTAGGTCTTTTTCTTTTTTGTGTCTCCATGGTTCAACTACTTTTCTATATGTACAGTAGTGAAAATGAAGAGTAATAGTTGAAATGCTGGGCCTGAAATTGACTGCTGTGCATGAGTAGCAGATGTACATGTCAGGGGTATCACTCCATAGTTGTTCACCAAAGCTCTGTATGCACCAGCCAGGCACATAGATGTTGATATGCTTGCCAATTTCCAAACTGCTTTTTAATACAGAAAACAAGGTGGTGACTCTTCTGTGGGAGACTTGGAGTGGATAGTTACATCTTGTGTTTATTTCAAAGTAAGCTCAAGCTTGGGTTTAGTTAAGATCTATCAATCATCAAGGCCTTAGAACTATGACTTTTTGTTCTGCAAGTCTCCTTGACTTGTTCAGCTGCAGATCCTTCCCAGAGAAGGCTGATCTCTGGATTATGCTGAGAACCTTGGCTGATGCATCTGGAGATGTTGGGTTAGCTGGGAGCTCTTAGGGTACAAGATCTCGGGATAACAAACAGTTGCTGTCACATACTAGTGGAGACTTCTAATAGGACGGTTTCAAACAGTTCTGTGTCTTTTTCTCAGTCCTGTTTGTTGTAGGACATAAAGGCATAAGTTTAATACCAGGGTTTTTGTTGTGATTGTGAAGATCCCTCCCATTCCTCTTTACTGTATGGTTGCTGTCCTGAAGCAGTGCCAAATCAGCACACACGTTTCCAAGGCCCTGTGGAAGAATAATAATGACTGGGTGCTGTCAGCTTCCTGGTTAACATTTTCAAATATTTGTTTGCTGTTTTACCTCTACTGAGTGTCCTTTTTGTATCTTCCAGGCACTGAACAGTTTAGTGATGTGGGTTGAATAAAATAGATGTTCAGCATGCTAGTCATACTGTAGTTCATATCTCTTCACCAAGAGATGGTGTAGTCTCTTAGAAGGATAGAGGGAATTATGTCTTTATCTTACTAAATTTTAAAATTGACATTCATTTGTTCTGCCCTTTTTGATCATCCTGCAAATTTGGGGTTTTTTTCACTTCACTTCTTGCTTCCTGTAACTGTTATTGCAGCCATACACAATTTACGGGACTGATGGTGAAAAACAACTTTCTATAGAAAATGTGTTTGTTTCACTGCAGTACAGCTGAGGTTCAGTGTAGTTTTCCAAGTCCTTCATGATCCTTCAAGCTGATATACAGCATTGTAAATTTTCCTTAATTGTGTCTAATGAGGTTATTCTGTATATTTTACTGCTTAAAAATGTGTATGAGCTATATTAGAGGCATCTTTAAGTCACAAAATAGAAACACCCTTATATACAGCATCTCTACTACATGAAATCATAGGAACTGAATAAGCCTTCTACATTAAGATAAATAAGATAAACTTTGACAACTGTTATTTATTTTCCCAAAAATGGAAGTAATGGCTTTGTGTGGGTATTATGAAAATTGCCTTGGGGGCACTATACTTTTTGTCACATACTCTATGAAAGTATAACTTTTTCTCTGGATGCTGCTTTGGAATCAGACAACATGCTTCTGTCATCTTCTGGGATTCCCCAGAGGATGTGTTGCTACCCCAGGGAGGGCACAGCCAGAGAATACAGAATTAGCATGGGCTATCCTGTAAGTCTCATGCAGAATCTGCTGTGCGCTTAGTAACAAGAGAAACTTGTTAGCTTAATATTAAGCAGTACACTATTTAGGGGAAAAAACAAGCATACAATGGCAATTAAAACTGTCTCCATATAAGGTTAACTTCTGTTTTATAGTTAGATTATTTTGGACACTGCATATCATTAGGTGATGTGTTCTGCCTGTATAAGTGCAGCTGCTTTAGTTTTCTCTGGTAACTTATTTTTTGCTTGTCTTAGGACTTCTGAAGTCTGTCCTCATCACAGTCAAAAGTTGGCTAATAATACTTAAGTTCTGGTGGCATCTTTCATAAAATGAACACTTACTTCCCTTAATAGAACATGTGCATATGTCTTTTGTATATTTACAGTAGTTGTTTATGGCTGACCATGGGTTTGGATATTGCTGAATATTGTTCATTTGAATACATCTGGGCAGTCTGGGAAGATGTTGCTCTTCAGCATATGATTGGGCGCTAAATGGTTGCTAAACGTCTTGTAGCCTATGGTGACAATTTGTTCTGTATTTTTAAGACAGCTGACCCTCATCACTGAAAGCTCCTACCCAGGTTGATGGCTTTGGGTTGTACAGTAAATGCTCCTGGGTCAGATCTGTATTAGTGAAGAGTTCTGCCTGTATTACGTAATATATTTAGAGATCCTGCCACTTTACTCTTTCTCTTCCTTCAGGTTCTCCTGTTACTTCAGGATTACAAATCTAGATCTTAAGTATTTGTTACCTGTGTAAATATCTCTAAATGCATGTAGTAGCAGGTAAGCCTTATTTCCAGAAGGATCAGCGATTTACTATAGTTTTGGTCTCTGGGGAGCTGCTGGCCTATTAGTTGTGCAGGTATTTCTGAAAAATCTCTTTTTTTGGAAGGCTGGAATAAATTGAGTTTACAAATGGATGCTCTATTTTTCACTTTTGTAGAAGTGGGTCAGCTTTAATCATGGTTTGAGAAGATGTTTGACTAGCCTAACCAGGAAGTTATGTTAGGGGTTTTTAGCAAGTTATCAACTAAATTTCATGACAGCATGTGGTTTTTGGTCATTGATTTAGATGACTTTGTTGCTTTTGATTTGCATTATTGTTCTAAAACTCTTTTCTAATTAGATTTCCTAAGTATTTTACTTGTGTATGTAGTCCTAGTAGACATAAATGAATATTGAACTTTATTTATTTGTCTAAATTTGATAACTGCTTTGACCTGAAAATTGGTGAAATTGTAAACCTTCGTACTCTATAATTATTTGTGTAATTTCTTAAAGGACAATCTATTTGTCAAGTGTTTCAGATGAAACACTATTGTTTTTAATCTAAATTCAGTTAATGCATTTGAGAGTACCCTTGTGTTCAGTTCGTTCTTCTGCTTCTGAGTTTATTCAGCCTTCTTTGCACTCTTGAAGATGAGTATTAAACTGGTGCTGTCTGTGTTTCTTAGTCAAGGTGCCTGTTAACACAAATACAGTTTTCTTCCTACTCAACTCAAAAGCACTGTGTTGTGGGTTTTTGTTTTGTTTTTTTAAGTTCCAGGGATATAATTTGACAAAATCTTAAGCTGTTTTACATGTCATATAAATGTGTTTATATACAGACTCTGTCTGCTAGCTGTTCTGACTGTACAGAAGATGCTCTTTATAGGAACTGTGTATGTATTCATGGGTCAACAACTAGTAACTTGCAGCTCTCGAGTTTGTGTCTATCCGTGGTATGCAATCCATTTTTGCTATCTGTTGTGCAAGTCTGTGTCACAATGTTTCCTTGAAACCCGAGATGCTTCCCAACTCTCAGCTCTGCTTCACTACGGGGACCAGTTCTTCCTGCTGTGGAAGGTGCGACAGAGTGCATCAAACAGCAAGAGTAACTTTTGAATTCCTGTTTCCCCAAGCACCATTGCTTTGTAATTTGCCTAATTGCCTTTTTCTCTTTTTTTTTTTTTTTTTTTGGGGGGGGGGGTGGTGTCTGTATGGAATGCTGCCTGCAGACTTTTCAGCAAGTTATTTTAACAAGACAAAATTTGAAAGCTTTACTTAGAAGTTAATTCTGTTGAATGTTGAGTGTGGCTGACAGAATATGGCAGTCCTGCAAATCTAGTTCTTCATACTGATAGTGAGTCTTGTGTTCATTCTGGTTTGTAATCTACTCTTAAAATTTTTGAGCATCAGATAATACTGAAATAAAAACCCCAGACACTCTCGCTTCCCCCAGTAATTATTTATTGCTGAAGGGCAATAAAGACAGAGAATTGCACAGGCTCTGTTTTTTCCCCTCCCCCACCTCATGAATTAGCTAATTTACACAATAAAAACATAATTTCCTTCTTTTGAGGATAAACAAATGAAAATAGGACATTGCGTATGTAAAACAGTTCACTTACAGGAAGTCAGCTTACATATTACATGCTGGTTGCTATTGACTACAAAATATTGCTCATTTGCACTCATCAGATGCTCTGTGATAGTAGAAAACATTGCTTTTGGAGCATCTAAATTGTAGAAGTATTTCAGTGCCTTAAAATAGATCAAGAAGTTTTAATCTTTTTTTAGCATCAAAAATACTTCTCTTCTGAGATGAGAACTGCACAGTTGCTTTTGTCTCTTGATAACATGTTGTTTGATTTAAAAAAAGTTTAATATTGTTCTGCTTTTATGCCTTTTCTTAAGCACCACAGAGTATCAGTTCTGCAAGCAGGAAGCCCTTTCAAAATTATTTTTGGGAATGGAAGAGGATAAAGTATGATATAGTATTTTTATAGTTTGACATCTCTGATCACCCTTCACTCCTGTCATACAGTAGCGGTTGAAACAAGAAAAGTGGCAAGATGGAAGAGGATTTTCTAATGAGTCTGCTTTTTAAACCCCAAACACTTAGAAAACAGTAACTGGGCTGACAAGTAAAGCATTCTACAAATACCATAGCTGGCTACTGTTTGTGGTGTTGAGATGGGCATAATAAAACTTACTCCATCTAACTAGGTTTAAGTGTGACTAGAAACCCATTGTGGTTTCTGAGGCGATCCAACGGGATTGACTGTGGGATGCCTGCTGCATGTCATGTGCAGGTGTGTCAGGGAGCAGAAACAAGAGAAAACTGTGTCGCAGAGAAGACTGAGCAGATGTTTTAGAACCTGTTATGCAACTGGATTCAACTTTACTGGGGTTTTTTTGTTTGGGTTTTTTTTTTTTTGGGAGGGGGTTTTTTGTTTGTTTTTTTGAGCAAAATAGCCTGCTTCTCCTCTTATAAGTCTTTTAGTCAGATTATATTTTTTCCAGAATAATTCTGCTTATTCTAGTGGCTTACCATTACATAGGATAATGTATTATTTTTATTTGTATAACTGTTGTGGGACATTCCAGCTGAAGTTGATCCTGAGCTGTGGAGCAAAATGACGCTGGAATGCTATTATCTTCTCTGCTATAATTGCCATGGCAACAGCTGCAGGTAGACAAGGCAAACCGGGGATTCTTTTTCTATATCATATGTACACCAGCTGTTTTTTTCTTCTCTCTCAGTAATGACTGAGAAGCCTGTGGCACAAACAGACTCGAGTCATCGTGAAAAGTGTTTTTGTTTCGGGTTTGGTTTTTTTTTTCCCAATTTAACTTTAATTTTGATTTTGCAACTACTGAGTATTTGTGATACTATATTAAAAAATGCACTCTTTTTGGGAAGAAACAGGCAGCCTAGCCTGGGTCGTTCTAGGAGACTGATGAGATGAGCCAGTGGCTCAGAAGTTTGGAACATCACAGAAGACCACAGGCTGATAAATCACCTAAATATCTTTGTGTATCTGGATGTTAATTTCTCTGTGCATGCATCTTTTCTTAGGACAGGGATGAGAGTATTGTCCACATTTTCCATAGAGAGAAGTTGTAAGGGTACTTTAATGCTTCCAGGTAACAAAATTACTGTGTCACAGGAAGAAAACTGGGTGTGAACATAAGCCTATAATGACTCTTTTTTGGGGTTTTTTTTTTCTTGTTGCTCGAGTGTTTTGCACTGCTTCTCCTGATACTTCCCGTTTCCCTCTTTATTCCTCCATCTGCATACATTCTTATGCGTTCATGTGCACGTGGGTGCATGTGTACTTCCTTAAATTGTGTGCTGTTCATCTAGCAATGTCAGGAATTATGCCAAGGGATTCAGATGTGTATTAGCATTAAAAAAAGGGGTCTTCATATGAAGTCTTCCTTCTGGTTACTGAGGTATACTGTGAAACTGTGTTCTGGTATGCTTTTTATTTACATCATTGTGGTCATTACTACGAGCATGGCAGCTTAAGAATTTGGAGATTTCAGAGACATTTTTCTATTTATTTTGCTCTTCCTTGTAGACTGATTTCCCTTTTTGAAATGGGAGAATGTGTTTCCTTCATTAATCATTAAACTCATCTAGATACGGGGCAGGGTGAAGGGGGGAATAGTGTTTCTTTTTCCTGGTGACACTCACTAATCTCTTTGCTTCAGTCAAAAGAGGATTTCATCTAACCTATTTTAAATAGAGGATTAAGGACAATTAGGCTCTTCCTCTACTTCACCATTAAGATGGGATGTTGTGAAATCCTCTGAAAAGAACATCTGCTGATGTGCCATTAAAGTTTTGCAAAATTAATAATCAAAATAGTTGTATGCAGAAAAAAAACCCCTTTGTGTATGATGTACTTTTCTGGAGATAATTGTACAGATGAACTGGGGAGAGGGAAGCAATACTGAACTGTATGTCCAGTAGTTTTGTCTTTAATGCTTCTAATATTGTGGAGTAGACATGCAGATGATCTGAAATGGATTTCTTGTCATCTGAATTGCATTAGCAACTTGCGGTTCATGCTTACCATTTTATGTAGTTCTTCACTTCTTTTCGAAGTCCTATTAATGACTTGTTTGCACAAGTTATTGTAATGAAGTACAAACGCTATCCATTATCTGTGCTTGTATAATTATTTTATGTTACTTATATTCATTATAAGTGGCATCTCTTGAGATGAATCCGAATCAGCAGTGGCATCTGATGGCTAACATGAAACTGCTGTACTTGTCAGCAGGTCATTAGAAAATAAAACTGAAAAATGCTACTGTTAATGGAACATATATGATGTGCATAAGACAGTATAATGGTTAATGTGAAAGAAAAATGGCTGTGTGTATTTTGGAGAAGTTTGGCTTCCAAATCCATCCTGTAAATGATAGAATTGATTGCCTTCCATGAAGCATGGATAGTGTGCTGTGAAGCTATAAAGAAGGTAGTTGAATGACACTTGCTACTGAGAAATTGCTCTTGCAGTCTTAATTTCATTACTAACAGTTGTAGGTAGATTACTGAAACTCATAGTTCTTTAGGTTTGTTTCCTGCAGAACACTAGTCTAGGGAGTTCAGTCTAATCCTATTTTTTGGATGATTATACATGTGAAGAAGAGTTGTCCAGAAGAAGCCAGAGTCTATTTACTTCATCTTATTCTTGAGGCAACTTGGAGTCAAATAAACTGTTATTTCCCAATGGTTTTATCCATAGTTCTTGAAAGAGTGGAGTGGCATTATCCATGGTTCTTGAGTGAGTGGAGTGTTTGACTCTGGGGTCCCAAAGCTGACTTTAAGGAGAGTTGTGTTCTGCTAAAATGTATCTGGTGTCTTTGCCTTGGGCTTGGGCTTGAGGCTATAGTAACATAGGGCATACCAGTCACTGGATGAGTTTTAGCAATGTGGAGGAAACGTTGGGGAATTTGACATCTACTTATTCAGTGATTTTTTTTTAAGTTTTTTTTTCAGGGGCAGAAGACATTATTTAAAATTTAACTGCATGAAAGTTCTTAAAAACCAGACTGCCGTTTAATCTTACTATAAAATGTGACTTTGTAGAAACACACTCCTTTATTATGTGAAATACGGTAGGTATGAAAGAGGTTATTGTAAATGTAGGCTTAAAACAGTTTATTGACTGAGTCATAGCTAAAAAAGTCAACTTGTATGCTGATATTAGCAGAAGTATAATGTAAATAAGTTCAGGGTAGACCTTTTGCTTTGGTTGAAAAGACTCCTTATACTCTAAGCAGATTTTGATAGGTTAATGTTAGTCCTTTAGTTTAATACTCAACATTTTTTCTGTAAACATAGAATGTACTGACATGCTATTGTTATTCATTGGTGTGTTGTGTGTATGTTACAGAACAGCTGTAACCCCTTTCTATTAAATTGTGTAGTTCCTTTTTCTTTTATTCTTTTCAGTGGAATTACATTAACAGTAAGCATGGTGTTAAGAGTTACCTTAGTCTTTCATGTTCTAGTCTCCTCACCACCAGTATGAACTTTGGAAAGCTTTTGGAAAAGTCTTTCACCTTCTAAGATGAAAAAAAAGAAAAAAGACAGCGCAAAACTAACCCACGAGGTTATCCTAACTTCGCCTGGAAGTGCTGTAGTGTTGTTAACCTCTTGAACAATGTTAACTGACTGCTTGCGATTTACAGTTGTCGAGTGACCAGATGGCCTAATTTGGTAGGAGGTGCCTGTGTATTGGTACTAAGAGGCAAGAAATTAAGAGAAAATGGAAAAAAGGTCTTTCCTTAGCCCAGAACTGCATGATTGCTTTAAGCTAATGCATGAATATGAGTGTGTTGACTTCTTGATGCAGTAAACTTTTGTGTGACATAAAGAGGTTATGTTTCCATACTTGTTGGCTGTAATGACATGGAAGCAGTAGGAAAGCTTCAGATGCTTTTGTGAAGCAGTGCACAGTGAACATGGGCAGGTGTAAAGACATGTTTATAAAGGGCAATCTGGATTGTGGTTTTGCATCTCCTGCCTTTTTCAGCACAGAAGGTCTCAAATTTGAAAACTTTCCTTTAAGAAAAAAGGATAAGCCTCTTAAGCCTCTGACTTACTGCCTGAGAAGTGGTTACCTTGAGTACTTTTACTCTGTTAGTGGTGTCTGCTGTAACTTGTTCAAAGAGCTTTTATGTCAGCATATATACAAAATAAGCTTTTTTAAAAATGACTGAAGGCTAGATTTCTGCTGGGCAGGTAGAGTTAAAATATCAGTATTCCTTTGCTATTTTCTTGCAAACTGTAAGATATTTTAAGCTGAAAGTAATAATGCTTTTACATAGGCATTTGCTTTCTTGCGTGTTAGTAATGATGACAAAAGCCAAAGTTTGCTTGAGTTGTGGTTATAGTTGACTCATTGAGACAACTGTAAATACTTGCAGACCTTTAAGGCTAGTAAAACAGTGGCATTGGCTTCCTTGCTTTCTCCCTCTGCCTGCAGTCAGACCACTGTTCTGCTTATAATTACTGCTACTTGCTGCAGAGCAGCAGCTGCTGGGTTATGTGGCTTTCAGCTAATCTTTGGTATTTTGATAAAGGGAAAAAGTGCTACTGCACTGTCAAATTCATAGTTATGTCTCAGAGATGTGGAGTGGAAAAGGAGAAATGTGGTCTTTACAGCCCTGTGGACTCCAGCACGGGGAGCATCCCTCTGGCACTGGGCAGGAGTGAAAAAGCATGTTTGTGGTGCTGCTGCTGGCTGCAGACAGCTGCATCTTGTCACTTCTTCCTTAAACTGATTAAAGGTGTGATTTGGACTTCCCTTCAGTTTCCTGTAGTGTGTAGAAAAGACCAAAGCACAAGTGTTAAGTGGGCTGAGGCAGTGGCATTATAGCTCCTGTAGTCTTGCAAGAGCTGTCAGAAGGGACTCTGGCTGTACAGACAGGTTTGTGCTTTCTTTTGTCTTTGGGATATGCTGTTGGCTTGTTCATAGAAACATCTGTTTCACTTTGCTGAGTGACAAACCATTGGGCACTGACTATATATAGGTGTGTTCCTAGAGAGGCAGCTGTTCCCCTGGGTTTGAGGCTGAAATGGGGAAAGTAGTACCAAGTTCTGCTGTGAGGGAAAGAGTGCTGCCAAGTGCCAGAGTTCTAGGTAAGTGCTTCTAACTGGAATGAAGTGACATCGCAGAGTGCTGACTGATGAGTCAGGGGCTGATTTGGCAAGATGCTGACATCCATGGAACACTGCCTTGTTTTGTGAGTAGCATCTGGCATCAGAAAAGAAGTAATTGGGAGAGAGGTGGGAATTAACAGTTCGTGTAAATGTCAAGAAGCTTGACAATTTATGGAATGAGGAGAAGTATGTGGGGGACTGTATACTGGAGGGAATGTTACTTAAAAATAAACCAACCAGGAAATAACTCCTGTTCCTCCCCAACCTAACCCTCTGATGTGCGTGCTCTTGTAGCCCTTGTATCAAATGGCTTGACCTTCCTTAAGTTCTAAGTGCAGTCAAAGCATAATGATATGGGGGGGGGGGAAATGGAACAGCCTCTGTATGTGTAATGTTTCCTCTTGTGTTTATTAGAAAATGTTTTGTTGAAATAAGGATGTTAGCCAGTGTGGGAATACTTCAAGATTGTGGAAGTCTACAGCACAGGCAGCTGTGGAAGACTGGTATGTTTGGTTTAGTGTGAAGGCCGGTGTCAAGTCCTTAAAAATCAAGGTTTTCTTCATTTCTTTTACATGATCTGTTGCACAAATGATATTTGGAATGAATTAATTCTGCAATTCTGAAAATAATTACTTAAACTCAGTATTTCTGAAACAAGCAACAAAAAATATTGATTAGTATCAGACTAAGTTCTGAAAAAGCTTCACGCTTTTTATCTCTCTTTCCATAAAAAGTGGCTAGATGATCTGAAAAGATCCCTTCTAACCTGCAGTGTTCTAATTCCAAAATAAGAACTAGTGACTTCTGCTTAATGTTAATTTAAAGGAGAGAATACTCTTGCCTCTTTTGCAGCCAGCTTGGTTATTCATCTCTGAGCGTGTGGTCGTAGTAAGACATCCTAGTTTAAAACAGGCTCTGTGGGTAAAGCTGCATAGCATCTGTAAGTGATAACTCAGAGACTCCCAGGTTGTTATTCTGAGCAGTAATTATACCGCGTGGTGCGTTTGTTCATTCATGCTTTAAGACTGCCACAACAGAGGTTCACAACAACTTCCCTGTGTTCACCTGCTCAGTAAAAGCTACTGTAGGTGGAATGGAGGTTTTAACAGCTGTGGACCTGACCAGGTTAAAATACTTCTCCTGATTCCTGTTCTTCCAGTTAAAGAAAAATTGCAGTCAGCTTATACATGGTTATTGTCATCATTCCCTACTCTCTTTAACTCGTGTGCCTATTCCAAAACCTTTTTCCATCAAAAAATGGATTTTTCTCAAAGTAGTGAGTAATCTGTTAAGCTGTTTGATTCATGTTCCTTAATTCAGATGTTCATAATATCTAAGGAAGACCTAGGCTGAAAGAGGATGGTATTGAGTAGCTAGGTGGGGAGGGGGCTGTGGATGGGAAACTCTTTGGGAGCTACATGCCTATAACTTAATTTGGAAGCTGCTGTTGTGTAAGTGTGACCTGAGAGGCTGGAAAAGAAAAGCTCCTAGACTTTAATTAGTAACAAATAGTGTGAAAATGCTTGTGCCCTTGAGACTTAAGCTGGCCTGTCTCAGCTTTCATGACAAGATCGTAGTGTCACCATGGAGCACTGACTGGGTGCATGTTCTCTGAGGAGTTACTGTGGAGTTCCATTTAGGTGCTGAAACTACATGTGTTTAGTTTAGGGAGTGTGGGAATGGTAAAAAGATAGAAAATAGCATCAATTTAGACATTATAAATAGAGTTACTTATTCAGTGCCATTACTGTAGAAAAAATTCTGGATCGTGGTAATGGGCATGTAACAGTAAGCTGTTCTTGAAAGACTTTTTACTGATTCAAGAGCTAACCAGAGTTTTGGAAAGGATCTTGAACCTTAAGTTGAGTAAAAGGTGGTGAAGAGTATTGACTGTTAGGAAGGAAAATACAAAAGTAAAACCTTCTTGATCTCAGTGTACTTGACTTAACATTTTCTTAAAATAATTGGGGCCTGTTAATGCAATGGGTTTCTATGTCTGTTTTAAAATATCAAAGAGAGAAGAATGCTGAAAGAATATTCCATACAAGAGTGGGAGTCCTTGGCTGAGAGAGAAGCTTGATTACTTGATATCATGTACTTGAAGTCACGTGTTGTAATGTGTCCTTCTGTGGTTTCTGAGCTGGTGGCTGAGGGAGAGCAAGCTATAAATACTTCTCTGTTCTCCACTTATGTGGTCAGTTGAAGCTTGATCGAACTTCTGTTTAGAACTTGACCACTAAGTTGGGAAATTATGCCAGCTTTCCTGCTTCTGATTTGAGTTTACTCTTAAATAAAAAAGGTAAAATGAATCTACCTGCTCCTGCTAAAGGGTTTTAAATTGGGATGCACTCTTACAAGGCATGTTCTAAAAGAGGATCTGGAAGTTTTGATAGATTATTCCAGGAGCAAGATTTTTCTTTGTCTCTTTGAAGTAGACTTCTGAAGAATTCATTATACTCCTTTTGTACTGGACTCAGCTTTTCCATCCATTTACGTAAAACAATCTTTGCTAAAAATGTTTATTTTTATTAGCAAATATGTTAAAATATCTGGTCTTATTTTGCACTGTTCATGGATGTTTCCATCAGCCTTTAAAATACTGGAGACATTCCTGAAAAGGCTTAATTCTGAGTCTGAGCTCAGAATAGATACCAGAAAGTGTACAACCCTTGCACTGGATGGCATTTAACAGCATCACATGGCTTGCTAGAGCTCTATTTGTCCAGCTTTTGCTTCCTCTGCAGGTGGTTCAGGATGCTCTGTTTCTCCATGTGCTATGTCAGAATAATAAATTGGTCTTTAAGTCCAGATGCATCCTATTCCAGTGCCTCAGTTTTCCTTTAGTGCTGCCTCAGGTAATCTTACTATGGTTCCTGTTTCTTCAGAAAAGCCTTTCTTAAAGGTCTTTTTCTGCTCACATCTCCTGGTTCATTGTTCCACAGTTATTATCCTCCTTGAGCCTGGATTGTGCCAGGAGGGTCTCTGCAGTTCTTTGCCCTAGCTTATATGCATCCCTGTTGAGAAGGTATAGGAAACAACACCATGAACTCCAAGTGAGTTCTCTTGGCCTTAGAGACATTGCCTCCCTCCTTCCCACTATCTGATCTGGGTCATCTGATCCCCAGCTGACCAGATCAGCTGTTCCTGTGTGGGAGCCTTATACAGGAAAGATGAATTGACCCTTGCTTCCTTTGAAGATTCCACTGCCTTGGGTGTTTGGAAAATTACAACTAACAAAGCCTGCTTTTGTTATCTCCCTCAAACTGAGCTGAAGTGTATGACTGAAAGGATTATGCCACACTAGGTTACTAAATATATTTTTGCATGACACTCTTACACTAGAAAGAAAAACACAATGATAGCGATCTCCAGTAATGACAGGAGTACCTTCTCTTAGTGGACATCAGTGCCAGAACTTTATTTTAGTACCTTGGAAGTCATTAGTACAGAAAACAGTGCTGCAGCTGTCTTGGCAGGCTGTGCTAGGGAAGAAGTGCAGTTCCTAATTTAGTGTGTATCTGATTGATGCATTTGAAAGTGGCAATTCAGCCTGGCAGCAAAAGAGGATTGAAAGCTGGTGCTGAGCACAGTAGTGTTCAGCTTATGGTAGCTCAGGGCTGCTTCATTCTGTACAAAGGGGAAATGTTAGTGTATCCACCCTCTGCCCTCAGAGAAATGGTTTGCAGGGTAGTCAGTGTTGCAGCCTGGCTGCTCATTGCTAGAATGGAGTCAGAAAATAAAGGTATCTCTTTTGAAATAGTTGCCTTGCTGTCTTAAGGCTTTGGAACTTTCACTGGCTTACTAGCTATAGAACAAGTTTTGTACCTGAGAGAACCACTTGAAAACATTCCCAGCCAGCATTATTTTGGTCTGTCCAGGTCTGGTTTAGATTTTGGTTTATTTAATAATGATCTGATGCTTAGGCTGGGAAGCTTTTGTGAGGCAGTGGTTGCTTCAAATAAAGTCGGTTCAAATAAAACTTAAAATCTGGAAGCTTGTTCTTACAGGCACCTGGTTTGCAGGAGACTGTGATACTTAATAGTGTCTTGTAGCAGTTTTATAGAGAGAACAAGAGCCTGAGGGAAGCATCTTCCTTTGGCCTCTTACTAGAGTCTCACGGGGTTGCATTGCGGTGTGTGCTGAGGCCTGCCAAGCCCCAGGAATTGTGGTGGTTATTGCTGCAGTGCAAGCTGTATCTCCTTGATTGAGATAAATCTGAAAGTTGCAGTGGGATTGCTGAGTCTAATCATTGTTCTGGGTGCCTGTTGCCTTTGAGATATGGTTATATGACTACTACTAGGACAACTATGTAAAAAGCTTGGTGGAAAAAAAAGATACAAAACTTTCCTTTGGTGACGGGGCTATTGAAGAAAGTATGTTAAGGCTCCTGCATTCTTCATCTTATGGTTTGTTTTGTAGCTGTTAAACACCTAGTTAGATTCTTTAGGTTTGCTGTTCTGAAGGTAGAAATGTTGCTGGCAGGGCGGGATAGATGCACTTTTATTGCATGCATGGAGTTGGTAAACACTTGTGACCTTTCTAGCTTTGTAACATACACCAATGGAAAGCTTGGAAACACATTGGGTGTCTTTTTGCTTCACTAAATATGTTTTCTTAAATTTTTTTCAGGTGGTGACAAACGTCCATTCTGTGGAAAACTATTTGATGCACGTTGACCTTAAAGTAAAGGGTTAAGCTGTCTCATGTGGCTGCTTTTTGTCCTGGAAAGAATCAGCAGTGAAAGTTATGCTGTCAGCTTTGTTTGCATTTCCCAGCTATTGTGCACTTGCCAGCATCTTTTAAATGTTTTAAATGTAGCTTTTGTATTTTTCTAATGCATAACATTTGTATGCAGTGTTTTTTGTGAGGTTGCCAGAACAGCCATATAGTAAATATTTAATAAGAATAGTAAAGATTTCTTGTTCTCAGCAGCCTAAGTTCTGATCTAAAGGAAGTGAAATTGCTATTTTAAATTATTTATGAAGTGCTGCACATAAGGAGATATGGTTTGTTTGCTTTATTAGCCACAGATGGCAGGAGTAAAGGTCTCAGTTTAGTTAAGACCTAAATGATGTGCGCGGGTTTTAAAAAGCATGATAAAAACCTAAGTAATCTTAGTTTTATGGCTGTGAGGGATATATCCTCATCCAAGATCGTAGATGTAGTACAGGTTGGATGATGGAAATTCTCCTGTTGCTCCATACTTCAGCTGACTCGATTTTTGGAGACCTCCCTTTGTAATCCTTTATCTGAAAAGTATGAACAGTTTGCTTGCAAGTTTTAATAACGGAATTGTCACTTGTGCTAAAAAAAATTTTAAGAGGTAGACATGTCTATCAGCTCTCATGGGAACATGACTTTCCCTTCTGATTTACTAGTATTTAAAGAGAAATGATTACTGGTATATCTATAACTTCAGTGTAAGGGGAATGAAGGTGAAGCAGGTGTGTTTGATCTTTGAGCATCTAACGAAACATGCAAAAAGTACTCCTTCCTCTTTGTTCGAATGCAAAAGGGACTAGGGAAGCAGTGAACAGAAGTAGTGAGGTGTGGAAGGTGAAGGAGACCAAATTTGTTACACAAGAAAAAAAATGGGTGTGGATATCCCTCTGTCTTGAGACATGGAGCTTGAAGTGCAAGCCCGTGGATGTTTAGTCAGTTGAGACACCCCTGTATCTGGCCTCTCCCCTCCCTCACTATTACTGTTTGATTTCTCTTCTGTGGAATGAAGAGTGTTGAAATAGAGGAGAAATGTGAAAACTTCTGAAGAAGGAAGGAACTTACCTGCTTTTCACAGCAAGGGCCAAGTATTTGAGGACTTAGCTCTCTGCTGGGAATAGGCTTTCTTTCAGCATTACCATTTTCATAGGTGTTTGGTTTTTTTGTGGGTGTTGGGTTTTTGGTTTGTTTTCCCTGGGGACCACAGCTCTCTTCAGGGATAATAAATATTAATTTCAAAACTGAATCTGTGCTAATGATGAGAGACATGTACTGAGATGGCTTTTACCCAGCTCACTGTAGACCTTTAAATATAATACTGAACTGGTGAGAAGCTCCCGTAGTTTTTAGAGCATTAAAAAAAAAATGAGCAAGATTGCCTAGCAAATAAATAACGGCTGTACATGAGAGGAATAATACTTTTTTGAAGTAAAAAGCTCGAACATGCTTTCACATGCCTTAACTTTCCAGTTTACTTTTGATGTTGGGATTTACTTTTACTTCCTAGTATTAATTTCCTTTTTTTGCTTATTATGCTCTAAACAAGAAAGTAAGTTGTCTTTTATAAGCTTGAGTGTATATGTCGTGAAAATGCATTGTTTATATTTAAAAACACATGAATATGTTCAGCAACTTTTAATGTAAATTGTCCAAACTCACTTCTTTGCAAATGAGGAAAGACATTCAAAGTAGTACCTGTGGAAGTTAAACTCAAAAAAACCCCACAACTTCCTGCTTTTATATTGCATATCAGTGGGTTTGCAATTCTCTCTTGTTTGTTTTCCTTTAAAATAAAAACATTCTGAAGCTGTTACAGTGTGTGCTTGTATCTGGCTGTTTTCCACTTCTGTAGAAGGTGGGTTCTTTCAAAACAGTAGTTCAAGGCACAAACATTATATTGCTCTTCAAATAATATTACCTCTGAAAATGCTGATAGTTACTCTCTTTTAGGAGCCTGTTATATTTTTAGTTTGGACAAGATAGATTAAATCCTTGTTACTGAGATTTTTTTTTTTTAGAGTAGAAGGTGGTCTTAATAAATAGACATGAATATTATCAAGTACATTATTGCAACATTAAAAAGGTTTTAATGATTGGGGTTTTTTTTAAGTCACTAGGTTTGGCTTAAATCTACTATGGTTTGCTTTAGAATGTGGTGGTGTGTATATAAGTGGGGCACACCTGAGACGCAAGAAATATGGGATTGAACTCACCTTTTTCACAGTGATAATCCTTCAATATAAGAGGCATGAAAGGAGCTTTTGCCAGTGGTATGACATTTTTCTGCTAGCTCTTGATGTCTTTTGGAGAATTGAAATAGAGCTTGAGTTAACTTTCTACAGTTGTTGTGCATGCTGTATCTTTAATGAAAGACATGATAGGAGATGTGTGCATGTTAATATTACTGGACCTGGAAAGAGTTACTCGACTTTTGAGTTCTGAAACATTCTATGGAATAGATGTGACAATTTATTTTAAACTGTTTGCTTTTGGGGCAATAAAGATATAACTGTATACTGTGAGTTTGTATGTGTATACAAACATACACATATAAAACTAATGTTGTGGAAACAAATTGTAGATACCAAGGATGTAGATGTTCAGAGGAGAAAATGACATGTGACCAAGAGAGCTGTGTCACTGTGCAAAATCTCCATATTCCTCTTCTGAGTAGCCCTTTCCATTTCCCTTATTTGAATGCACCAGTTCTGCTTCTGAAATAATTTCTCCATTTCCCAAATAACAAAATGTGTTTGGGTTTGTTTTGCATGCGTTTTTTAATGTTGCCTTCCATGTCTACTGCAGAAAAAGCAAATGGCTTAACAAAACAAGCAGCTGATTTCTGACTCATGTGTGGTTGAAACCACATTTGAGTTTTTCTGCTGCTGTGTCTGAGCTTCTGAGGAACTGTTTCTCTCCTGGGTTTCAAGCTCAAGTGTCTTTTATAAGCAAATATTTGCAGATTTCTGCTGTCCTTTCTTGTCTGCATTTTGAGACCTCTTTCTGGCTTTTAACATGCCCTGCTATTAGTTTGCTCCTTTTGTAGGAAGGCTCATTTCCTGCAGTTTGGAGGAAAAACCTGTCTCTTATGTAGGAGCCTTTCTGCTCAGGGCTGCCTCAAAGCTTATTTATCGTCTGGTAAACTAACAGCAGAATTCATCTGACTTCAGGTCTTGAGTGGGTTGTTTTTGATAAGTTTTGAGTTTTAACTTTATGTATACTTGTGATTTTTTAAGGTGCTAAAATGGGTTTGCTTACAGAGAATGAAGTGTCGAAATACTCATGACATTGAGCCAAACAGAAATTCCACCAGTATTTACTCTGCTTATATTCAGAATAACTTCAGAATATGCTCTTCAGTGGAACCTTTGGGTTTTTTTTGTTGGGTGTTTGTTGGGTTTTTTTGATGATTTTTTGTGGGTTTTGTTAGTGTGGTTTTTTAGTGGTTGGGGTGTTTTTTTCTATGTAAGGTGATGGTAAGAAAGTGATGTCTATATAACCTGTGTCAAAATTACAAGATGCTTATATAACCTGAATATACCTATATACCAATATTACCTGAATTAGCTTTTTATACCTATATCATAACTTTCTATACAATGTAATAGTATGTAATTTAGTTGCTTAGTGCTTAAATAAGCAGAAACTCACCAGGTGGATAGTTTCAAGATAGACAAGTAAAGCTATAAATTAGTAGAGTATAGCTATACGAGAAAGCTACAGGATGAACTGATGAAGAGCTGGCAGAGATAAAGCCAATTATCCACAAAGTGAAAGAATTCTGACCAGTTGGATCCAGAAAGGACTATTTCACCATAACTGCACATGCTCTGAAGACAAAGTTGAGAAGTTCAGATGCGAGGAAGACCTTGAGCCTTCATCAGAGAAGACCCCCGAGACCACCTAAATTGGGGAGGCGCAAGCGCAGTAAAAAGAACTATTTATAGCCATGCCATAAAAATATGTAAATTATTTCTGACACGTATATGATGATGTTGTAATGACATAAGAATATTCAGCAGTACCTACTCTATAAATAAGCTACTACACATGACAAAGGTGGGTGAGTTAGGTGGAGAGATCCCCCTCACCACCAGCGCTGTAATAAACAAATACGGGCTCAATAGACACCAGTCTGTCAGGTTTTACCTTTGGCCTATCTTTTTGGGCATCAAAAGGAACACTGAAATTAAGCACTGTTATTGCTATGTTTCCCCTCTTCTTATTTCAAGGACCTAAAGTTACTAGCTTAGATAGCTTTCTGATTAAAAAAGCATCCTAGAGAAAGAGTACTAAAGTAGATTGTTCCAAAAGGCTAAAGGATCAGCAAGATATGCTTTCAAGCTATAAACAGTATTGTTCATTGTCTCGGTTTGAGACAAATTAGGAGGAAGACTAGGGGCATCTCCTCTGCAAACGGTAGGATTTGAAAACTCCCGCCCCCCACCTCAGNGTGATGGTGTTCTGGACTGGAGCTCAGCTGAACAGTTCTAGAGGAAGAAGGAGAAAACCACAGTCCCAGGAAAACTGTTTTGCCTCAGCTAGCAGGCTAGCTCCTGTGGGGGGGTCTTGGGATCTTGGCCCTCTCAGGTTAGCACGGGAAATTCTTTGAAAAGTGCTGGCAGAAGAATTCCTCCCAGGATGTTATTCGATCCAGAGAAGTCACAGGATCCTTCATCCCACCTGGGTCACCAAACTGTTGCGTTGGATGCCTTTCTGTCTTCTCAAGGGGCAGAGAGTTGAGCCTCGAGGAGTGGTATTGGCCCAGGCTCTGTCACCAGCATTTGGTGGTGGTCCTCCAAAACCAGCAAACTTGGGAGATTGCTGGCTCTGAGAGGTGCGCCCTCAGAGGGAGGGGCAGCCCATGGCCTGCTGCAGTGGTGAACGTGGGGGAGGAGAGTGTGTCCTTGAACGCAAAACCGTGCTGGTAACAGAGCAGGGCTGGAGCCCAGCTTAACAGCACGGGATTCATGTCTGGCATAGAGCAGACAATAGGGGATACAGCATCATAAGTCACCCCAAGACATTCATTTAGTAAATGCTTTTCTTGTAGAAGGTCTCAGTACTCTTGAATATTTTTGGTTGACTAGTTGCAGGTGCATGCAGACCTGTGTTGTCCTTTAGCTCTCTCCATGCTTCTCATGTTCTGATATGGCTGTGGGTCATGCGTTTACCAATTCTGATAAAAGAAAAACAGTTCTCATGGAAAAGTGGTATACAAGTGAAGAGTTGCAGTTTGGTGTGGAGGAGAATCAGGGAGGGAGTGAAACTTTGAGTGGTGCAAAACTGTTGTTTATCAAAACATATCATGCTGTGGACTTGGACTTTAATTTCATCCTTCAACTATTTAAAATCTTTGAAGAATCAAATACTTGTCAGTGTTATTCAGCTTAAATGTAAATTTAAAAATTAAACCCAAGAGAATGTTTAGACCCAGTTCCACAGGTTGTTTGGTAGGACCCTTACTTGAGAGGTGCTGTTTTCTGCATGAAGAGAACTCTTTCTGAAACCTAGGAATCTGGAAAGTTTTAGAGTGTCAAGAAGTGTGAGAAACTTAAGAGAAGTAAGTATTGTTTTTCTGGTTGTTTCTGCAGAAGTCCCTGAAGGTTTCTGTTGCAGCACAGTTGGTCTGAAGGATGCTTCCCTGATGAATAGGCTGTAAAGTATGTTTTGTTCTCTTGATTAGCAATATTGCTATTTACCACTGTGCTAATATTAGACTCATCTACTACTACAGCGATATATGATAAAAGCCCAATCAGTAGATGCAACTGCTCAGATAGTAATGACTCCTACCATATTTATAACACTGATGACCTCGAGTAATGTGACTCTTGGACTGATGTTGTTGCAGTAGGGATGGATATAAATGAGGACGGAAGAAAGTGTTGCCTGCATAAAGAAAATATTTTCTAAAATCGATAAAAGGTTTCCACCTCTTTGTATTTTATGAATCTGGTAGCATTGTGTACTACCATGTCATTTAGTAAAAGGTTAAGTCGCTCAAGTATGGTTGAGTAAATTATTTGAGCTTAGAATGGAGCTTTGTTAATTTTCTTGGCAGTTACTGCCTTTTATTCCACTCTTGAAAAAAACCACTGTGTTTTAATCTTGGAGGATAAGTCCCTCACAGTGTATTGTGATGGTACATAAAGATGCTACCCTACTTGTATGTATTAAGAAAGGAAAAATAAAAAATCCCTTTTTACTGTAGAGATATTTCAGGATGTGCCTCTGATAAAATGTCTGCTCCTTGTGTGTGCATGTTTGAAGCTTTTATATTGTA
Organism: Ptilonorhynchus violaceus; assembly: GCA_013397565.1. Taxonomy (NCBI): domain Eukaryota; kingdom Metazoa; phylum Chordata; class Aves; order Passeriformes; family Ptilonorhynchidae; genus Ptilonorhynchus; species Ptilonorhynchus violaceus. The sequence continues at coordinate 289,966 of VZRJ01009407.1, read as the reverse complement.
ATGCATCCCGTATACTGCTGTTATGCATTGTGAAAAGTAACTTCACTCCCTCCATTATTGCCACAGCATTCTAATGTCTTATGGAATGGCCTTCCCTTTGTGTTCTCCTGCAGTGATCTTGTCTGTGAAACATCCTTCCTTTTAACTAGTGTTAGAGAGTATCTGAACCTGCTTCAAGGGTAAAGTGTTGCTCTCATTTCGCCAGTCATCAGGCCTGTTACTGAGTAAGTGGAGTTTGACAAGTGTCTCCCAGTGGCAAGTAAACATTTGTTCATTGAAATTTTTGGGTCTGTATCTGAATTGTTCTTAAATTTTAAATTTTATTTCTTTTTTTTTTTTTGGTCTAAGACACCCAGAATGAACAAAGGACACTCAGTGGGGTTTGGCATGCAGGTTAGACTTCGCTAGAACAAGTTTATACTGGTTTAAGCCTTAAAAGTAAGTGGCAAAAGCAAAGATTGAGCTATTGCATTAGGTCATCTGAGCATCTTAGAGCTGAAAATGGCATGCAACTGATAGCTTTACTTTCCCAAGAAATCCTGAAGAATAGAGTGACTGAAAGAATAAAGTTGTTCAACATTTAGGTAGCAACTGTAATTTTGTTACACAACAAGATTATTCTTTATTTTGGTATTCTGTCACAGTTTATAGACTAAATTGTAAGGAGGCAGCTATTTAGCTATTTATGCCTGGTTCTTAGGAAGGTAAGATTATAGATACAGTTCGTATCAGATGAATTAAAGCTTCTTAGAAACAGACACGTGTGGTGCCCAACCCCAGTCCAATATGTAAATAATTTTATACATTCAAGAATTCTTGTAATTTTGACTTTGGGAGATGAGCTAGGTCAGTACTGGGCATGCTTGAAGACTTATCAAGGAAGTAAAGGCTAGTGAATGGCTGTCTCTGTTTCCAGATCTGGTTGAGCTGGAGAAGTTTTACTTCATATGCAATGTGAACAATGAGTTCTAGACAGGATAAGCAGCTTAGCCAGTGTCCCTCAGACCTAGTGGTGACAGTGAAAACTAGAATTTGCCTAGTGAATGCTCTCAATAAGACTAGGCTTTCTGATAAAACTGAAAAACTAAAGTGAATGTTTTAATCTTTCAGCACCATCTGTTGTGCAGGGCAGCAGCAGGTGGTCTGTCCATGGACAGGACTGGCAGAAGTGGCTGGGTGTGCTGCATGGTGGGTTTCTGCTCAACCATTATCCAGGTGTTAGCACTGACAAGTCTGTACTTAGAAGGCAGGTTAAGAAAAAACATGTATCTGCCTATTGTTCTAAAATCATGTAAAGTGTGTTCAGGCTGAGATTTCAGATCAGCTGCAAGTATCTTATTTTCTCATTTTACCACTGTAGCTTTCTTTAAAAGGGTCAGGCAAGCAACACAGCTCGAGCTTAGGACGCCTACCTTTGCAAAGATAAGTGATGTAATACTCTTAACTGCTTATTGCACTTGCATTATCGTATCAAAACTACTACACCATTCTAGTCTCACATGATTTGTCTGTCTATTTAAACTGTACTGATATGTGCATATGATACCTGTTGTGCTTGCTGATATGGTAATGCACAGCTCAACTGTAGCTTCATGTGGAAAAAGAAACTGGGAAAAGCAGAGAATGCCTGTATGGAAAACAACTACGTTTTCCCTTCTCCAAAATCAAGTAGCTGATTTTAACTAAACAAATTAAAGCAAATTCAAGCTGGTTTTTTTTTTAGCTGTTTTCATTTGAGGGAGTGGCATATCTTTGGGCTTATGGGTTTCCTTAAGAGACCTCCCTGCTAGGTGAGCACCTGAGAGTCATCTAATTTGTTGTTTTAATTGTACTGCCTACAGTAAAGGAGTCTGTGGTGGATGGGGGAGTGGTCCTCTGCTTCCTCTGCGCGGGTGCTGTGCAGAGCTGGTGAGCAAACGCTGGCTTTACTCACCTTCTAGGTAGTGCTATTCAGACTTTACTTTTTTTTTTCTCTTGTTCGTGATTTCACTGGCTCAGGTGCAGGTTTTATATTTTGGGGCATGCTGAAGTGTGTATATCACCAGCCATGCTTGCGAAGATTTTTTCCATAGAAGGGGTGGGGAAATACAGTCCTTTGAGCGAAGCAGAAACTGGTAGCATTGAGCAGTGTCAGCATAGCAATGAAACTCTTCCAAATTTGAGGTTGAGGCTTCTGTTTGATTGCCTCCTATACCATTAAATACTCCAGTATTTTTTCTGGTCACAACAGAAAATTGAAATAGGTGGAAAATGAAAAACTGTGATTAAAAAATGTAGCTCTGTTTAATGCATGATAGTTTTCAAAACCGTAAAACCAAGAAGCCTTCAAACTCTTGGAAAAATTTATCATGCTTAAAAAACTAGACAGACCGATTCTATGTCCTTCTAGAAGCAATGACTATATAATCTGACAAAAAATGAGCATACTGTAATCTAATATGTCATTTTTGGTGTAATAAGAAAGCTATTCCATGCTCTACTTCCTTTCATGCTATTAATAAGAGACTGCCACATTATATTACTTTGTTCCTGAGCTGTGACTTAAATTTTTCACCCTTCAAGCAGGCCAAATTCAGTGATCTGATGCCCTCTACATTTATTTCATATACAAAGTCAGATGAAGTGACAGAATAGCTGAGGGTTATGAAACTTTGACATTTCAAGAGGATGCAACAAAAGGCATCAGACTTTGACAGCTAGTGAGCTACATCAGAAATGTCTAGTGGAATTTCAAGGTTGCACTGTAGTTTAATTTGATGTGTTAATAAATGGAATGTCAGTAATGTGCTGTATGCTAACATTTTTAATGGGAACATACATCTAAATATGCAGAAAGCATATCCCACCCAGAGAGCATCTGAGTTGAAAGTAGTTTGAGACTATAAGTGAGGATTGCCATCTGCCATATTCTTGCTGAACCTTGGGCAATTGTTATACACCAGCTCTCAGTGTAGGTAGCTTTGTCTGCTGTTTTGTTTTGACCAAGTCTGGTTTTCTCAGGACTGCTATGATAACACATGAGATTACAGAATCATTTAGGTTGGAAAAGATCATGGAGTCCAGTCTTTAACCTAACACTGCCAAATCCACTACTATACTGTAGTAGAGTGAGGTTGTATTAATGCCATGCTGATAGTAATTTCAAGACCCCAAAGAGTTTGTACAGACCAGTGTGCAGAGAGGTGTCTCAGCTTGCCAGTGAGAACGGTTAAGCAATGATGATAGAAAAGAGGAGTTGAAAGAGGCCAATATTGAGCAAAAGACATGCTTCAGGTAAGCAACAAGCTTTTTGGGCATTCTCAGGAGCAGTCTAGTACTGTCAGAAAAGATGAATGTGGAGAGCTTGGGTATAGTGAGCTTGTGGTGACACTGAAATGGTTCATGAAAAACACGGCTGAGAAAGAGCTGTCATAAAGCAGTATTTGAGAAGCAGGATTGCTGAATGAGGGTGTTGTGCTGTTAGACCTCCCAGGAACTGGCAAAGGTTTTTCAGTGGAGAACTATTGGCAAGCATAGGAATGAGCAGTGAATGGGCAGGTGAATTAAAAATGCAATGATTCCTTTTTAGTCCTGGGAATTGGAGATGCGCTCTGCATGTTGACAAAATCTGTAATGAAATTTAAAAAGTATACTAGCTTTATTGTAATAAATTTTTTATCATTCCTTAAACTGAAAGCTGTAGGATAAAAGGAGTTTTTTTGGATAGTATTTCACTGAGTGATGAAAGGCCAAGGAAAATACTTCTGTCCCTTTTTTTGTTGTTGCCTCTTTCCTGAATTTAATGTATTGCCATATGAAGTCCTCTTAGATGATGTGTATAAAAATAGATGAGCTGATAAAGCATGGAGTCTTGTATGCCTTTACCAAAATGCTGTGTGCCTTTTTGAAGAAGGTAGTAGACTGAAACAACTGTTTTAAAACGACCGTACTTATGCTCTAAGTGTTTCTCAAAACTTGATGAAAGAGTTCAATGAGACTGCAGTATCTGGGTGCAGATACATAGGAATTGCATTACAGATGAGTTGCTTTAGTAGAAAGGTGCTGTGTGATGAAGGCAAATGGAATAAGGTAAGGTGTGTTCGTTTGTGTGGATTGAAATACACCTTAACAGGAGAAGGGGATTAATACTGTTGCTATCCTGTTGTCTGATTAGTAGTGTAGCAGTGCTGTTGGCTACATAATCAGAATGCTGACAATGACTTAAAATCCCAGAAGACATGAAAAAACCATAAGGAAAAAGTTTTGGTAAAAGTAGTACAGCTCATTTACTTTTCAAAGAGGAAGAGTAACAAATCTCACTACTGAATGTGATGAAAAGACTTTATTTCAGCTGTCAAGGATGTTTTTTGATCATTTATGTTGATGCAAAAAGAGGAAGTATTAATCTTAAGCAATGCAGGAGATCTGATTCAAGATGTTACTTGACAGTCATCTTGAAAACGTTACTTGTGTTGTATTGTTACGACATTCCTGTATGAACAAAAATACTCCCAAACCGTTTAATAAGACTTATCCTTCCCCTTCCCAAAGACTAAATGAAGCCTCATAGCCTCAGTGAGGCCAAATAAGAAGCAATGAAGAGGTTGAGTTGTGAAGGTGAGTCTTGCATGTCAAGACAGCAGATTGGAGACTTGGAAGTCAACATGTGTCAAAAAACTTAAAAGGCTAAATCGAATGAAAAATGCTGATGATAGTAATCCTTCAAAGACCAGAACTGTTTGAAGAGTGACAGGTTTAAAATTAAAACCCTAAGATAATTACTGACATATCACTGACAGTGGGAAGAATGTGAGGAAGGCTGTAGTCTGTTAAGTGGCCAGCGCATCAGGGAATTCTTAAGGAAGGTGCCATTACAGCAGACAAGCCACAGGAGTTTTGTGCAGAAGTGTTCACTGTGGAGGACTGTAGACGAATTCTCAGACTGAAGAATTTCTTATGGGCATGGTCAAGAGGATCTATCTTATTAATTAATAAGTGTTGAGAGGCAATCAGTATAAATGAATAGGACATCATGCAAACCTGCTAAAATTCACTCAAGGTATAAAATGTCTCAGATATGTAAGTGTCTGATTTGTATTTTTTGTCAGAAGTATGTAATCCATCACTTACAACAGGCTGTGTGTACCAGAGGAATGGTAGCTGCAAGTGTGATACCGTAGTGATGTAGGAAAGAAGTAGATCTGAGTGTTTCAAAGAAGTAGAGTACCATAAAAAAATTTAAAACACATTAAGTTAAAAAAAGTTATGGCTTTTTTTAGCTAGAAGTCATGCTTCATAGAGCAGTCAGAATCCTTGGAGGGGGCAGGGAGGGAGAGGAGTAAGTATATGGCTGCTGTAATGCACTTCGATTTATAAAAAGCATTTGACAAGACCTCCTGCCAAAGGCTTTTAAAGGAAATCAGCTGCTGTGGATTAAGAGGAACCACCTCCTGTTGTATTAATTGGCCATGAGATGAGAGAAGGGTAAGACTCAATGATCAATTTCCAGAGAGGTCTTTCCAGTGGGATCTTGAAGGATATGTGCCCTCAGCAAATTCATGCATATTCTAGACAAAGGAACAAAGTGTGCTGACATTCACTAGGAATGCAAAATCACACAATCCAAAGTTAATTGAGATGTTCATGAAGAATTTCAAAATAGATACTGGACAATAAATAGCTGCTGGGATTCAGTATCTGCTGATTGTACTGTAATGCCCACTGCAGGAGGAGAATGAAAACAGTTCTGATTATATGTCTACTTTTAACAGAGTCCTAGCTAGTTGTGAACTTTTGGCAGAAATGTTGTTGTTTTGTGGGTAATTCAAGGTATAAGCTTTGAAGGCAGAATTGTTTAGGAAAGGAATAGAAGGTAGAACAGAAGAGATCATTATTGTTGTTCCTTGCTGTACTGTATGCTCTATCCATCTTTGGTCACTGCCCCAGATCATGAGTAAAACTAGTAATGGTGACTGGGATAATCACTGTGGCCTGGCTTCCATTTGAGAGAAGGCTAAAAAGGATTGAGTGATGAGGGGAAAATTTGTGTGTTAAACTTAAGCAGGGAGTTCTTCTGGAAAAGGGACCCAAAGGGTGTGCCTCTATGCTTTTTTTTCCCCTCAGCAAATCCCACCTTTATTGCAAGGTCATTTCCATTACATGGATTACTGAAAGATACTTTGCAGAGGAGTTTTAATGGAGAAGGTCACAGAAGATCTTAGAGAAGAGTCCTGATTGGCTGAAGAATTAGTGCTAAATATAAAAAAATAAAACACTGCGAATAGAGCTGACTTTTCAAGACTGTCATGTAGAGTATCAGTAATTCTGCTGTCTGTGAATGATTGTGTCCTGTGTAAAACATAAGAAGTTTGGGGTTCCATTATCTACATATGGGAATACAAGTGTGGACTAACTTGGACATCTGAACTTTGAAATATGGGAAACAGCATTCTTAATAGAAGCATTAATGACCTACAGCCCTGTTTATCTACTTCAGGAGAAACTGTAGTGAAAATTCTTTAATTTAGTCACCTTCCTCCAGGCCCAAAGTAACAACTTCAGTCTCCTCTTTAGAGACCTTGGTGAGTGTTTCTGGGTCAGGTTAATGGCTAAAGCACTGCTGCTTTTGTGAAGAGGAATACAGGTGCTACAAATTCAGTTATGAGAATATTGCTGTGTGTCACCAAATGGACGAGCAGAAATTGCCTCTCTGTAAGTTGTGGTTGATTACCACCTACTGTAAATTGCTCTCAGGTATTATGGGTAGTAGAAAGAAGAAAAAAGCTGATCATCCAATGTAAGCTGCCAGGACTGATTTTTGTTTTAAATTTGATGTAAAGATGTGAGGCTGTTAACCTTTCCTTTCATTTCCCCAAATTGCTAATAGAAATTTCAGAACAGTTTTTAGTGAAATGTATGAAGGGAGATAAAATGTGGGCCACTTTTAAGTGGGGGGGAAGCTCTAAGCTAAGTTTTACATAGTCAGAGACAGCCTGACTAAAACATTATGCTGCTTTTGCATATGGGTTGGGTGTTTCTGGTTTTTTTTTGTGGTAAAATTTAAATTTATGATGTGACATACTACAAAATCAGAAAGGAAAATTGATACAAATAGAGAATTTTTTATTTACTGCATTTTAAATTGTGTCGCAAGAGTACTGCTTTTGAAAAATTGTGGTTTTCCTCCTCAAATTAAAACCTGTGGGGGGAAAAAATTATAATTGAGACTTCTGGTATGCTTGAATCTATTAGAATTGAGGATCAACTGCAATTCTATGAAATACTAGCTTTTCTCCCTGTAGAATAAATCATTTAGCAATAAAACCTGGATTTCTGATTTTGCATTTTTTAAAAATCTGATTGTAATTTCCTGACCTAACTTTGTTGAATTGGGTGCCTGTTTAATGCTGTAAACTTACTCTTTCACTTACATTTTTGTTGAACTGAGACAATAGTCAATTTTTGTATATGGAGATGAGAATTGGCTACCCTCTCCTCTTACTGACTGATACACTGCACTCTATACATTAATAGTGAAAGTCACCTGAATATTGAGCAAACTAAATACAGCTATCTCAAGTTAAAATTTTTGTGAACTTTTGTGAACATTATTCTGTTTTTATCTATATAAAGAAAGCAGCTTTTACAAAAGCCTATCAAATGTTCCCTGTTAGTAGTCACGGTTGGACCTTCAGAGCGGTTTGAAGAACCGTATTTCCACAACACTGCTCTTAAGCCTTTAAGTGTATAGAATTACTTCAAGGCTTTCTTAGAGAGGAATTTTTAAACTCCAGTTTAAAACAGTCTGATCCACACCAGATCCAGATTTTTTGGATAAAAATGAAGTGTTGCAATCTTAGTTGGGGTTGTGATTTATAAATATGCAAGACTGAAAGTTTAAATGTTCATTGTTATTCTGCAGTTACAACTTCAAAAATTATTCTTGTATGAAGATTTTGTTAGTTTGTGCAAGAATTTGTGTGGAAATAAGCTATGACAGGATTAAATTTGCAGAGGGCAGGAAATAGTTCGCTTTTAGGGACTATGACTGTTGGAAGTAATTTCTCTAAAGGTAATAGTTTGGCTAATGTTTGGCTTCATTTGCAGTTTGCGTGCACATGCCAGTCTTGTCTCTAGGCAAAATGCTTCATTCAATCAACCCTGATAATTCCTCATTTGTTTGAAATGCCAAAATCTGTTTAAATACTTAGAGTTCCTATTGTTTTGTTTGCTAAGTCTGACAGTATACTGAAACACGACCACTAAATTGCTTCTGTTCGTTGTCTTTATTTTGGTTTACCATTTACGTAGTAAACTACTTAAGCCCTTTTTCTACTCGAGTATTGTGAGATCAGCTAATGCTTTGTAATGTGGGTCAGTGGCTAAAATGATGTATACAAGTCAATTATCTGAACAGAAGGAATGATATGAGGAGGGGAAGATTGATACACTTTCTGAAAAGTGGATTTTTGTTGGTTTTTGCTTTCTTAATGCTTGGAATTTTTTTTTCCTTAAGATATTGCATATATTGAACAGTTGAGATTTCAACTCAATATCTTCCTGTAAGGACAAGGTTCAGACTTCTCTTCTTTTGTAACTCAGAATAGATCTTGGTGATTGTCAAGTTTAGGTAGTTCTATTATTGGAGGAAGGAGGTTTGCATGGTGTTTTGCTCATGCCAGTGCAGCAGAAATTGTCTGGAGAATTGTGTGGTTCATAGAAGGATTAGTATTTCCCACTTAGAGAATATCCTTTCAAAGCTGAAATCAGTATTCTCTAATGTGTGGAACGAACATGGTTTCAGATTATTTTGAGAACTTCTAGGGCCCATTTTTAAAATTCAGATACAGAAATGTCTGTGCAAGTAGACTGCAGTATTTGTATCAATGCTTGTAAAAGAACAAACTCTTCAGTTGTGGCAGAAACAATGTTACATGTTTATTTCCACAAAACAGAAAATGCCCTTGGAAAATGACAGATAATTTTAGAGATGAATTATGAAGTAAATACCTTATCTATGTATTGTTTGAATGTCCGTGCCACTTAGCAGTTTGCTAGTAGAGCACATCTTTCTTAAATGGATTTCCGTCAGGAATAGAATAGGTTCTTTATTTGTATTGTGTGTAGACTCCCTTTTTAATGTGGCATCATATTTACCAGGAACTTCATTTTAGTGACATCTAAGTGTGTCAGACTTATATCAGAAGAAACATAGTTTTTCAAAGGACTTCTACCTAGTTGCTGGTTTTGTTTTCATGACTCCTCTTTACCTATAATAATTTTTTTTCCTCTTCATTCCAGCCTCTCTTGCTTCTGGTATTCAGTCATATGGTGCTGTCTCACAGATACTAATTACTGAGAGGAATGAGAAGGCTGTGTCTTTACAAACTGTAGGCCTCTTTGTAGATAAAACCAGATGCTTGAAAGGAATGAGAGGGATGTATCTCTACAAACAAACTGTGGGCCTGCTCGAAGATAAAGCCAGACACTGAAAGGTAAACTCAAGCAATGGGAGGAAACATAAATTCTAGGGGAATTCCCCTAATTGACGGACTGTTGCTCAACCAAGGCTGTGTCAAATTCCTGAACTGAGAGAAAAGAACAGAGATAGAGATACAAAGAAACAAAGAAAAAGGGGGGTGCACATTAGAAGGGAATATGTATTAGGCAATTTGGGAAGTCTGTACCTCTCAAGTACCTCAGCCAATGGGGAAAGAGAGAGGGAAATGAGGCCGGGAAATGGGGATAAAAAGGAGGCTGTGTCCTCCAGCAGTTTGAGAGACCCCATGGGAAATGCCCTTGGCCTCTCCCTTTATTCAAATAAAGTTATGGGACTCCTCTGTCTCCTTTTTGGACATAAATCTTTGGTGTCATAAGTTTTCTTGACATTACTGTTGGCTAGAAGGGCCCAGGAGTTGCATGGAAAATAAGAATATACTGATCTTCATATGCTTAGGGCACACTTCACCTCTTGAGATTTTTCTCTTCCCCGACATCAATTCTATTGTCTCATTCTAGATGTGATATATTTTTTTCCTATGCCCATACTAACCTATTTCCTTTGCACAGAATGTATTTTGTTGAAGCTGGATTTGAATGTCACATCTATTTCTTCTTGTTTCAGAAGAGTGAAATTCTTTCCTCTGATGTCTGTCTCTGGTGAACAGTCATGTCTGAAGAGTGCTTAACAGTGCTAGTAAAATTAGGCAGGATTTTGTAAACTTTGTTTCAGTTAACTAAATAAGCTTCTGTAGAAATGTATTAAGATAATTTTTGTATTTATTGCTGTGTCCTTGCAGTAAACTTTGTGTGTGTTTTTGCTATCTTCCAAGCTGCCTTTGTTATATGTGTTAGTATTATGCCAGGAGTCTGGGTGCTTGATATACGTATGTTTGTGTTTGCAGTCAAGGTAGAGTTTAAAGCCTCGTTTACACTTCAAGACAAATTCTGACATGGCTGCTTTACAGTGACAGTGTGCAGTCAAACTCATGTTAGGTAATCCTTTGATGTAAATTTAATCTCCTGTCCCTTTTGTCCCCTCACTTCCGATGACCCAAGAGTCATCTGCCTTTCAGTGTTGAACACAGTTCAGTTTTGGCAGTGTGTGGCTCAGGGAATGACTTATACCCAGGGAACCCTCAAGGATGCCCGGCTGTGATACTGTTAGTACCATACTTGGTAATTGCTAAAGTTTAGGGATCACTAAAACTGACTCTGATCTTGGACGTCCTTTCCAACCTTGATGATTCTATGATTGTTATTCTAAGCCAGCTATAGATATTTCTAGCACATTAGTTCTCTCTCACAGGTAGACCATTATTACAATGGAGACTTTTGTGGGAGGTTGAATGTGTTAATATTGATATGACAACACCCCAAAATGGTATTTATGGGTCTTTTCAAGACTGAAGTAGGTAGCTTTCCATTAGCCATACCTTAGAAAGTTTAGGCAGCTATTCCATTTTTTGCTGTGGTTTCCTTCACCAGAATAACCTGTTACACTTTGAAAATTCAGTGACTACAGCACACAAAGTGCCTTCAAGAAGCGCCATCACCTTCTGAGGCAGAAGATACTTCTATGGAATTGCTCTCAGCCTCTCATTACTTATCTGTATCTTGGGGCAGCAGCTGTGTAGTCAGAAGCAAGATCAGTTTGTGCTGACAGTGTGACACAGTGTTTACTTGATCATAAAGAAGTGAGAACAGAAGCTGCTTCACTTACCTGTGTTGCAGGCTATGAGTGCTCCTAACAGGGAATTAGGAGGGAAGAACAGGTTGCCTTACAGGCTGTGATGACTGTTCGCAGGTTGCTTCTAGTTCGTCACCTTTTTAGCCCTGAAAATGTTTTGTAGAAATCCTATTGCAAAACTATGATAATTAGAGTGTAAGTATAATTACAGGAAGGTATTTATGAGACTTCTGACATCATACATAATCTCCATATAATACTATGGGGATACTCCCAGTTTCAGGCACTGTTTTCTTGGGCAGGAGTCCAGTGGTACTTTATGGACAGTTTTTTGTTTAAACAAAGAAAGGCCATGCCACTTGCACTTTTTTTTTAACTCTGGGCTTTGTTGTTCATTTGAATACTGCCACTTACCCAGGAACTTTAATTTTTATAAAAAAGTTAAATTTAGCTGTGGTGGCTCTTATCCCAGTGGGATATCCTCAATGGTAGCCAGTGATATTTTAATAGCTATAGTTATTGTAGTGCAGCTTGAAAGCTTGAACATTTTAGGACTGTACTAGTCTCTTAATTTATTTTGCTGTTTTTCTTGTTTCCAAAGCTATTCCATAGCAATTGGAAAAGGCTGTGCTATTTCTTAGTGTTGAGATGGTTTTGATAGTGTAAGTGTACTGATCTTCAGCTTTGAGGCTACAGCTTTTCTAAGCTAATTGAAATAAGCAAAGTCTGAGTTTCTTCCATTTGTTTGACAAGTGCATTAGTTTTCAATTCTGACATATTGCCGGTTCTGTTGACTGCACAAAAGATGTATCCCATAAATACAGACGTATAGGTGTAGTCATCTGTCTTGTCACATTTGTCAGCAGAAGGTCTTCTGGGATAGAAGTACATTTTAGGTATGGACTAGATAAGCAATTTGAGATGTTACGGTTGGTAGAAACTTTCTAGTAGAATAGTAGAATAGATGTTGGGTTGTTTTTCTAAGCCCAGTTCTGAAATACTCCCCATAGACTCATTTCATAAAATAAAGTCATGTTATTTCAAGTGAATATACTTCTGTAATGAAAAATATTTTAGGACTTAATATTTTTCGAGTAGAAGAAATAGGCAGATTGGTGATGGATTAAAAAAATTCTCAGTGAGAGGGCATGTGTTTGTGAGCGAATGATGAGCAGTGCCTCCTCCCTCCCAGACACCTTTTGGCTTTTATTCTTTCATATAAAGTTTCATATTTCAGGCAGCCAGCATTTGTGTCATCAATTTACCAAGTTCAAGAGTTATAAGAGCTCTTTTCCCCTGTTGGAAAGAGTTTTTATTACCCCTCTTGCAAAAAAACCGCTACCAACAACCAAAACTTCACTACTTTGTTTGGAAGCTTGATTTTCAGTCAAACTTTATAGACAATTTATGGATATCTGTTCATAAACCAAACTTTTGTTTAATATTGATTCCTTTTTATTACTTTGTATTTTACAGGACAACCACACATTTTTTCATGCTTAAATTTCATAGATTCCTAGGTTTTCCTAGACGAAGATGAGTTAATTTCTTCTCATCAAAAAAGTTGTCTGATTATTGATATAGACCTGCTCTGTACCTGGTTTGGTTTAGGTCGATCTTTTTTTATAAATAAGGAAGGCCAGAATGGTACTTTTTTTTTAGATGCCATCCATGCCCTGTATAATGTTATCAGTACAGTACTTTTTTCAAGGGCAGCATCCCATCCTCCAGCCCTCTGCCAGTTTATAGCCACAGCTTTTGCTGTTAGTCCTTAGAAGTGCTTCATCTTATACTCTGTATGATTAAATTTTACAGGTTGTTTTTTTTTTTTACTGCGGTTTTCAAGGTGTTCTAGTACAATATCAGAGTCTTCTTTTGGTGCCCAGCTTTGTGTTGGCATCAAAATTTACTGCTATTCTGTAAAACATTTTCACAGTTATTTCTTTGTAATGATGTGGATGATCCTCCCTTCACCCAGGCCCTAGTGGTGTTTAGTCCCAAGCTGTAGGTATACTTTGTTTTGCTGGCCAGCCTGCACGCTTGCCATGCTGAGTGACACTCAGACGCATCGCAGCTTCCACCCTTTCATCATCTGGCATTTCTCCACAAAAAAGCAGATTTGTTGTTCTACTCTGAATTTTACTTGGTTCACTGTAGTAAAATGCAGGGCAATAGAATCATAAAATGGTTTAGGTTGAAAATGACATCTAAGATCGCCAAGTCCAATGTTAACCCAGCACTGCATAATATTGTATCTATGTATTTCTTTTGTTCTGGTTCAAAGGAAAAGATAACAGACTTAAGAATCTCTACTTGTGGAATACAAACACCACCCTGCCCTACAGCCTCCCCCACATCATGTAACACACTTAATCATTTTGGGGGGACTGATACAGAAACAACACATTGTCCTGCAGTGCAGTGTGTGGTCCTGCTGCTGGGTTGATCTTGGACTTAGCTGATGGTTCTGTTACTCTTTAATAATGAGTAGCTTAGAAGCTACTTTTTTGTGTTGACTCACTCTGATCTCAAGTTAAGGTGTGCTTATGATCAGATTTTTTAATCTTTTGTTAGAATTGAACGTCAGTAAAGAACAGGATGAGCCAGCTTAGTTGGAAGAGCATGATGTGAGACTTGACTTTTTGATGGAAGTCTTTTGTCAGTATGAATGCAGAAAAATGCCTTCACAGGAGGAAGACAATAGAAAGCAACTTTAATAGCTGAAATGGGTAATATAAACAGTGGAACAGCAGAGAAGGCTCTTATTAAAATGTTGGTACTTTTTAGGGATAAAGGGTCCTCATGCATGGCAGCCTTGAGAGAACAAAAAGATAGAACTACAAGTAGTCTTTAAAGATCTTGTCATATGTCTTACAAAAGAAACACTTTTTCTGTTCAGATTGTGGTGTTTGCTTTATTTCCCTTGTATCTAGGTTGTGGCAATTTAAACTATATTAAAGGTTGAGCAAGAGACACATTGCATAAGAGGATGCTGCTTGTTTTATTATGTCTGGGTGACTTAACAGCTTATGCTATGACTTATTTTTTCTTCATGGAAGAGGAACCATTTTAATTCATAAAAGCATTTTCTTGTAGAATAATCCTGAATCATTCCCACCATAGTTGTTTAGATCATGTTATTTTGAATACAGTTAAGAATGAGGCTGTTTAGGAAACTCAAATCCTGATTTTTTTTGTTTTTAACATGACAGTGTTTGCACTATATTTCATGTGATAATCTGATTCGAGTTTTCCTTTCTGATGCCTAGAGTAAAACTTGCAGTATTATAATTTGCAGATAAATAGATTGCTTTTTCTCTTTTTGCAGATGTTTTTTAAGGATTTATGCTTCAATATTAGTGGATATGAGTAGATACCTTGTTTGTTCCAACAACTAAGTCTTTTTTTCTGTAACAGTTGGTGCATTGTTAACTTTTAATCTCTTATTATTGACAGGGCACAGAAACTGAAGTTTGAAATTCCAAGTACTTTGCTTTCCCAAGAGGAAAAATAACAAGCATAGTCCCATAACAAAGCATTTTTATTTTGTTTGTGTTAACATAGAGGGAAGGGGTAGAAACTTCTTTCGTTTTCTAAGTGGAGCAATATTTAGGAAATAGTCTATACACAATAAAATAACAGTGCACATATCTTGAAATAGAGAGGATACAGTCTTGTGCTTTTTGATCTAATAGGCAAGCAACTATAGTGTCATGAGTGAAGAATGGTATGGCATGGGATGGTAGCAAAGCTTGTCAGAGAAAGAACATTGCTTTTTCTATCCTATCATCACATCTATGAAAGTCAGTTACGGCAGCGTAAACATTTTTGGTTATGGGCTACATCTTCTTTACTGCTTCAGAGTAAGTAGTTTGTTGAGGGAGGGAGGAATTCATGTATATAGCAAGAGAAATCTGAGATGCAGATTGCTTTTCATCAGTGTGGGTAGGGTTAGGCACGCTGAGAGAATCTTAGAGATTTTTTTTTGCTTATTCATGCTATGTTTAAATCAAGATTGTTACCATTAGGAGTAACTACTTATGTAGAGAGAAGCAGTGATGGGGGAAAGTTGATACGCTAATTTTTCATTCTACATAAACAAATTGAGATGTGTAAGATTACTGAAGGCCTTAAATACCTGACTTCAGCAGTGAAGTATTTTTGCTGATTGGCATGTGTCTTACATGGAAGGTTTTGGTGATGATAAAGTGGTTGTCAAGTCACTGTTTATCCTAAAATTACTTGATTTCTGTCTCTTTAGCTTATTGACTTAAATATGATATGAAAAACCTGTCGGTTTCACGGCTTGTTTTGTGCCTTTGGTGATGTGCAGCAGCAAGTTGTCCATGCAGATTTGATTTGTGGAAATGGTGTTACATAGATAAGTTGTTCTGATGGCCAAAGAACCTTTCCCCCTTTACCTTTTTCTGATCGACTTCTGTTTATGCTTTAAAGTTGGATATTGAAGGTCTTTTGACCTTTGAAATTTATCCACTTGAATTCTCTAGAGCCTGAGCTAGGGAACCTTTAGATCTTGCACTGAGGTGTACTTGCTCAGCATGTGTAGTTCTTTTCCTGTTTTGTTTTGACTTTTCATTTCTCTTTAGTTGTCTGTTTGGTTTTATATTGAAGGAAACACATGTAATAGACTGAGCTGTACAAGTTATTTTTTGTTTTAAATGTGAGAAAGTGGACATGCAGTGTTGGTTCTTGGCTATGTATAGAAGTGGGAGAAACACAGGAAAGTACATTTGGGCAGATGCAGGTGATGATGAAATTGGTGAGTTTTTTCCTAGGGTAACAAAGGTATCATGTGTTTTCCACTCTGAGTAATTACTAAAGCTCAGAATTGGTGTTTAAATGGTCTGTAGAAAACACTTCTAAAGAATTACCTTGTGTATTGGTGTAATTCTAAGCGACCTGAAGTACCTTACAGTGGTTTTTTCCCTGTTCCATTTTTCTGAAAGAAAAAAGCAGCAACATCTTGTGTGTGAAAGCACCTTTATGTTATTGTATTTGGCCTACAAGACAGTGCTGACCTGTAATCCTGGTATATTGGTATTGAATGTCCATCTAGGGATGTTTAAAGAAAAAGCTGGGCATTTTTTAGAGGGCTTGAACAGGGAAAGTGTCTGGAGAGGATCTGAGTTTCAAAATGTTGACAAAATAGACATCTGCTGATTGATTCTTTCAATTTTGGATCTTGGAGAAGTTGTAATAATGTCTTTAAAACAGCCTCCCATAACTTTGGTTTCATCTTACTGGCATGACTGGAAGTAATTGTTGTAATTAGAGCTGTGGTCTGCTCTCTTACTGCCATACAGGAGAATGGGAAAAAAATAATTCAAGTAATAGATTTGATGTGTGTTGATTTAGTTAGTACTTGCTGTAACTTGAAGGAAAAGTATGGGCCTTCTCATTTATTTATTAATTCCAAGGAAGTGCCAAGGTCATTTCTTTTCTTAGCCTAGCCTTGTTCTATAACCTAGAGAATTTTTGAACTAAGATGATGAGACAATCCAATACATTTTATCATTTGACTGAATTTAATGTGAGCTCCCTGGAGTGGAATTTCTTAAATCAATAGCTTTAGAGCCACTCATTTTTGAAAGAAATAGCACCAAGCAATAATGGCAAGCTAGCAATAAAAGAGGAATAGCCTTTTTGGAGGGATTTCAAAAGAATAAGGGTGGTCTTAGATCTTTTGGCAAGTGATCATTTCAGAGACACTGGAACTACTTAGCTAATGTTGAAGAGACCAAACCAGAAAGCTGGCTAAATGTTGACTCTGTATAAAATGGGAGAGATGTAATATTTTTGCAAGATGATCAGAGATGGTATCTGCGGTTAGATGCATAGTACTTCAAAGTAACATCCAATTCCAGACTACCTTCAAACCTTAATTTAGGGAGTTCATTACCTTGTGGAAATTTGAGTAAGAGTACAAAAACCAAAGGTAGTTGAAGAACAGTGTGAAGAAGTTTTAAAAGGCTATGAGTGCAAGTTAAATGTATTGTTTTGAAAACCCAAACCAAATTGTCCAGCTGTCAGTTGACTTAACTGTGATTCCCCATAAAGGAAAGGGCTTTCCAAGCACAGTAGTTGTTGATTTTCTTCCAGTTTAACCATAGGAAATAAAAAGTGGTTAAATCAGTGCAACACCTAGTAGTGGCGTTGTCTTTTTCAGATGCTGACAGAGGGCTGCATTGTTTCCTGTTCTCTTTTAAAGTAGTGATAGTTTAACTGACTCAGTGGTGTGAACTGATCCACAGTATTAAAAAAAGCTTAGAACTGAAAACCTAAGATAGATTAGGAGGTTAACAAGGTAGCAGTATGGGACTAGATTGTGTTTTGGCTATCCTGTGTAACTGTACAAACTCAATTTTAACAGAATATATAATTGAAAGCAAGTATGGTCACATAGATGGAAGTCATATCAGGAATTAGAAATATTAATTTCCACAGATTTAAGGCTGCCTGGGAAAAGATTAATGATTTATTTTCATTAGCTGCTTTGTGGTTGCAAACATTGTATAACTTTTGCTCAGAAAGGAAGAAAAATGTATGCTTTTCTGCAAGGAAAAATACCTGTCTTCAGCAGCTCAGAATAGCAAAGAAGAAGACACTTTGCTGTGTCTTTCAACAGCAAGGGGTTGTTGTGACAGTCATTCTACAAGACTGCATGCCCAGTGCAGATCAGTATTTTATGCGCAGGTTGTCTCATTGGGGTTTTTTTGTGCTTCACTAAATGGGACCTTGTCAGGTAGATGACTTTCCTATCTCCATACCTGTAAATAACGTTTGGAATTCATGAATCTCTTTGCTTTTGTAGAAATTCTGTGTTTGCTTTCACAGCGTCTTACAGAGATCTGGCTAAGAAGCTTTCTTAGCTGATACTAATCTTCATCTTACAAAGTGTGGAATAAGCAGCTTGATTTGTGTGTTGCTCAACCCTTTTGGTGGTGATGGCAGTGGCCATGTGGCCATTAGCTACAGAAGGGTCACTAAGGTGGCTCTGCTGTCACAGGTAGGAATTTTACTATGTGCCAGTGGTTTTGTACTGAAGATGCAATTTTTCCATGTCCATTTTTTCCCCTGAGAGAGACTTTATGAAAGGAATGTGCCTGTACACTGGCATCTGTCACATGTTTGAGGCAGTGGTGACTGTTTAAGTTACTCATGTCTGCTTGGGGCTGCCAAACAAGGATTAGATCCCCTGTAAGCGGGGTCAAGGCTGGGGTTTCAGCATACTCTGCCAAGTCATGGTGTTCTGACACTGTACAGCAGTGGCCACTGTGGTGGCCTTGGGGAGTGTGAACTTCGGTGATGTTCCGTTTTGTTTGTCAGGCCAGATTTTAGGAGCATGTTCTCTACTAAACAGAGAGGCAGCTGTGTGGGCATGACGAAGGTGGAAGTTACTGGTTTTGCCACACTTTCAAAATATGTTGTTTGGTAAAATGTTTAATATAAGGAAATTGTAGCCACATGAATCAAATTCGTTCATCCAGATGCATACGCTTTAAAACCACTTCTGTCAGAGGAACCTGAATGCTTAGAGAGTGCAAGTGGTCCCTTGTAGGGTTAGAGCTGGAATTCCCCTCTTGTTGATCTGCTTATCTCTTGGCCTTGCAGCAGAGGGGCTCTGTGGCCATCTGGAAGCAAACCATATCAGCTCTGTGTACCTGCACAGGTTTTGGGGAGAGCCTGCCCAGGAGCTGCCCTGTCTCTGGGGTCCCTCCCTGGGAGGGGCCTGGCAGTGACTGGGCGCTCCTGCCCTGCATTTCCAGCCAGCACTGGCTTCGTTCTGGTGCTGCAGCCCTGGGCCTCACAGACAGGGCCTGCCGGAGGGCCCTGAGGGGTGGGCCCAGGGCAGCCATGGCAAGTGGCCCCCATAGTGTCCCATGCCTGGAGCTTAATGCTGAGGTGGGTTTATCCTGTTGCACAGCCGCTTTTGGCCAGTGCAATAGCATGTTACTTGTTTTCCGGAGTCCTTTGGCCTGCATGGGCTTCCTCCATGCTCCTTTCCCTCTTTTTAAAATTTTCTTCTTTTAACAGCTCCTATCATCTAGAATTATTTTCATTTCATATTGTAAGTACAAGAGAGCATTATGGAGTTCAATGTCTTTACAGGTAGCAAAGGTTTTATGAGCTTTAGGTTTCCTTCCAAGGACATGCAGTGGTTTTTTTTGTCTGCTACTAAGTAGGTCTAATGTCTTCAATATATACCCCTCTGCTTGCTGGCTCTTCACCTATTTTACCAGACAACCTTCAGTTTAATTTTCTTAGCAAATTCCACTGAGAATAAGTAAGAAAGAAATATGAAGTGTGGGGATTTCCTGGAGAGCTTGCAAGGGTCATGGTGTGGCCCTCTGTGTCCTTTCCTGTCTAAGATGTACCTGAGCTACACCAAGCCTGTACCTCAAAAGACATTGAGACAAAACCATGTTTTTGTCATGAGAGTATTCCTAACTCTTGAATACTTGGTAAATCTAATGCTGTATTAATTTCTATAATATTTAGAAATGCCTTGACTTTCAGAGTGGAGGTATCAATGAGGGTGTTGTTACTAAGACGAGAGATTAAAAGGGAAACAAAGCTCAGTTTTATCTTGAAACAAAAATGTTTAAGAGGTGGAATTTAGTTGTGTTTTACCCATAAGGTTTCCAGCTAGGATCACATTTGAGAAAAATCCTTTTCCATGCATCCAGTTTCATATCTGTGCAGTGTTATAAACAAAGCACAAAAGTATTTATAAATAATATTTCACTTAATGCAAGTAAGTATGTAAAATTAAAATGAAAACATTAGGAGTAAGCAGATTCCTACACCATTAAGAACAAAACCAGTATGCTGTTTCTTCCTTGTTCTGGTATCTACATTGTAAGAAATCTGGCTTTTTATTGCACTTTCTCCAACACTGAAACAGACAGTGTCTGAGAATTAGAAGAATTACCTTACACTGATTAAATTGAGAGAAACATAGAAACTAGTATTTCATGCCATGGAACCACAGGCAGCTGAAGCAATGCACATTCCATATAACGGGTAGGTGAAAGCAGGTTGCATCGCAGTGTTGACACTGGTAAAATTCATGCCATCTTTAAATCTAGATCTGAGTATTTTTTAGACATGTTCTGTGTTACTGTATTACAAGATTTAAATACCCTGAGAGTTAAAAATCAACCCTCAAAGTATTTGTTCTCTTTACTTCCAAGAGTGAATTTGAACATTATTGTTGCCTGGTGTTAAATCTGCTTTTCGCTCTTATTTCTTCGAGTTCTGTTACTGGTCACGTCATAAAACTGAGTCAGGGGAGGTTTAGTTTGGATATCAGGAAAAGTTTTTTTACCAGAGGGTGGTTGGGCACTGAACAGGCTCCCCAGGGAAGTGGTCATAGCACCAAGCCTGATGGAGTTCAAGAAGTGTTTGGACAATGCTCTCAGGCCCATGGTGTGATTGTTGGGGTGACCTCCCCAGGGCTAGGAGGTGGACTCAATGATCCTGATGGGTCCTTGAACTCAGCATATTCTATCATTCTGCTGGTATTGAAGTGTGGAGACCCTTGAAATGGTCAGCAGTGTATAATTTAAAATGATAACATGGGGAGGGAAAGTTCCTTGCTAAAGCATTAATTGGAGGGCATGAGTATTTGTTAGATGATATGAGTTTTCCAGCATGAGTTCCTTCAATGATACCTTGTCCCTCCTTTCACTTCCATCTCCATGCTCTAGCTCACTTCCCTTTGCACACACACATGGAGAGAAAGGTTTTTCTGAAGTTCATCTTATTTCAGCTTCCTGAGCAAATGCAGAAGAGTTCTCTCTAAGGGTGAATAGTGTAGGGGCTTTTTCTGCAATTAGACAAAGTAAAAAATATGATTGTAACTGTACTTTTAGTAGAGCTGAAGCAAGCAGCTTCATCAGTTGGACACAATGCTGTTGTAGAGACATTCTTTTTATTGTTTGTTGGTCTTGAGTGAAACACTAGTTATGTCTCAAGTACTCAGAACTGAGATATTTATAAACCAGATAATTTTGATACTAGATTTACAGACTTGTATCAAAGTGACTTTTAAGAATATTTACTACTAAGGAAATCTAAGCAGCTTACAAAGAAAAGTAGTTCTTACAGGGGCACTAGGTCAATGTAACTTTTATATTTGGGACAGAGCAAGCCTTTCTTTTCACAGTATGTCCAGGTCTTTCAACTGTGACACTATGGAGTAAGTGAAAGCATGCAATTTATTGTTTTGTTTTTCCTCCCCGTTAACAGTCCAATGTTAGCATTGCTCCTTACAAGAACACACCTTTGCTTGTATGTAGAGTTAAGGCATCATTTTATGATCTTTTTATGGAGTGTATGGGAGAGATGATACAGGTTCTAATACAGATGATTTAACATACATATTTTGCTCGCATTTTCTAGTACCTGCTTTGTTTTCACCCAAGACTGACTAATGTATACAAACGAAATTGTCGTGTTCTTTGTTAGTTTGTACCTTTTGAAAGTTAAATACTGTGAGTCAGGAAGGGATGCTGTGTATGTGTATGGTGTGTGTGTAAATGAAATCTGTATTGGACTTGTCTCCAGGAACTATTTTTATAGCATATTAAGATTATTTGTAGGTGTAGTTTGCTGATAAGCCTTTTTTGTAGGACTTCAACACCTTTCATTTGAAAGAGTTTATGTTAAAGTGCAAATACATTTTGGTGTAGCTTCTGTACTTTGCTTTTACTCTTTCCGTAAATGTAAAGGTTTACCTAAAGTGCAAATGAACACATTCTCTGTTTAATAGCCTCCTGTCAGTGTCCTTGCAAAAGCATCTGGAGGTTTTATTTCTAGAAGTTTGCAGTTCAATTTAGTTTTCTTCCTTCAATAATGTTACATTTTCACTGCAAAAAAATCCCAGCAAAACAAATGACAAAAAACCCACTGAAACCCTGACGTTCTGGTCTATTTGAATATTGTCCATAATACATCCCTTAAGAGTTATAAACTTTCTTAACAATAGCAGATTTAGCTCACTTGTGATGAACTTAATGCATAATATCTTTACTCCTTGCGTGTGCTGGAACTCGTTGAACTGGTGTGGACATTGCTTTCCTTCTAATGGTGGGTCCAGTGCCATTTCCCCCCTCACAGTGCCCCCGCTGACTAGAGACAGTGGCTCAGCTGAAGTAAAACGTTCCAGCTGCCACCAGATAGCCTCTTGCATAAGCACATAATCAACTTACATTAAGAAACAAAGTAAGTAATCATCTCTTCCTATCAGAA
This sequence comes from Ptilonorhynchus violaceus, assembly GCA_013397565.1. Lineage (NCBI taxonomy): Eukaryota > Metazoa > Chordata > Aves > Passeriformes > Ptilonorhynchidae > Ptilonorhynchus > Ptilonorhynchus violaceus. The sequence continues at coordinate 267,525 of VZRJ01009407.1, read as the reverse complement.
TACTTACTCCATTTGAATTCAACTTACAATGTATAATTGACCCCTTAGGAGCCATGTGTACTAGAAAAAAACCCTAAGAGGATAACTGGTAGACTTGCAATTTTGCCCTGCACTAGACCTACAGGAGTTCTTTGCTTTCAGAGGCATGGTTGTTGGATATGGTAACTGATATGGATGCTGTGACAAGGCCTCAGATGAAGTCATATTCTAAAAAGTAAAATAAATGTGAAAATATTTTCTGCTTTCCTTAGTTTTAGTCATAGCTGCTTATTTATAAGAAAAATGGTGAGGTTTTTTTGTTTGTACTGTGCCTCTTAAGACAATTCAAGTTGGGATCTGTACCTAGTATTCCCTCTGTCTTTATTAAATGTCGTTGTATTTTATTTCTGAGGAATTGTCCAATAGAATGCCTTCTAAAATCAAGAAAGAGTAGTTGTTTCTAGAAGGCAAAAGTAAATTACTTTCCCCCTCCTGAAATTCTCTTATGAATTGAATTTTCTTATATTTAGAGGAGGGGAAAAAAAGGAAAGTATTAGGAAGTGGACAGAAATAACTCCTGTAAGGCATTGTACTACCAACCAGAGCACTGCCAAGGATTACTTATCTCATTTGTAGTAATACTCCTTGGGCTATCACCTGAAGTTTTATGTTTGGCACTATCAGTTTTGTATTTTGCCCCACTTTCATTGCCGGCAGGACAACTGATCCTGCCTGTAGGATACGTGTCTTGGAGAGTGTCCCATGATGTCAAAACATACTTGGAAACAGGTGGATTTTATGAAACGGCAGTAGTCAAGCATGCCTCATTTGTCAGGAGTGTTTATTTATGAGTGAAGTAGGATTTGTGGAATCTTGTTATTTTACTGCATTTTGGGGGGACCAACGAAGTTAGTCTAGAACAATGACTGCTGATTTGATTTAGGGATTGCCTTTGGCTTTCGATGTTTTTAAAGGTTTAAGGTAAAGAATTACCTGATAGAAAAAATGTCTTGAATGGTTAGTCTTTGTTTCCCAACACACTTATGACTGAAATTGGCCTGGTAATCAATAAACTCACATTACCTGGTTTAGAGAGAGCATAGAATTGCCTCTCCTAAAATCACTGAATTCTAGATGTTTGTCTGTCAGTTTATGCAACCAGCTTATATGTGGAAGTTGTTTGGTCTAAACCTCTGCTCATAATATGGAGAGTTCTACAATTCATTGAACTTCAAAGTCAATCATATTGCTCAGTTAATCTGATTCACGCTTCCTTATTCATAGATATTATCAAACGATTATGAAGTACAGAATTGTTGTGTACTTTTGAAAAATGCAGTTTTTGGAGTATTCGTTACAGTATAATAAGAGTATTGGATATTTACTTCAGACTTAATTCTTATTTCCTGCACTCAGATGTAAAAAAAACAACATGGCATTACAAGCTAGTTCAGAAGTCCTCATTGCTTTTCCTAACCCAGTTTTGCAGCAAGTGAGATTTTGCAGTTTTGGAGGTTTTTTGCTTGGACTGATTACGGGAATTTCTAGTCCAACAGGAAAAGGCAGATGAGGGGGCACACTGTTTTCTGGGAATACGAGTTTTATTGAGCATGAAAGTTAAATCTTTCAAAAGAACATTTGTCTATTGGACTGTTTTCAAAAAGAACAGTAAAGAAAATCTATTAAAAATATTTTCTTTGCTGTTACAATAACTCCATTTCCTAAGTATGTGTATTCATTTGCAAAAAACAAAAGTTACCAAATGTGCTTTTTATGATTATCTAGCTATTTCACTTTGTAGGTTCTTTAGCCTGTTATACACAGGAGATTAAAACAGATAATCCTGATTATTCTGGTTCAGAAATTTTTTGATACTTGGTCAGTTGAAGTAATATCTCTCACGTATCTTTCTTCTGTTGTAAAGGTTAGTTGTTTGGGTTGGTTTTTTTTTTTTCTAAAATAATCTGTCATAGAGGCTGTCCAAAAATGAGGTATACTCAACTTGGTTTCTGAAGCATCTCTAGGGCCTGTGATGTGCTTAAGTACACATATGCTTTTTCAAATTTGCTAGATAGAGGTCTTTCCTACCAACATGTACTGGGATTTTGCTTATACTTGGGTTTCCCAAAATGTGAAATACAGAGACTGTCAGACTTCTGTAAGCTACTCTTGGCTAATGTTGATTTCCTTTCTGGTCTTTTATTGAGGAGAAAATGTGGTTAGGTTTTTTTTGTTATTTTTTTTCCTTTGCTTATCATTGAAAAGGGAAGGAATGATAGATCAGCCTTTGAAGTCTGACAAACGTTTCTTTAACTCACATATTTAAAAATCTCCCTAATGTTGTGGAGTACATTTGTCTGGGGGAAAAATGGTGATTTTTCTTAGATTGTAGAGTCCTGAGAGAGTTTTATGGCAAAATGAGACTATCCCACAGACAAGTTGTTTTTAGGGGATGACGTATGGTAACTACTTGCCTCCATCCCTCCCCACATCCAAAAAATCACAGCGGTAAATCAAAGCCTAGAAGTAGGTGACTCTTCTTATGTTTTTATGTATGCTTTTGCTGCTGCATAGAAACCAGCAGCGTCAAAAGGTTGTTAAGCCTCTTCTCTGTATCCCTGAATGACAGACATGTGGAGGTTGAGATTACACTTATCGTCTCATCCCAGACAAACCTGCATAACCTCCTTTGCCTTTATTATCAAAATCATTGCAAGTCAGAATACATTAATCTCAATGTGCAGTACAGTTCTAAACTTGATAGAAAAATCTTTCTTTAAAAATATCTTTCCTTTTCTGGATGAAGGACACAGAACAGTTTGCTAAATTGAAGTACAATGTGAACATTTTGTCTTCCACGTATAAATAAAAGGAGATATATGGATCATTGAAAGTTTTAGAAAGCATATCCCATATTGTATAATTATACTGATACAGGTCTCATAGCAACATTTTAAAATGGGATGTAGCTACGATTCTTGCTACAGTAAAATAATTTGAACCATCTTTGCTTCTGACCAAGAGATGGTCTTTCACACTGTACTTTGTATACTGGAGCTTGACTATGGATGTGTTGGGTGTACTGTGTTGACCTTGCTTAGAGTTCTCTGGCTATTATTAATGCTTTTATTAGTAGTATTTTACAAGTCTGGAATGTTTACTCAGGGTGGCCAGTCATTGTAGATCAGCTTCTAGTACCTTACAGGTGACTGACTATATGTTGAAAAAGAGTTTTTTGTTTAAGTGTTCCTTACCTTTGCTATATCTGACTTATCAGTGATATCTTGCTTTTACCTTCACCTGCTCTTCACTAAACTGTTTAAGATGGTGAAAACTGAAAGTCTGTCCTTGACTTCTGGTGTCCTGCTCATTCAGGGATTAGTTAGGTATTGGAGTTCCTCTGACTTCAGTTACCAAAGAGTTCAGTTGCAAACCTTCATTTTTGCAGTTTTAAGTGCTAAGCATTGGCTATTTTGATTTCTCAAGTTGGTGATTTAATTACTGGTATAATAGATGTTCTGGACTTCCTATATTTTTTTGAATAGTGACTGGTACTAGCTTCTAACGGAGCAGTCAACTTAATATTTTGTGTTGTGACTAATTTTTTAAAATGTTACTTATGTTTTTCTGTATGCCACTATATATGACAAAGGAAATAGTGCTAATGTAAAATAATGGTTTTGTATGAATATCTGACTTCTAAAATACAACTAATAGCAAATGCTGGTAAAGTTTACTTTTTATAAATATTCGACTGGTTACTGTAGAAGTTCTTGAAATCTTTTGATGTTCGTAAAAGTACAAAGTTGTGAAATATTTATTGTACTTCAGATTGTTCAGCTGCAAATTATTAAATCTGTTCTTTGAGAGTAAAAGTAAATATTAAAAAGCTCACTGCATCACAAGAATCGTAAAGTAATATTTAATCTTAATGGAATTCACATTCCTCAAGTGCAGTGAAAACAAAAGGGTTTCTAAAATCTTGTGGTTATTGGTGTAATAAAGCTTTTTACACATCGTGAGTAGGTTTACTCACGCTACTGACGTCAACACTCAAAGGTATTGAATGTCTTTTATGCCATTTAGTAAGTTTATTTTTGAAAATTTAAAAGATCTTCACTGTTACGTGTGAGGATTGAATGTGGCATTTCACCAGCAACACCGACATGATAGTAGGTAAAACTGTAAAATACAGTTTGTGAACTCTTACTTGAATCAGCACATCGCTTTTTCCCCTCAAATACTTCAACATGGTATTGCTTTGCAGTAGTGGAAGAAGTAAGAGGCTGAAATTTTATATTCCTTGAATGTTTCAGAACTCTACTTGAATGCTGTTGTGTAATTATGTAAGAGTTAGAACTATGTTGTAAGTTTTTCAAATAGTTCCAAATAAATGTTTCATTAACCTTATAGCCATTTATTAGTAGGGTCCTTCCTTCTATCGAAGTGTCTCTGTGTTCACCAAGCTGAATTTGCATAACATGAGATTTGGTGCTGATACACAGCAAAAAGCATGGAGATGAAGAAAAATGCTAGGTAGCATCTAATGATATATGATTAATCCATTATTCTGAACAGCCAAGTTATTTTTGAACTGTAAATTCAAGATTTCTTCAAGAAGAAGTACAGGAGTGCTGGGGTTATGTTGTGACTTTTTAAATAGCGCTGAAAACCAGTTACATATAAAAGAGAGAGAATTTGCACATTACACTGCAGGGATTATGGCAAAATATAGTTACTCATAATAGAAATTTGGCTATTAGTGTTGTGATTTTGACTAATACCACGCCTTCCAGGCTCTTGATAAATTTACCATAATGCAGGGAAAGCTTGGCACTTGTACCATATCTGTTTACTTCTATGGAGATAGTTGTGTAGCCCAACACAGTTTGGCCTTAGTCAGGGGGAGTAAGTTCAGGACCAGACTACTTGAACAAGATCTTAATGTGAAAAATTGTCAACACATAATACCTGCTAATGTTACTGAGGATTTGGGTTTCTCTTTATAGATGTGGAAAACTAACAGGTAGCAGTTGCTTCACTTATACAGCTTTCAGTAGCACCTATGTGCTAGTTTTTCTCTCTGTTTTATCTTAGATTATTTGCTTCTGATAAGGTTGCAGCCTGACCTCAAGTATGTATGGTAGCATAGCTACAGACTTACACCGGGAGGCTTTTCTTTTTAAAGTAATCTTTGTGTAGCAGAAAAAACCCACAAAAGGCTGTTAGAGTCACTGTTCTTTAAGAAACACTAGTTCAGTATCAGGTAAGTGTGAATAATTAGGTATGTGAAGATATATAGAGATATAAATAAGTTTACAGTAAATATTTTGCTGTTTCTCCAGTACAAATATGTAACATAAGGTCTAGATTATTATGGCTGGAACAGTTTGGACAGTCTTTGGTCACTGACTTGGTGACCTGCAAGACCAGCATTTTACAAACTGTTAGACTTGTTATGTTACATGATGATGCCACAAAGTTGCCCCACCTTCTGTCTGCTAGAATCATAGCTTCACTAGCTCTGTATCCACTTAGGAATGAAAATCCTTTTGAAGTCTGACAAGAACTGACCATTATTCTCTACTGAATGTGAGAGGGAACTTAGTAACTGCAGATGAGGAGAAGGTGGAAGTGCTTAATGACTTCTTTGCCTCGGTCTTTATTGGAAAGAGGATTTGTCCTCAGGACAACTGTCCTCCTGTATTGGTAGTTGTTGTCAGGGAGCAGAATGGTCCCCCTGTTATCCAGGAGGAGGCAGTCAGGGAACTGCTGAGCCACTTGGATGTTCATAAATCTATGGGACCAGATGGGATCCATCCCAGGGTGATGAGGGAGCTGGCGGATGAGCTTGCAAAGCCTCTCTACATCATTTACCAACAGTCCTGGCTCACTGGTGAGGTTCCGGATGACTGGAAGCTGGCCAATGTGATGCCCATTCACAAAAAGGGTAGGAAGGAGGATCCCGGTAATTACAGGCCAGTTAGCCTGATCTCGGTACCCGGTAAGGTTATGGAACAGTTTGTACTGAGTGTCATCATACAGCACTTACAGGGTGGCCAGGGCATCAGACCCAGCCAGCATGGGTTTAGGAGGGGTAGGTCATGTTTGACCAACCTGATCTCCTTTTATGACCAGGTGACCTGCCTGGAGGATGCAGGAAAGGCTGTGGATGTTGTCTATTTGGACTTCAGCAAGGCCTTTGACACCGTCTCCCACAGCATACTGCTGGAAAAGCTGGCAGCCCGTGGCTTGGACAGGAGCACTCTTTGCTGGGTTAAGAACTGGCTGGATGGCTGGGCCCAGGGAGTGGTGGTGAACGGTGCTGCATCCAGCTGGCGGCCAGTCACCAGTGGTGTTCCTCAGGGGTCTGTGCTGGGGCCAGTTTTGTTCAATATTTTTATTGATGACATGGATGAGGGTGTTGAGTCTTTCATTAGTAAATTTGCACATTACACTAAGCTGGGAGTGTGTGTCGATCTGTTGAAAGGTAGAAGGGCTCTGCAGAGAGACCTGGAACGATTGAATGAATGGGCAGAATCCAATAAGATCAAGTTCAATAAGTCCAAGTGCCGAGTCCTGCATTTTGGCCACAATAACCCCCTGCAACGCTATAGGCTGGGGACCGTGTGGCTGTACAGTGCCCAGGCGGAAAGGGACCTGGGGGTAGTGGTTGATAGCCGATTGAACATGAGCCAGCAGTGTGCCCTGGTGGCCAAGAAGGCCAATGGCATCCTGGCCTGTGTCAGCAACAGTGTGGCCAGCAGGACCAGTGAAGTGATTCTTCCCCTGCACTCGGCACTGGTGAGGCCGCACCTTGAGTACTGTGTCCAGTTCTGGGCCCCTCAGTTTAGGAAGGACGTTGAGATGCTTGAACGTGTCCAGAGGAGGGCGACAAGGCTGGTGAAGGGCTTGGAACACAAGCCCTATGAGGAGCGATTGAGGGAGCTGGGGTTGTTTAGCCCGGAGAAGAGAAAACTCAGAGGTGACCTTATCACTCTGTACACCTTCCTGAAAGGTGGCTGTAGTCAGGTGTGGGTTGGTCTCTTTCTCCAGGCAGCAACTGACAGAACGAGAGGACACAGTCTTAAGCTGTGCCAGGGGAAATATAGGCTGGATATTAGGAAAAAGTTTTTTATGCAAAGAGTGGTGAAATACTGGAATTGTCTGCCCAGGGAGGTGGTGGAGTCACCATCCCTGGATGTGTTTAGAAAAAGATTGGATGTGGCACTCAGTGCCATGGTTTAATTGAGGTGTTAGGGCATGGGTTGGACTTGATGATCTTGAAGGTCTCTTCCAACCTGGTGATTCTGGGTTTCTGTGATTAGGACAGTGAGTAGTTGCTACTTGCAGTGAACTTGTGTTACAAATTTAAACATGATGACAAGGGTTAACAATGGAGGGAAGTGTTTTCTAGGCATCAAAACTACACTATATTTCTCTAGTAAAAGTAGGAATAGAGGTCTTCAGCTCAGCTGTGTCAATGGACTGCAGAGTGCAGTTCTAACGGTTCTGGTTTTTTTTCTCATCCATAGCTTACTTGAACAAGTTGGAGACTGGCTAACATGCAGATGAGGCATTTTGACAGCCCTTGAACTAAGTATAAAGAAGAATATGGAAGTCCATATATTTTAATTGTCTTTGTTCTGGAATCCGGATGGAAATTTGACTCTTCACTGTTGTTTGCTAAAATCTTTGTAGAAGGTGGTGTCACTCTGGCCAATTCTGCTCATGTCTGATGGTAGAGTAATTTGCTGTTCTAAATTGGAAGCATATTTTTAGAATACATTCCCTTTTTAATAACCTGAAGCTCCTATAAGAATGCCATTTAGTGGATTTAGTTGAATGTGATGTTGTAAATCTTGCCAGTGCATCCTGTCTCCACTCCATATGCATTACCTTGTTCCTCTGAAAAGATTCACAACTGATATTCTTGCTTAATTTTTCTTAATAGTTTAGTTGCCTCCCTCCGTTCTCCTGTTTCTTTAGAATGTGTAAAAATAATTTTCTTAAAAAAAATTTTTCTGACCTGAAAATTTTGATCTCTTTAGATTTTTTGCTTGTTGAATTACTGCAAATAAAAGTACTAACTGACAACTAAGAGTAAAAAAAATCCCTGCATTCCAAAGTATCTGTACAATTCTCTCTTGAAAAGTATTGTTTTATATAGTCTGTGTTTGACTGGCACTGGATTTAAATCTTAGTGGCATTTAGTTGCCTTAAAAGAAATGAAATTGCTCTTGTTTTACAGCTTTTCTAAGCACCTAAGGAAGCTGTAAATTTTCCCTGCAAACCTGAATTTCAGCTGTTGATCTGGAGCTACAAAGAGATAAACTTGATTTTTAATTAATTTAAGTGCTATGGCTGTCAAATATCATGTGTCTTATGTGACACCTTCCCTTCTAGTTTCTCTTACCACCTCGCTTGGCAGTATAGTTTGTTTCTCATTTGCCTTTCTAATTGCAAGTGAGACTCTTGAAAGGATTTCCATGTAGCAGTGGTCCTTGACTGGGCCTGGGCAGACATGCGGGAGACACACGGTGGTCCTTGTCTCACTGGCAACAAGGGGCAAAACATGTCAGAACCGCTACAGTGAGAGGAAGGAAAAGAAATGTAGCAAAAGCATTTTCCAACTGTCCAGTAATTCACATATGTCGCAGGTCTACCTTTTTGTCATCATTCCAGTTATGCCTCGAAGCTAACTAAAGATTGCATATGTGGATGGAGTAGGAGACTTTTATCTGTATCACTTTTATTGTTACTTTTTTTGGAAGTAAACAGAGAAATTAAACGAGATTCACCCAAAAAGAAAGCACAGGCCTCACAAATAGCTATACCTACTGGGCCAGTACGTCAGCAATATTTGAAATTTAAATTGACTGCTTAGAAAAGATCTTAATCTTCCTTGAATAACTGAGGTTAGTTTTTATGTATGTGAAAAAAAGAATTACTGTAACTCTTTTTAGGAGGAACACAGATCCCTGGCCTTGTCATCCAGGAGGTCAGATGATTCAACCATTCAAAGTATAGAGTATGTGGAATTCAGTTAAAGATGATGTTCCAAACTGGAAGTCAGGAATTGGACTGTCTTCGAAGTGCTGTATTGCAGTGTCCCAGTGCCAGCTTGTGTGACACGATTTGAATATAGCTGTATTAGGATAGCTTCAGAAATGTTTTATTCTGAGTACAGTGCTCAAGGAGGCATGAACTGGAAGGCTGAAATAAAATTTATATTAAATATACATACAGAAGTGTTAGCTATTTTACAGAAACTGAAACATTTTTGTGACAGAATGTTTGTTCTAACAGCTGTGAATTACAGAACTTTGCATCATTTCATTATCATACTTCTTCCTCTTCAAAAATTTCATAAAAACTTACTGCAGCCTGTTGCTATGAATCAATTTCCTCTTCTGTCTGCATGCACAAGACCCTTGCAGAAGGTGGAAAGAAAGATCAGAAAACCAGGATCTACCAAATAGTAGGGATATGGCTCAGTTGGGAAACTTGTGGACTTGACTTCTGTAGTTAAGATGCACCCGCCTTTGCTTCTAATCAAATCTCTTTCCTGCAAGTCAGAAATAAAATAAACTATTTGCAGTTAAAGAATGCTTATTATCTTCTTTCTCTCTTCTTGCTCTGCATATACTTATGTCCAGCATTCTGTGATTTGTAGGCAGTTGATTTGGGAGAGTTTTGATTTCAAATGTTATTTCTGACAAAAATCATCATACAAGGATTTAAAACTCATTTGCTGAAAAGAAATGCAGTAATGAATATTCTGTGGCAACAGAAGCCATTATGGGTGACCCATGGGAAATGTCTTAATTAGTCATAGGAGTTTCTGGGAGAGAGTTGTTCTGGTTTTTGGTTTGGGTTTGTTTTTTTTTTTGTGGTTGCCTCTGAAGTGCTGCATTTTGGTATTCCATTAAATTATTTAATGGCATTTGTCCATGACTAGATGAATGAAGTAATTTACTTTCTGTTTACAGTGTTTCATATTGAGGTAGTCCTTTTTCAGATCATAAAACCTTACAGGGAATTTATCTGATAATTATATGAATTTTTTTATCTGTGCCATTCTGTACTCATATGAAACACAAGAACAATCCTAGTAAAGTTCCACTCTTCATTCTGAGCTTGGTGCATTCATGAAGAGCTGGTATAATGCTGTGAACAAAATGTAAAGCTTAAGTGCTCTCTAAATAGGTGAGTTTGCCTCTCATTTGAAATCCTACAAGATCCTTTAAGTGGATGAGAATTTTACCTTTTATCTCCAAAAATACATGCATACAAATCTAAGAGCTTTTTTTTTTTTTCAAAAGTGGACTATTTCAATGCTTAATCTATTTTACTGGTTAGCAATTTTAGGAAATGTGGATTATTTAAAAATTATTTCTTGAGATGGATTTTTGTGATCTATAGATGAAATCTACACTTAAAAGGACTGGATTTCTTGGGATTTGGAAAGGTTAGGTAAAAACCTGCACACTGTGCCATTGTTTGCAAAGGGAGATGGCTGCACATAAACCTGCAGAATGGTGTCAAGTGTAAAAAAGCGGGTACTCAGTACATTTGAGAAATGAAGACAAAGATAAGATTATATGATCTCATGGTTTGGTAAATGGCGCATGATAGAGACACTTTCCTTACAATATTAAAAAGGAAAACAACTTTTTTTTTGCTCTTCGGTTTAGTGAATTACAGCTTTGAGATTGAAGTTGTTTCTCTTCACTGAATGAAAAATTAGAAACTGAGAGCCTTCAGTGCAGAGCTGTTGTTATGCGTGAATGTTTTTTTCACACTCTGCACCATTAGTTCTTCCTGTGGATTCTGAGTGATTATGGCTTGATCTGTTATCCTAAAACTCCAAAGTAGTTGAGCAGCTGTGTGTTCGGTGTGCAGTTTTAACAATGCTGCTAACTGCTTGATTGACATCAAATAGTAGTGTTTCAATAAAACACCAGGCTCTTGGTAAAGCCTGCCTCTATGGGTGTGAAGTACTTCTGTGTGGAGGAATGGAGTCACAGCCTGGGTGAACAAGGCTATAGTTGATGCTGAGAATTTGTTTCTGTGAAATCTGTGGTTAGAGTGCTCTATTCCTTTTAATCAGAAAGCATTTAGAAAAAAGTAGACAAGAACACTGTTCAGTGAAATGTACTTAGAGCCTGGCCAGGGCAGATTTTTTCTGAATTTTCAGCTGTACTTAGTGCATATTAACTTATTTGAGTAGTATCTATATTATTTGGAGAGAAAATATAATTTTAAACTGAAGATTGTTGCTGCTAATTCTGCCTAAGTTAATAGTTCAAGTAGAGAGTCAGGAAATGGCATTCAGTGTTTCCATTTATTTCAAAACCATAAGTTAAATCTCATTACTAAAAATATGAGGAAAGACTTGGAATCTTTCAAAGTCAGTTATGTTTCCAGCAGCTACCAGTAGCATCTTCCTATCATCCTTTTGCTGTCACCTGTTGACTACCAAGCCCCTTGTCTTTTCAGTCTATATATTTTTGTTGTAGTTAAATCTAGATAAAAATTACCTGAGAGGCATGAAGGTGAATCTCAAGCTAGTTTCAGTTTGATTTTTTTAAAATAAGAAAAAACTGAGCTGCAGAAATATTTAAATTCTTAAGGTATAATCCTGTTAACTATCTCTGTTTAGCATTAGGAAAAGATACCTTAGTCTTTTCCTGGTCTTTGCTTTCATTATTGCTGACACAGCTTGAAAGAGTAAAAGCTGTGTAACATTTCTTCATTGATGGGCCAGTAAAACTAGGTCTCACTATATTGAGCTTTACACTATAAACAGAAGCAGATAATGCTAAGGCTTATTTACGGTTTCTTGGACATATTCTTTAATGGGCTTAAGCAATAGAACTTAAAAGAAGAAGTGAATATAATTCATTGTTCTGGCAGCAGCACCAGACTGCTTTTTTCAGTTACTCAGGTGTCATTCTCTAAGTTGTAATACTGAACACTAAAAGAAGTGTCAGATCAGGGTGTTTGGCTTTGGAGGTGGGCATTACCAGGCATTCAGTTGGTGTGGTTTTGTTTCTCTAAATGGGCTATGTCTTGACTTACAGTCCTGTTTTTCCAAAAGCATCTTTTTCTGCTTCACACAAGTGAGTTGCCTTGCTGCCATGCTGAATAGTGCGTGACTTTGTGCATTGCACTTCTCTTAAGGAAGAGCCTTACTCTTCCCTGCTCAATTTTTACACTTGGACTGTGAGTGGTTTGGGGTTTTGAAGTTGTTGAATTAGGTTAGTAAAGTGCGTTTATTTTCTATTATCTATTAACATAGTGAAAAAATATGTTCTGTGTAAGTTAGATATTGTTTTGTATGTTTGTGGTAAATTTATGAATTCATGATAAAACCAGATCCAATTCAGCTAATAGAAGAAATTGTCTTGGTTTTATATCTATGCTTAAAGTAAATTTTGTAAAGCCTTGCTTTAGGGATAAAAATTCCAAAGTGATTGGTTTACTTAGGAATGACACAATACTCCAGGGCCCTCAGACCTGTGAAACCTGGTAGTAAAGCAGGAGAGTGCTGTTTAGAGCTCTGCATTCCCAGCTTCATAGGTATTTTCAGAGGCCTATTTTAACTGAGTCATGATAAAGACTCAATGTGTACAGTGAAATTTAAAAAAAAGCTTTTTTGAACTAACAGCATTGTCAAGCTGCCTTGGACTGGTTCATAATAAATATAAGAGATAAATTGTCAGGCTGGGTCTCTGTAGAGGAAAGGAAAAACTGAGGGATTTCTTCTTGGTGTTCAAAGTTTGTGTGGTATTCCCATTAGCCCTTTATGTAGTCATCTCTGAGCTCAGGCACTTCACTTATGAAGAGTAATCTTTGTGTTGCTTTTATGTCTGGAGCGTTCTTCCTAATGAAAAATTTAAAAATGTTGTACAATTGAATGTATTGTACAGGAATACCTCACATTCCCTTGCATTTCTAGGAGCATTACTTGGCACAAGTGTCAGTGGATAATTTGTGTGCATTGTACTTTCAATGCACTGACAAGATAAAAAAAAATTGTGCACCAATGAAATAGTAAAAGATACCATGTTTTGTTATTGTCATAGAAGTAAGGTGGAATATGGAGACACTGTCATGCTTTAGTTCCTTCCAAAGTATTTTGGCTTGCTCAAAGAATGTTATCTGGTCTTCAGAAGTGGGCTGAATGGCACTTTACTTTTTGACAAGTCCATTTGGTGCTATGGGAGCAGTTGTCTGATTGGAAAATCAGTGCGATTTTTATCCTAACCCATGTGCTCATTTCAAGTCCACCGTAGATGTGGCATGTGAGAAATGTGTGTGCACTCCTGCTGAGTCAGGGACACGGGATTTAGTGTAAGCCCTGACAAGGCCTTTGGTGTGTCTTATGAATGGCCATTATTTTTACTTCCTTTGGGAACAGCTTGTCTTCATATAATGTATTAAGTGACACTTCCAAACTATTGAAAATTGAATAAGACGTAAGAAAAACTTGAAGTTTAGGTATGGTTTTAGTTTTATGCCTAGTCTTGTAATTTTGGCCCTTGGAGTCTTCTGAACATAATGCCTTCACTTTTCTGTCATGTGCAAGGATTGAGTAATGATTTAGGGTCCTTCATGTCTGTTTCTAGTATCTACTTCTGGGATGGCAGAAGTTGCTGTTCTTTAATCCTTCAACTTCACTTTACGTTTTACTTGATGACTGTTACTCAGCTATTCTGTGGTTAATAGTCTGAGTCCAATAGGTTTTCTTTTTATATTTTTGATGTTCTCTCCAGCCTCAAGAAAGTCATGCACGTCACATAGATAACTGTCTTATTAGCTTAACTGCTCCAAATCTGCAGAGTACTGCAAGATTTTATATGTCTATTTCAACAATAAATTATGTTGAAAGTGATCTTGGCCTGTGTTGCTCTTCAGGCAGTGGAAAAATCATATAGAGGTGAATTGATGAAGGAAATGTTAGGGTGAATGTTTTTTAAGTTTGAGAACTACATTTTGGTGTAGACTTACTAGCCAAGTGTGTACTAGTAAAGTAAATGGACCCATAACAATTGACATCAAGACTATCTAGAAAAGAAGGTACCATATCTATATGATTAAATTCTGTTTTATTGTCAGGAACTGCACGGGTACATCCAGCTGCTTTGGAGAGTGATGCTTTGCCTGTGTAAACTACCAAGCTCACACTATTTGTTTGGGGTTAGTTTGCTCAGTGGCAGTCTGACAGGTCACCTATAGAGGCAGACAATCAAGCACCAGTGCCCAGGAGCATTTCCAGGACGTATTTAATTTACTGAATAAATGCAGCTCTTGAAGATGCAGAAAAGAAGCTTTGCTCTAATATGCTTAACGAAAGTATGTGTAAATGCATCATTGCAACATAAAGCTGAGGTTTTGAGTTTAAAATCATGATGTATTTAAATGACTCCAGACTCCAGACCATATGATGATGTTAAAATTGCTGATGCCTGGGCTTCTGCAAGTATTAGGAATGTGTTCTGTGCTTCAACAATGTTTTTCATAAGGTAGATATACATGTCCCCCAAAAAAATTAATTTCTAAATTTAAAAAATTGGTAATTATGGTTTTGTGTAAATACTTTTCTAGAGTGATTTGTACTTTTTTTTTACAGTTTATAGAACGCATAGCAGTACTAATTTTAAGGAAGCAATAGGTGTGGTGGAGTTTCATGATGTGAATGTGAACATTTGGCACACCTGCTTTTCTGCTAGTAGGTGCAGCTTTCGTAGAACAGCAAGTGCTCTGAGTTGACAAGCTGAGGTCTTTTCCTGGCAACCTAAGGGTCTCTAAGCTTGTTTATGTATGGGGAAATGGTTAGTACTAGTATTTCAGGAGAACAGTGTTTTACTTTGCTGCAAATAAAATACCAAGTTATGGCTGGCTAGTCTCAAAAGTGTGAAGTACTTGTCATATATATAAATATTTTAATTAGCACAGATTTTTATCAGTGGTAAAAGGAGTAACAACCATATAAAAACTTACTAAATACATAATTTGACTGAGAATCTTAAGCCAGTCTGTTTTCAGTTACAAATGGAAATGTCAGAATAGTAATTTTTGTGGGTGCTCTTTCATTACTTTATGAGAAAGTGCAGTATAAGTAAGGCAGAGTTTTGACATTTGGCTTGGCTTTAGGTATTTTGGTGGTCTTGAGATGATATAGAAAAGTTTGAGGGGTCATGCACTGGTGGCTGTGTATGTGGTGGTGGTCAGGCACGTGATTGGTTAATTCAATGTGTGACTCACTGCAGAAATACTGAGTGAACTGACATAGTAACTCTTTTATTTTCCCCACAGTGTGCTGGAGAAGAGAATTGGGTGGACAGTCGGACTATTTATGTTGGGCATCGTGAACCACCTCCAGGCGCTGAAGCGTACATTCCACAGAGATTTCCAGATAACAGAATCGTCTCATCAAAGGTAGCAATATTTTCTTTCATTCATTTAGATAAATCAGCTGAAGTTATTCTTTGTTTATTTCTTTCTTTCAAGATTTTTTCCTATGCTTCCTGTATATTTTTCCTTTCCACAACCAGCAAAGGTCAAGTGAAGCTATCTCAAATTTCTTCTAGAGAAACTAATTGCTAAGTTGCCTCTAAAATGAACAGAAATAGAATAATTTCTCCAGTGTTTACTATAGTACATAGTATAGTACAGTCTTGGAGTAATAATGTGCTTTTCCACAGAGAAGAAAGCAATTTTCATTTGAGGAAATCCTGAAGTAAATAAAACCTTCCCAAGGAAAGACTGCTTCCTTTGTAGTCAAAAGCAATACCTCAAAGTACTAGAAACAGCTTAATTTGTTGAGCACTTACATTTGTCATCCTCTCTCCACCATAACAGTGCCATTCCCTTCAAAAGCTTACATTATTTCTATGGGGTTTTATCAATAGTCTTTGTTATAGACATGAAAGTGAATCATTCTCAAAGTCTTGGTAGTATGATACATTTGTGCTCTTTAGAAACCTTCAAGTTGTCCCTCACTTCAACTAGTAAGTTTTAACTTCCATAAGCTTCAGCAGCTTTCTGTGAGCAGTTGGGATGTTGGTACTTTCCAGCTGGCTTGCTTTAACCAAAGGTTTGTACTGCAGTGGCATAGAAATGTGAACACTTGCAAGTTATTTTATGGCTAACAACTCAAGAACTCCCGTGTTTTTAATGTGCTTAGATTTTAAACTTCATGAGCTCACATCTTCAACCAGTTATGAAATAATCAGAAGAATAGCTCCTCTACTGACAGAATTTCTTTTTGAACAGTATCTCAAATCCCCAGCCATTTTAAAATATTGGTAGCACTGTGATCTCAAGGAACTGAGTGATTACCCTCATGGACCTGAACACTTGCCATCCATTAACAGAATGCGAAATTAATGAAAGCCATACTTTTCACAAATGATCTCATTTCTTATCCAAGATGTTGTATTTACCACCTTCTTTCTGTGCTTCATTTAAAGACACAAGCAGCAGCATAGTGTTTAGGCATCTTTAATTAGAATGTTTGAAAGGCAAGGCAGTAAATAGTACAGATGAAGTACAGTCAAACTGGTACAGTGGGAAATCCTGTGCTCTTCATATTGATTTGTATTGTCTTTTGAATTATGGAAAAGTAAACACGTTTTATACAAATTTTTGTACTGTTGTGACAGTTTTTTACTTTTTCATCTCATCTGGGATGTATGTAAATAAATCCATTGAAGTTACTGCTGATACTTTTCTTGAAATAAAAACATCCTGCTCAACTATGCAAGGTGTTTTGACATCTTTTTGTGATTATTAAGTTAGCCAGTTTCAAGTTACTTTGTTTTGCAGAGTGAGATTTTAAGTACGACTTAAACCTGGCTTGAGCTAGGGGATCGCTGCCAGCGATTAGTAAATATGTATGACTTGAAGCAGTTCAGGACAGAGACTTCACTATATTTTTATTTGGATATAAGGCTTATTCAGTTAAATGTTTTTAATATTAAACTCTAGTTGTGAACTGTAAATAGCCTTTCATGAATAAAAGGTATTAGTAGAAATATATACGTTTTATATATACATAATGTTAATAATTTTTGCTGTTTAATCAATAAACGTGTCTCACTTAAATGTCTTTGTGAAAGTAAGTACAGTGATGATATTTCAGGAGGGAACAGAATTCAGGTAAATGCTTTGTAATATTGAACAGTTCCTTAGACAACCAAAAGCTGTTTTAATTACAGTTGCCTGTATATGAGAACTTTCCATGTGGTTTTGCCTGTGCTGTCCCTTTCAAATAAACTCTATTATTCCCATGCTCCATCCCAAAAAGCCTGAAAAAAGCACCATTGTGACTTGACTTGCATTCATTCTAGTTCTGTAAATTCTTAACCTTTCACCCATCCTTGTCCTTTGCTTGCTTGTGAACGCTCTGGAGGGGGCACCTATTACAGCATAGGAAACACAGACATAAACTTCCTGAAAAACGATCAAATGTTTAAAAATTAAGATGGCAAATCCATAATTGTATGAGTACAATAGAGTAGAATAAAGATACGTGCTTGCAAGCACACTGTATAATGTCACCTCAACCATGAAGGATTCTTCCTTCATCTTTCATCAGTGAGACAGACAGTAATTTTCAGCTGGGCTTTTGTAGGTTTTTAGTGCTTATGTAAGAAGGTGTGTGATTGCTCTTCAAGGATGAGGAACTCTAAGCTTCTGTGTACAGATATTACCAATTTAAGACAAACTAAATTAGAAAGGGTTGTCTAAAACCATGAGGAAACTTCAGCAATTTGTCTGTATGCTGCTTTACTAAAAAATGTCATGTCATAAAGCCCTGAAAAAGATGGCAGCTTGCATTAAGATGAACCTTAGATTTTACTGCTCCTTCCGAAGGTACACTTTACTATGCTTCACCAGAGGCTTCCTGGTGTCAGCAAGGTGATAATTTGATTCAAGTGCAGAGGGATATTTCTTGTATATTGCAGTGTCACTGTAGAATGTGGTTGATGCTCTGTCTGCTTAATGATACATTCCTGGTCATGAAAAATGATACATAGACAGACCTTGGCCAGACAACAATGTTCTATTGGTTTGATATGTTAGTTCAGTTATGGTATTAACAATGTATTGCAAAAGGTTTGTGTTGAAGTAGTAAAAGACAAAAACTCCTATCTTTTGGATTGTGCATGCACAATTCCTTTTGTGTTCTAGAGATAGTGACCTTTGTAATGTGGATCCTTATGTTGATCTAACTTTTAGCTACTGCAGCTGCCTTGGGTGTTGGCCTTTAAAGTGGCTTTTATGTGCTCTTGATTCAATTTATCACATGACAGTACTGCAGCATGGCAAAATATCAGCTGGTAGAAAACTCCCAAAGTTTCAAATGTAGAAGAAAGTAACTAACTGAATTGGCAGGGAGGTGGCTTTTTTCTCTAAAAAATTAGACACATCTTGCTATTATTTACTTTTTGGTAGAACTTACAGATTAAAAGGAAACTAAGTTAAACTATGAACCAATAGCAGCTACCAAAACTTGGTGAGAAACAACCCTTTTTTCCTTCTGAAACAGGATTTAATTTTTTTTTTGAACTGATAAATTACAAAAATAACTTTTTAAATGCAAAACTTCCTTAAGGTCTGAGCTTCATATTATTGTGCTGGGAATACGATTTTGTATTTAGTAGTCTTTAATGGATTTCTCCTCCGTGAATTCCATGTCAATTCTCAGAATACATAGTTAAAGAACAGTTAAACTGTAGAAATGTTTACCAGAAGAAACTATGAACCTTCATTTTGAAACTTCCTGCTAATTTGAGTTCATATTCCATGCCCTTGAATCTTTCAGTGATTGTTATTCCCTGTTTATAGTCTTGTTTCTGTTGGTGGTCTTCTGCCATACTTCTTTCCAGGAGGAATAACCTTAGCCTCTTCAATAATTGTTTGTGTGGAAGCTAGTCCGTGCCTTTGCTTAGGTTTGGTCTGTATCTTTTCCCAAGCCAGTGGGATCATGCACAGATCATTCAATATGTGGCAAACTGTGGATTTATATAGTGGCATGATGATGATTTAGTTTGTTATTAATTTGTTAATATTCTTCAATATTCCAATTCTCTTTTCCTGAAGTTAATCTAATACCTTTATAGAACTGTGATGCTTCAAGGATCTCATTCATAGACAAAGTAGGGATTCCATCTCCTGGTCCAGCTGAATCAGTGAACTGAAGACTAATTGGATGTGTACATTTCTCTTGAACAGAGGGAGAAATTGTACTGAAAATTTTTTTTGAGGCAACAGTATGGAGTTCATAGGAACATATTTAATTATAGATTCTTATGGCTTTCAAAAAAAACCCCAAAGAATGAACCACAAGAAAAATTTCAAAAAACGCCTGGATAGGAATAGCCTGTTGAATGAGAGAATTTCTTGTGTGTCAGAGACACCTGTCCANCCACAGAGGAAGTTAGGTTAGGGAAACTTAAAAAGTCTTTTATTCTTTGTTTCAGTCTGTGGGTAATCAATACACAATATTTTGCCTTGCTGGTCCTGTCCAGCTGCCAACTTCGACACTCATAGTTTCATAAAGAGAAATTTTTATGGCTACAGAACCCGCTTGTGCCTGGGTCACCAACATAACTGGAGGCAGCAGGGCCTAAGCTCCCAGAAGGTGGTACTAGAGAGTAGTGGGATATTACTCTTAAGTGAACTGCAAGATCGACTCTACAGTGGATGCAGAACTATTACTTGAAGAATTTGAAAATGACATCTAAGGCGATGTCATTAAATTATATATGAAATTCCAAAGTGCTCACTTGTGCTGTAGCTTTATTTCCTATTCTTGCTATAGAGAAGCAATAAGGTGAACTCAGATTGGAGAAGAGTACTACTGTTATTTCCTGCTTTGAAATTCTGTACACTACACACATCGACCAGAAGCGATCCTAGTTTTGTTGCACAAATAATGCAGTCTTCTGTTGTCTGCTTGTTTCTTTAGTGTTTTTCATCAAATGCTGATCCAAACATTGACTTCTGTGATAGTGGCCTGAGACAATAATGCTGCATGTTGAGAATCTATACGTTACAAGGGAAAGCTTAGCTACCTTCTGTGCTAATCTGATTAATTGTGAGTCATCTCAATCGCAGTGACTAATAGTTAAATAAAGTTAAGTAATTCTGACATGTTTCAGTAGATGTTGTCCTTTCTTTCAGCAGAAATTCATGCCCTTGTGCAGTACCTCTTCCCTGAAGCACTTGCTCATAGCACCATTATAAACACACAAAAACTATGTGTGCTCTGATTTCTCATTTTGTTGCCACATTTAGAAGAAATGTTAATACTGAAGCTTAAGGAAATATTAAAACACCTCTATCAAGATGAGCCACTTGGAACCCTGCAGAGACCTGGGCTGTCCCACACTTTTTCAAGGTGATGCTTCATAACTGGAAGGCTTTGTCTGGCCTCTCTAGAGCCATGACATAGCAGTTTCAAGATGAGGAGTTCAAAAACAGCTCTAAGCAATGACATTTGAAAGTCTGAAAAGCATCCAAAGCCCACAGTGGGAAGAGGTGTGGTCATGTGTTTGTGAAGTTGATAAATAATTGTGTAGCATACTCTGGGTGGGCAGAGAGGGTGGGTGGACAGAAATGTATATGAGACAGGGACTAATGCAGGGACTGGTGTGTGTGCCTTTTACTGTGAATGTACTGATCTGCTCTAAAAGCATCTGTAACACAGAGCTCTCCATTTCTGCTTGGGTAATCTCCTGACTCCCAGCCACACTGGCTGAAGGAGGAGATCAGATCCAGTGCTGCAAGGGCTGAAGAATCAGATTTGCCCAGCCTTGCCAAAGAGTCAGTGGGGCAGGAGCTGTTAATGATGAAAAAGAGTAAAGGGACTTGGTTGGCAGTAAAGCTTAAATGCTTCTGAATCAATTCGACTCTCAAAGGTGCCAGCTCAGGGATCACAATACCTGAGATGGGATGGGAGTGCATGAGTGTGCACTTCCACGCACAATAATGCAATTTCCTTCTGGGGATAACTGCCGGTGCCTAGAGAGAGCAAGGAAGAACTCTTCTTTGCTCTTAATGATCCTGCTCAGTATGGGATTTCCAGGTCAGAGGCTCTTTGCAACCTCTCTTGTGTTCCCAGGAGAAGCCATTTACCCTTCCCATGCCTCAGTCCAGGGTTATTAGCAGTGTTTTGTCTTCTGCTGGTATTGCCCCTAACAGAGCCTTTTAAGTTTTTTGTATGGGTAGGGAGACTGCATGGAGAAAGAGAGAAGCAGAAGAAGGAAGGAAAACAAGCAGGTCCAAACCTAACACCAGGGAAGACAGGTGTAATTGTTCTCTCTTTACAAATGAGAAAGAGCGTGCAAGAGCAAGCAAGCGTCACTTTCTTCTGTTTTCCTGGTATTCTGTGACTTCTGCCTTCAGTCAGTCATCCTTGCAGTAAGGTTCTTTTTTTCTTTTTTTAAAATTATAATTAGATAATTACAGATGCTGGGGGATGCCTTTGTCAGAGGAGTTCCTGGAGTTAATAGCCTTTATTTGATAAGATTGAGAGTTGCTGAACAGGGATTACTAAAGATAGACTTGTTTCTAATAGAAATCCTGTTTTATCAGCAACTGTTTTTAAGAAATCCTGTACCAAAATATATATGCTTGTTCATCAAATGCACCGTTTGATCTGACTTCGCCAAATCAGTTTCATTTTTGTGCTTTCTCTGAGTGTGCTGGTGGCTGTTATTCACTTGTAAAAGCCCTACATGTAGCAGAGTTTCCAGTGATCCCTGTGTTGTGAATGACCTTGTGATGTGGAGAAACAGGAGTTTCTCAATGGAGTGATAAACTCTGTGCAGATGGTACTGATGTTAATACTCTTGTTAAATTGTTAACTGTGACTTTATACATTCATTCCAAATTGTCATGAATATGGCAAAGCACTTTTCAAAATATTGTTATTTTATTGAGTAGCATATAATCACAGAAGACCAAATTTTTTTGCTTTGAGTTAAAGTCGTGATACTAATTTAATACATTAAAGAACACAGATTAGTTCTGCTATAAACTTCCTATGTGTTTATAAGCAAGTAATTTGAGTTAGACGAAGCATATTCTCAGCTCAGTTCTTAGGATTTCAGATAATTATTGAATTCCTATTTTTTCATACCCTTTGCTATGATTTACTCTGCCAGTTCCCTACGCTATTAAAATCAGACAAATTGTGTTCCAAAAAAAGTAATATTTTTATAAATAAAACTACCTTTGAAGAAAAGTTCAAACTTTTGTTCAGACCTTTCTCAGCTATTTTGTTGAAAAGGGATACCCATATGTATATAATATATGTAATATTCATTTTGTTTTAATAATGTAATACTATGTAAGGTGGTATTATATATAAAGTGTAGTGTCCAGTACCTGAAAGGAGCCTACAAAAAAGCTGTAGAGGGACTTTTTACAAGGGTGTTAAGTGATGGGACAGGGGAGCAGGGCTTTAAACTGAAAGACGGTTGGTTTAGATTGGATATTAGGAAGAAATTCTTTACTGTGAGGATGGTGAGGCACTGGAACAGGTTGTCCAGAGAAGCTGTGGATGCTACATCTCTGGCAGTGGTCAAGGTCAGGTTGGGTGGGGCTTGGAGCAACCTGGTCAAGTGGAAGGTGTCCCTGCTCATGGCCGGGGCGTTGGCACTACATGGTCTTGAGAAGATCTTGAATGTCCTTTTCCACCCAAACCCCGTTATATGATATGTGCACACACCTGCAAATCTAGTTTTTAAACTGCATCTTTAAGAATGCAGTGTTTCTTCGTAATTGATAGATAGTATAAAAAATGTGTATGTTAAAAATACTGAAGTCACCATGGACACAAATGACTGCAAGATCAGCTTTTCTCTATACTACCCTGATTTTATTACTCTCAGGATGAATTTTGTTTTGCAGAAGGGATGAGAATCAGCATAGGAAGATGTCTATGAATCAGGGCTAAACCAATACAGTAGACATTTTTGTTGTAATAGTTTTAAGCATTTACAAGAAACAGTCAAAAAGGTTGAGGGAAAAGAGTGAAATCAGAGTGGATTAGAAGAGAGATGGTGACTATTTAAAACAAATAATCTGTAAGAAACTGAGGTGTTGACAGAACTCAGTATGAAGTGCTTTTTCTTACAGCTTTGGGTTTTGATGTCAAGTGATTACTTAAGAAACTCTGTTTTTTCTTGAGAAAATATCTGCCTCTTAGGATGGAAAGAGAAGCCTGAAACGTGAGCCAAAATTCTGGTGTGCATATATCAAATGAAAAGGTCAAAATACAGTGTTTAAAACCATTGTCAAGAACACTGTATTTTACATTTTTGAGTTTGTGTGACTGGCTAAACAAAGAGGTGTTGGAGCTGAAAGGCACGTGGTATCAGTAAAGAGGATGCAAGAACTGGTGAGATGGAGCCAGGAGCATGAGTGGGATACTACGGGGGTGCCTGTAAGTGCAGAAATACACCAGCACTGCAGGTGCTATTGCGATTATAAATGGGCAGAACATCTACTTGAATGATGCTGTTTTGACACCAGACTGATCTTAGAGTTTCTTGCACGGTGCTTCAGACGCATCTGCTGGCACAATGTGTTCATCTCTTGGATCAATGCCTAACTGCCACTATTGCTGTATGCTGTGTTACCTCTCGTATGTAAAAAGCACGGGTGCGCTCTGGCCTCTAAATCTTTCGCAGCATTTGGAAAAGATCAATTAAGCCCTCCCCAGCTTAAAAGCTTATCTAAATAGTCTGTAACTGTTTGGGTAACCTTATATCTTTCAAGTGAATTATAGTGGGGGAAAAAAGGTAGTTAAACATACATAAACTGCTTTTCAAGAGTTACAAAGAGCGTGACTAGAAATTAGCTGAAGAAGAGAGACGGTATTATTAACTCTGGGCACAGTAATCTGATGTATCATCATTTTTAATGTCTTTCCTTTAAAGATTTATATTTTGTTCCTGCCTGACTAGGGTAGAGAAACTGCCTTGAATGCAGCAGTCATGAGATAAATGTTGTTCTGAGTGGCAGCCCCTCCTTTACTTCCATGGGGAGTGAATATGTTGGTTAAACATTACTAGCCCATTTGTAGATACTGCATGTCTGCATGATACAGCTACTGATGTCTTGGGCAGGGGAAGGTCTGTCTAGACATCTTAGTGTTCTTTCTTTCTTGCCTAAACTGCAAAAGTCATTACTTCTCTGCTGAAGACAAATGGGCAAAATAAAGATTTACTTTGTGTGCCTGAAACCCAGTGTTGTGGAGTGCTAAAAGTCTGTCAGATTGTTTGAAAATGAAGTTTTAAGAAATAATCTGTGTTAAAGAAGCATCCATTTTAGGAAGTATTTCTCAGCCATAAAAGTGATGTGTTCCCAGGTTATTCACTTGTATTCAGCTAGGAGAGTTGCTGATCAAAGGTGCAGCTGTGGGAAAGACCACAGCTTGGCAGGGAAAGCAGTGAATTAAGGTTGGAAAGTGAGGAGGATTGCATACTAAGGGTAAAGGTGAACAACCTTTTTATGGATTGTTGTTTTAATTGATTTACGTGACTTCTTCAAAGAGTTATTTTAAATATCTAGTCTTGACTATAATATGCTATTATCAGACACTTAGTCAAATAACCCTCTCGGAGATTTAAAATGGAAGTTATTGCATGAGAGATTACACTACGGTCATCTATTAGAACAGCAGTTTTGAATGATCAGAAGGAAAAATAATCAAGTCTAACTCGTTCTCTTTGAAAATTCCAAGTGGCTGGATAGTGGGCAGTGCAAGCTGCATTCCTGTCTGATGAAAAGTGTTCTGATTGCAAAACTAGAACATTTGATTTTCTAGCTGTTGCATGTCTGCCTCCCTGAGTTTTGGCTTGCTCACAGGTGATTTAATACTCAACTAGCTATTATGCAGGATAAGTGGTAACTTAGGCCATACTTAGAATAGATACTGATTTTTGGCACACGATAGAAAAAGAACATTTCATTCCTATGTCTTACACATGTCCGGGCTCTGACTCCAAAGAAGTAAAAAGATTGCTCTCTATAATAGGGGTTTCACACACATTTAAGGCATATTTCTCAGGGATACCTTTTGTCTTCAGATATATTGGAAGTACTTTCCTTCTGGAGCTGTCTGTCTTTGCCTTTAGGGCCAAATTCAGAAGATGTCTAGCTCATGGAATAATTTGGTTATCAGCAAGTATAAGTGCAATCTGCCAAGAGGAGACAAGGCACATTTGTAGCAGAGCAAATAAATTAGGATAAGCTTCTTAGCGCATCTTGTTTGAAATGAAAGTTTTATTGGAGTTGTCATTTCATTACGTGTCAAAGGATAATTTGGATAATAAGATGATGCAGTGTTAGTTGTCTCAAGCAATTTTTCCAACCTTTTCACACAGTTTTAGCTGACTTTTTTTAGATGTGTTCCAACAAGCAATTCTTGCAATGTTTTTTCTGGAGCTACAGAGTGAGCTGTGTAAAAAGAGTGTAGTTGAACCTGCTGCAGGGCAGGGGAAGGGGACTAGATGATGTAAGGTCCTTTCTCTCTCACTGTTACATGACTTTTTAAATTTGAAGTTTTTGCTTTTTCTGTTGCAACTTTATATATTGTTTCTTATGTCATTTTACACAACTTATGATGATTTGTAAGATCAGTAGAGAAATATGCAGCCACTTACCCTTACTCTCCACTATAGTTTATTTTGAGGAGTATTTTTTTGTCCCAGCCAGGGAACAGAAGAGGGGCTGACAACTTTTATTTGGTTGTCTTTCTATGACCGTGTAGTTAACTCTGAGTGTCACCTATCTCAATTCATGCACACAACAAAGAAGTGAATTACAAGCACTCTTTGAAATTTCTAAGGTGCTTTTAAAATCCATTAATGGCTTTAAATAAACGTTCTATAACTAACTAACGAACATTGTTGCTAGTTAAAAATTGTTACAGGCCCCAATAGGAAGATTATCACAGTTCAGAAAAATGATACTATTCTGAGAATACATGCTTGTCAATTAAGATTCAAATTTAGTAAATTATTGAACTAAGTAACAAAAACACTCCTGCTTCTTGTTTAGTTTAATCTTGAAATGTGAATTATAACTTTGAATGTGAATAGTATTTCTTTCACAAGCGCTCATAATCTGTGCATTTGTTTTCAGTACACGTTTTGGAACTTTATACCAAAAAATTTGTTTGAGCAATTCAGAAGAGTAGCTAACTTCTATTTTCTCATCATTTTCCTTGTTCAGGTAAGCTATCCCCATTTTCCAGTAAGTTCTGCGCTCTTTCTAAAGTAGGGAACAGTTGAAAAATGTTTTAAAATGAACTGGTTTTGATGACCATGGAGGTAAATGGTTGAGCCTAGATAGCCTTTTACACTGATGATATGACAAAAGGAGGTTTTTTTCATTTCCAGGTTGTAAATGTGAACCTAATCTGAAGAGAATTTGACAGCATCACTGGTTGGATGGCAAGACTTGTCTTGATAAAATTGAAAAGAATGACTGTCATTTTTCTTTTGTAACAAACATCCACATCAGTAAAACTGTTACTATAAATTATGTTGATGAAAAAGTCTTGTTAGTTTTACAAAAATATGATACTTTATATCAAAGTAATGCCTTGGCAGCAATTAGTAATGCCTTGGCAGCAATTTTCCAACTGTAATGTCATCAAAGCCTGTAGAGAAACGGAAATAATAGGCACTGATATGATGCTTGCTTAGGGAGGTACATAAATGGGTTTCAAATTAGTTCCTTGAATATCTACTGTGCTGCTTTTTAGGTGTCTTAATTTTGAACCTTTCACAATCACTTATTTTGTTACAGAATAAAAATCGTACTAAGTGAAAAGCTGTATTACTTTGGAGACCAGATTCTGTAGAAAGAAAAGCAGTGCAGACTCCCAGGACAACTTAAATTTTGTCATTTGCAGTCCCTCCGTGAATTCTCCTTCTTTGTTTATATTTGCAGAAGCCCCAGCTCGGTGTTTCAGGATTTACTCTTTGCATGCATAAGTACAGCTCTCTTGTATAACATGTAAAGCCAGTGCTGTGCTAATTTTTAATGGTGCTCCATAATTTTGCTTCTTAGGCTGCAGCTTAGCAGTTTAATACTTCCTTAAAGTCTTGCAAGCAAATATTTCTACAAGACATTAACATCTAAATGTTAATGTGATCCAACTACAATATTCTATCTTCTTATCCAGTTTTCAAATTTTTGCGAGTATAGTACACATTCTTAAAGTTGTATTGAAGTACTGTTCTTTTCAATTAAAGTTCCTTGGTGCCTTGTAACATATTGGTGAAATTACTTGAAAGAGCTTACTTAAAAGATTGATTGCTTACGTTCACAAAAATATAACAAGAAAATATTTGTTCTTTTTGTTTCAGTTAATTATTGATACACCGACTAGTCCGGTTACAAGTGGACTTCCTCTTTTGTTTGTCATCACTGTAACAGCTATCAAACAGGTGAGTAATTTAGTGAGCAAAAGTAAAATTAAAGAGAACTGTTGGATCAGTTTGGGTCTGCTGTCCAAGGAAATGCCCAGCCTCTTGTCCACTCCCAGCCTGCTGGTCTGGTGTGGGGGAAGATTGAAGAGAAAGCCTTGATGATGGCACTGTTCAGTAGTAGCCAAAACAGTGGCATGTAACCAGGACTGGTTTAGCCCCAAGTACAAAGCACAGCAGCAGCGGACTGCTGTGAAGAAAGTTATCTCCATCCCAGATAGACCCAGAACAGAGGAATATCTTAATAAAGTAACTTACTACTTTCACAGTCTTTATGCTAAATGCAGATTTTTCCTTCATGAGTCTTCAAAGAAGCAGGGGAGAGTAGTGTTTCTGTTTCTTTGTGGCGGTAGCTATTCATAATTTAATATATTCTATAGTTAAATACAGCTTTTCTTGTTGAGCAAAAGTTGTGATACATGCAAGAGCTAGTATTTTAGTGTGGCTTTCCCACTCTTAAGATTTTAAATGTTACACTTTAAAGTCTGACTGTTAGTAGTGACCTACCAAAACCTGGGTTATGACATACTTTGCCTGGTACTGCAGTTCTGCATGTCTCTCTCAGTCTTTCTCCCAACAACCGGTGTAGGTTTTGGGACCTGCTTGAGGAGCTGTACCAACCCCGGGAAGTATATTACACTAAAGTTATAAAGTCTCCGTGAGTTCCCAGATTATTTTTGAGAGCATCCAATGTAGTGATACTTTTGTTCTGCATTGAATTTTCAAATGTGCTTGAGAGAGATGTAAAAATGCTATGGACTACAAGTGGTATTTTTCATCTCTTAACTGCTGATGACTTTGTCAGCCCCAGTCTTTATCATATGGCAGGACCTTTTCAATGGCAAGTTGCAGATTCCCTGTCCTTTAGTTTGTCTGCTTGTACAAAACACAAATTCATAGGGTAATCGAGCACTAAAAATAGGGTACTCTGCAAAGTCTCTTGAAACAAAATTCTTCACAACTATATATTGTATATAGGGTTAAAAAGTTTGGCTTAATTGTATGACAGAAAATATGACAACCTTTAGTCGTGTCATCTCTTTATCATCTTGCAGGATAAAGTCCCATTCTTTCAAAACGTATTTTCTATACATCTATCTTCTTGACAACTGCTTATAAGTACTTTGCACTTATTCAGGAGTCAATAGAGCATGAGCAAGAGATGATCATTTAAATACCAGAAGGTGTTCTACACTTTTGAAACCTTTATTCATCCAAATGTCTTCATTAAAATACATAGTTTTATTGACTAATTGTAACCATGAATACTCTTTTTCATAGATATACAGAACAACTGTAGTACTGACATGTATCATGATTTCATTTGTTCTAGAGAGAATATTTTTTCCCTTATGTTGATCAAGGATAATTTTTAAAATTTTTCTTGCAAGCTAGAGCTATTCTGCGTCTTCATAGCCAAATGTGCATCACTGCATCATTCCATTTCACTGTTTTCTAGGGTTATGAAGATTGGCTGCGGCATAAAGCTGACAATGCAATAAATCAATGCCCTGTTCATTTCATTCAGCACGGTAAACTGGTTAGAAAGCAAAGCCGAAAATTAAGAGTAAGTAACTATGACTTAACAGGTTTTGTGAGTCAGGCTTTACTTCACCCTGCTTACACACTTCACTAGTAAAACAAGTTTTACAGAAATGTAGTATGATGATGTAGCATTTATTGCATTTAATGGAGATTAGACCTACATTATACTAGTTTTTAATTTAATGCCTCTGAATATTTTTGTAAGCTAGTTATGTTTCTGCTTTCTTTGCATTAACTCCTTTCATAAATGTTCCTTTAGTTTTCCATTTTTTAACTTGAAATTTCTGTCGTGATTTATCTTTACTCTATTTTCTGTCCTCTGTGATTATCACAGAATCATAGAATGTTTTGGATTGGAAGATCATCTTAAGATCATCTAGTTCCAACCTCTATGCCGTGGGCCAGGACACCTTCTACTAGACCAGGTTGTTCAGAGCCTTATTCAACCTGGCCTTGAACATTCTCAGAGATGGGGCATAATTACCATTATGCACATTAATAATTTATTTAAGCCTGATTGTGACAGTCATGTATACAGGTACATGCATACATACAGATACAATACATTCTAAGTATTTTCTTCAATACCCATCAAATCACAATCTCTTCACTGACCTTGTGAATGCTGCTATATTACCTTCTTGGTATTTTGAAGGTTATTATCAGAAATTAATTTTTGCTGCTTGTTTGTTCTTTTTATGAGCAGATTAACTTTTTACCATGATTTTCTATAGAACTCAGAAAATTTGGTAGATATTTGTTTGGAATTTTCGTACTTCTAATATGTTTGTTGGGGTATCTCTTTCCACTCTGCTGTTTTGGGTCATAAATGGACTAACAGTGTTCACAGCCTTTCTGCTGTGACCTTCCCTTTGAGTGTGATAGTTTCTGCCTAGGGCTTCCTGGTAATAAAAAAAATTAGGACATCACATGTTGAGAATTCCAGGTGTGTAACTAACCAGTTAAATATTCCAAACAAAAATAGTTAAGTACCGTGCAACTGGATTTTGAATTTTATTGGTTAATCTGCTGCCCATATTTTCTGAATTTCTCTGCTATTTATTGCCTTTCAGAGGGTGTGTATTGAGCAACTAAATGATAGGAGAGACAGACCTAGAAAATACTTGCATGGAAAGGGATATCTATGTGTATTTGTGAATGGGTAAAATTCTCAGATCTGTATTACACAAGAAAACAGACTGGGTTGTATAAAGGTAGACCTTCTGCACCTAAAGTTTGTGGACATTCGATTAAAGAAAGGAAAAAAAGGATTGCTAAAAGATGGAGTTTCTTTTTCACACAATCAGAGAATGGTTGAGGTTGGCAGGCATCTCTGGAAGTTTTCTGATCCAACCCCAAGCTCCAGCAGGGCCACTGAGAGCTGTTTGCTCAGGACCATATCTAGACAGGTTTTAAGTATCTTCAAAGAGGGAGACCCCCCTACCTCCCTCGGGCAACCTGTTACGGTGCTCAGTCACCCACACAATGAAAATGAGGTGGACCCTCCCATGTTTCAGGCTGTGTCCAACTGCCTCAGGTCCTGTCACTGGGCACCACCGGAAAGAACCTGTCCCTGTCCTCTTTGCATCCTTAGCTGACATAGTGGCAAATGGTGTTGGAACACCTTTTAAATTTTATTAACATGCTATGTACTACTACTTTTATTTGTTTGGGGTTGAAGAAAATGAGACTGTCATACCTGATTGTTGCAGCTGTGCTTAGCAGCTTGCATTCTCCTGTTCCATGTGTACAATATGCAATTTTTCATTCCTATTGGTTAAGAAAAAAAAAACCTTTTTCATATCTACCATTAGATAAATTTCATTTATTATCATCATTCTAAAATTTTATTTTTATATGTTACTCTCGCTGATTTTTGTCAGACTGTTTTGCTTAACTAGAGTTAACTGACTCCTGCCAACTGCTAAGGATAGTGGAATTTAGCTTTATAAACATATAACAAGAACAATGATTAAGCTGAGTCTTATTATAATAAATTATGACATAAAAGTGTATTGAACAGATGTTGACATACATAAAAAATTGCAAAAATTACATATTTTTGTTGAGGTTTTTATTAAAACCCTGATATTCTTAAAACATGGAGTATGTCTTTGCCACTTGTTTAACCTCCAAAAATGTAGAAAAAGCCATTTTTCTTGAATGATTTGCAAGAATATTTTGAATTTATAATTGGTTGGCTGTTGTGTTGCGATATTCTAACACGCTGTAAAATACTGCCTGTGTTTCCATGAATAAAAATTAGTTTGCTCACCTTTAAACATGGATAAAAATAGAATGGACTTCTAGTCACAAATCCTGCTAAAAATGTGTCCTGTTTTCCACAGCAGGCTTGGAATTGTTGGCTTTTTCAGCTATTTCTAATTGTAATATTTGGATCTAGATGCTTATCCTCATGAGCCAGTGAGAGCAGCTCACATCTCCTGGTGGTTTTGAAACAGATTTGTTGTATTTAGTCTTAAAACAAGGATAATATCTTCTGTCTCTCAAATAATATTGCAAAACTTAATAAGACACTACTTGCAAGATGGTTATCCTGACAGGAAAGCAGTAAACAGTAGATCTCAGTCATTCCACAAGGTATAATTCAGTTTTCCAGAGATATTTCTGTAGTTCTTTGCTCCTGTGGTAAAATCCTAGTGTAAATAAAAATGGCTGAATTTTCAAAATATTTGTGTTAATGTAGATTTTAGTTTTGAAATCTGAAATTTGGGCTGCTACACAAGTGCATTTTATTTTCTTGTGCTTTTTCCTTAGGTTGGAGATATTGTAATGGTGAAAGAAGATGAAAAATTCCCGTGTGATTTAATATTCCTATCGAGTAGTAGAGGAGATGGAACATGTTTTGTTACAACAACTAGTTTGGATGGTGAATCCAGTCACAAAGTAATTATATGTTCTTCATTTTCTTTTTAAGGCAAAGTTTGCTATTAATTTTTGACACAGATCACAATATGCCTCCATGATTTATTAAAAATCAGATATTGATCTAATATCAACATCCAGTTATGACGGACAAAGACTCTCTAACCAGGTAGTTAGAAAGTGAATGTTTTATTCAGCGCTGGGGCACGCGGGGATAATTCCCAAAGACACCGTGCCAACTTGTGAGACAATACAGAGTCTATTTATCTACAAAAGTTTTAAATATTTAAGATACAAATACATATTCATAATATAAACACCTCCTATTCCCCGCTTCATATTATAATTAGCTAACATATCATTAAGCATGCGCCTTTACTTCTTTGAAATAGGTCTGGGGGTTGAAATTTGAGACTGGGGGTTGTTGAGAGATGAAGGATCCTCTTCTTCATCACTTTGACCTTTCTACTCCTTGAATTTTCACAATAGAAAACGACCCTTATACGTTATGTTCTTCGCTTTTCCATCCTTGGATGAGTATTTTAAATAAGGAAATTAATACCTGTCTAACTTCCTTTAGATCTGTGTTCTCTGGTTCCTGTTACAGATACAGCTGTGCAAACACAGGATGGCAAATAATTGTTCCTATCCACTTCGGGCCTAGCAATTATTAACTTTCTAATTAGTCCTAGCTGGACTTATCTATTACAATTATTTTGACTAGTTTTTACAAAGCTATCTTAAGGCAAATTTAAAATTTTTAAAATCTTATGTCTCATCCATGCTTATATGTGTGAGCAGGTACACTAACTTGTGTTTCTACCAGCTGACTTCATTTCTCTAAAAAGTAATACTATTTTATGAAAAGTTTAAAGACATTTATTTGTGATTCTGTCTGTGTCCAGTATAGGCATGTAGATTGCAATGCTAATACACTAACTTTTTGTACTTAAATGCTTTCATGGTGACCTGATTTGTGAATATACTCAAGATACTTGTGCATAATTGTAGAATCATTAGCGTTAGAAAAGATCATGTAAGAAGATGCCCAATTAGGAGCATTTAGAGGTGCATCTTATTTGAATTACGACCTCTTACATAAAAAATAGTAAATTTCATGCTGAACTGAAGTATATGTGCAGATTAATTGCTTGTATATCTGTCCTTTTTTATTTTATTTACACATTTTTATTCATTCCAGACTTACTATGCTGTTCAAGACACAAAGGCATTTCACAATGAACAAGAAATTGATGCACTACATGCTACCATTGAATGTGAACAACCTCAGCCTGACCTTTATAAGTAAGAAAATAATTCTTACCTGTTTCATTTAACGTACCTTAGCAATAAATCATAAAAATATCATAATGAAATGATACTGGCTGCATCTGTCTAGTTAGAGTGAGCCCCATAGTGAGCTTGAAGTCACATAGGTCTTCCATCCATACTTCTTCTCTGCAGATAGTTCCCTAGGTATGCTCTGGGGGAGTGATCTCCAAAGGGGCATGGCACATAACAATCCAATGAGGAATGTGATGAAAATTTTAGAACTTCAGTTTCTTTTTTTAATCTAAAAATAAGAAAGAAATTAAGCTTTACTAACCACTTAATATATTTCTTGACAATGGCACCCATTCTCACTCTGTATGTCACATACAAATTGTGAGGTTCTCCAGAGGAAGAGGGTTTTCCGCAATATGGAGAGGTTGCCTGTGGTACTCCTTTGCTTTCAGTGTATTGCAAAGCATTGCCATACATAAATGTATGCTGTTAAATGGATTTACGGATTAGATTATCTAGTTTTAACTAAAGTAACACTCACAAAATGCTGAAGTGACTTAAAAAGACTCTTGCAAAGAAATTTCAGATTGAAGATAAAAGTAACATCCTAGCACAAATGGCTAGCACTTCCACTCCTGATAGAGAAGTTCATCAGTCACATTGCAAAGTAAAGCCACTGTCAATCTAATCAGATCTGACAGGACGTCAGTCAGAAAAAATTAAAATTGTCAAGACTATTTGGAATACAGATTTACATGTGCTGTTGTTAATGATGTGCCTCACACCACAGGCTTTGAGATAATAACCAGTGATAGGATGAAGCCATAATGGTCAGCAAAACACTTTAAAAATAAGCATGCAGAACATGAAGAAAAATGTCTACAGTTGTATAAAGTCATGCAGTACTCAATATTTTACAAAAGAAGTGTACACAATTTCACTAAACCTAATGATAAATCTTGAGAAGCCTCTTTTGAGGTTCCTTTCTTAATAGTAAAAGACAAAATGCCCAATACTGTTGAGAGAGAGCTTTTTTGTTCTGCCACAGTAAAAAAATAGCTGAAATAATACATAGAAAACAATGTGATGTCAAGCTAAAATGCACTCTTTTGACAACAAATACTGTTGGAAGATGCAGAGGAAACATTGCTTATTTCTGAGGTGTGAAGGCATCTCTTTTCCCTGATCTTGGTGATGAAGGAACTGTTTCAGAAATCTGCTTGAGAACAGATTCTTTAGAATATCGAGTCCATCACTTGCTTGATCCTGTTTTTAAATACTTGGATCACAAAGTGAATGACTGAAAGTTGAAACTCATGCTATTATAGATGGTGAAATTTTTTGGAACAGCTGTTGACATACAAATAATGAAAATGCTTATTGGTAGGCAGCTTGTATCTCTGCTGATTTTTACTTGAAACTTTACCTCCCAACACAACACAGTGGTGAACCTTTCTTTCCAAAGGCATGTGGTTATTTTGTATCATGATGCATCATAACCAACTGTACATTGTCTTTAAATGTGGCCCTACTGTGTTGTATAGTCTCTAAGCAGACAGGTTGCCACTCCTCTGAGCCTCAGAGGTTCCCTTTCAGGGTAACAGGCACACCAGCTCCCCACAGTTTCCTCTACCAGTGAGAACACTAATGTCCAGCCTAATCATCTTTGAATTAGGTTATCCACTTGGACAGTGGTATTGCAAATACAGTGTACTGAGGCTGGCTGGATTGAAGTCACTTTTCTTCACAGCAGCCAATGTGGTGTAGCTTTGAGACTAAAACAGTGTTAATTGCACACCATGGTTGTAACTATTGTTGCCAGATTTTTACACAGTATGAAACTTTTTGTTCCTCACTTTGCCACTCCAGCAAATAGGCTGGGGATGGGCAAGACGCTGGAGATGGGTGCAGCCAGGATGGCTGACCTCAATTGATCAGAGGGGTGTTCTGTGCCAATATAGTGTCACGCTCAGCAATAAAACAAGGGGACAGGGGCTAATCTTCCAAAGCAGCTGTTGCTTGGCGATTGGCTGGACATTGGCAGACTCCTGGGAGGTGGTGAGTGGTTGCCTTTGTGTCACTTGTTTTTTTCCCTTCACTTAATTAACTGCTATGGTCTTGCTTTTGCTCTTCCAATTCTCTTCCCTATCCTGCTGGGGAGGGAATGAGTGAGAGGCTGATGGGTGTTTAGCTGCTATCCAGAGTCAAGCCACCACATACAGATAAAATGTACTTACAGATGTTTAGAGGGAGAATGAATTACTGGCTCTATGCTTTGGTTTGCTTTGGTTTTAATTCAGTTGTAGGCTTTAGATGTTATAAATGATAGCAATTACACTGGCTTATCTCAGGCAGTTTAGGGAATAAGATTTCTTGCTAGTTCTTGCTCATCGGTCTACTTAGGAGATTTATTCCTAATTTTATAATTTCTTACATCTCTTTATATGCAAAATTTATATCAAGTTACCATTCTATGTATTTTTGTATTTACATGTTTTAAGTGTGTATCTATATGTATCGCTTATGTTCTTGTTCATGTTCTGGATAATTGGAGCCTGTTCAGTTGGAAAACGTTCTCTGTGATACTTTCTAGAAAATATTTCTCAAATAGTCTATTAGCAGTGCTGTTAAACTACTTGTATATTTCCCTTTCAGATTTGTTGGTCGAATAAATGTTTACCATGATAGGAATGAGCCTATTGCAAGGTGGGGAAATACAGAGTTTCTACACATTTAAACATTTTGCAGTTATACAAGTATCAATAATGAGAATTAGTTTGGTTCACCTACATTGTGCTGCTTTGTCTTAGTGATAGAATATTTTTCTCTTAGAAGATTCTGGACTGTTATTTCATAAGTAATAAATCTTTCATCTTCTAATCATATTCCTCTTCTTTAGTATTTTAATGTCTTTATTCAACTTCAATTTTATTTGAACTCTATTTAGTTTGTAAATGATGTTGATAGGACTTTGACACCACTTGTACAATACTGCCTCATTAGCGTGAGATCTTCGTAGTGCACTAAACAATATGAATAGTATCACTTGTCATTTTTCTTCTTAGATTTTGAAGAGTTTGACCATATCAAATAATCATGTCTAATTTTACTAAGTGTGTTTGTACTTTTGTCTAAAATGTCCATAGTGCTGTGTGTTCAAGGAAGATAACATCCAACTTGCTGTACCTGGTTTTGTTCTGGTCCTTGCCACAAAGAGGCAAAGTAGTAGGAAGGAAAGCTGCTTGCTGGGGTGCTATCCTAGATCCCAGCATGTGGGGAGTTACTCAGTTGTGGCTAGGTGCCTTAACCTCAGTGTGTCTGTAGATACATTATCTTCTGTTACAATCTGCTGTGAAAACTGTGGATTGATATATGTTGTTCATGTAACATTGTTCCATTTAGTTTCTTGGAACTAGCTTCAGGTTTTGCATCAGAATTATAGCCCTGTTTGTTTAGAGTTTCTTGATATTTTGGGAGTTTCATACCACAAGTACACTTTAATAACATTCAGAAACACTGAACTTACTTCTTGGGGTTGTTTTTCATTGCTGTATAGATAGAATCTGACAATTCTGCATGTGATCTGTCTGTAAAGTAGTCCTTGGTTTTGAACTCATATGATGATTAGTGTTACATATCATGCTCCAAAATATTATTTAAAATTCACTGAGGTCCTTACATTAATTCCCTTACTCCTCAATAAATTATTTTACCTATGTTCATTGGCATACTTTAAAATGTTTACAAGAAGTATTAAAAATATCTTGTATGCCATTTATACTTGAAATAAAATGGAAGAGTGTATTGTCCTTAAGTAATTCTAATATACAGGACACTATGGTTTATGTAAGTCTAAAAAGTACTTGAATTAATATTTTTAAAAATAAGTACTGTGCAATTAGGATGTTGAGTCTTTATTTAGGTACCTACATATGTGGGGTTTAGGTGCATTGGTTTAAGACTTGAATTATGAAATTATGAGCTTAATTTTAGGCATCTATTTATTTGTTTTCAATTTTCACTTTAAAATTTTAAATATGCCTAGTAAGTTTGTTTAAAAAAGTTTTTTAGTAAAACTAATTTCCTGTTTTTCTTGACTTACGCTAAGGTCTGATGTTTTTCTCTTAAATGTTTACATTTTGTAATACTTACCTTTTCCAGGCCATTAGGATCTGAAAATCTGCTTCTTAGAGGAGCCACTTTAAAGAACACAGAAAAAATCTTTGGTAAATATTTCTATTGACTATTTCAATGACCGTGAAGTAATAAGCAAACCCCAAACAAGGTTACAAGCCTACAGTTACTACTGGGCTTATGATTTCTATTGGGTCACTTGTTTTACAACTTTTTAATAAGGTTTAATGTTGTTGCATAGAAACACTTCAGCAGTTGGAGACTGTGACTGGAATGGGATGTAAATGCTGCTTATAATTTCTCTAAGTACCAAGATAATAAAGCTATTTCTAATTTTGGGCTGTGATCCAAATCTGTGTGTTTTTTCTTCAGACTAAAAAGAATTAAATGACAGAGTATAATAAACTAGTGAGCTGTGCTCTTTTGAAGTTATTTCACTGTGCAGTCTTCAGTAAACCAAGTTGTCTAATTTCAGGTGTTGCTATCTACACTGGCATGGAAACTAAGATGGCGTTAAATTACCAGTCAAAATCACAGAAACGATCTGCTGTAGAGAAGTAAAATTTCTAATATTTATTTTTGGGTTTGAAAGCTGCATGTTTGAATGGTGCAAATCGATTTTTTTTCTCTCTAAAAGTCTATGTTTCATTGATTTAAATGAAAAAAGAAGTAGAGCAACTTAAAATTTGCTTCTTTTTAAATACTATACTTACAATACAAGTCATATAACTAAAACTTACATATACTTATAATACTAGTCATATAACATCATATAAATGAGGTTCTCAATTGAATTATTATTGTTAGATGTTTAAAAAATACAGCTGCTTTGATTTAATGGTTAGCTTTTTAAGGTATGATGTTTTGTTGTCCCATAAGACTTTTCTTCCACTGGTTAGAGCACATCTACTGACAGTTTTCCAAGGTTGTGTCTTTTATTATCCTAACATTCAATGCTTTTCATTGCAATTAAGTCTTGAATTCAGTAAAAATATCTTTTTTAATGCACTTCACTTCGGGTCAGCTGCAGCAAGACAGTGCTTGTCTGTGGCATGTTTTCCATGGTTTAGATAAAATTAACAAGTTTCATACAGACTTATGATGGGAAAGTAAGACAATGCTCTCCTTAAGGAGTGAGCTGACATTGGTTGCTTACTATTTTTGAAATAGCGATTATTTTCTATTCCTACTCTGCTATCTGAAATCATCAGTTCTGAGTAAGGTGTCCAACCTTGTGAAAAACAAGATGTCATTGATGGAGGCAAGATGTACTGACCAGCTGACAGCCCTTCTCTTACTCAGTGACTGGGCAATGATGATGTGTCACTTTCCATGGCTTTTAGTTCATGCCCATCATTAACAAAAATACAATCTTAAATGCAAAATGTTCTTGCTCTTTTTTTAGATCCGCCTAGATCTAAACATTACAGCTGCATAGCAAAATGTTCTTGATGGTTTTATATTTCTATAAAAGTACTTACATGAGTGATCTTGTATTGATTCAGAGAAATGGCATAAAAAGGTCTGCAGATACAAGTCCAATTATTCTGTTATGATTCTATCTATGCTATTGTTTTCACTAATACACTAGTTTTGGTATTGTCACACACATTTTGGAGATAATTATAGCAGTTAACATTTTAAATAGAAAATGGTCCTCAATAATGTTTTTCTTTGTTGGAAAAGCACTGTAGAAAAGTTATTTAACATCTTAGCATTGTTAGACGTGCAGCAAATGTTAGGCTGACGTACAAGTGTAACATTGTCTAATAAATTCTGTAGTTTATGTGTTAGTGGAATTCTTACTTTGCCTTTTTTTTTTTTTTTTAGATCAATGAATGTATTTCTTGTTGTATACCTCTGTATTCTCATCAGCAAAGCACTAATAAATACTGTTCTGAAGTATGTCTGGCAGAGTGAACCATTTCGTGATGAGCCATGGTATAATCAGAAAACAGAGCCTGAAAGGAAAAGAAATCTGGTAATAAATTATAATACCAAAAAAGTTTCCCTAAACCCCTAACTTACAGAGATTCTATGAAAAGTATATACAGCCTGCTTATCTACCAGTCATGCTTTTTTTGCTAACAGTGCTGGTAGTCTACTTCTAGAAAGTTTGTATGTTAAATTTCTGCCCTTTAGTTGTATTTGTGAATTTAACTGATGAGAAAATTTCTGATTTAGTGTAAAAAGCTTTATGAAAGTGTTTTGAAGTAGCCTGTTATCAATATAAATTACTAAAGGATTGACCTCTTGCAGAGAAATACAGGGCTGGAAGGAATCACACAGCTATTGGCAGTCCTATAAGAGACATGTTCAAAAGAATCTGCTGCAGGAATCTCTGCAAAAATCCCCCTCAAAAGCTTATTTTCATACTACTCTGTCATGACCACTCAAGGCATGAGAAAGCATCAGTCACCAGTGTCAGACGTTCCTATGGGAACAAGGACGTTGTCCAGAATGGATACACTGGTGATCCAAAGTAGTGAACTGAACCCTGCACTACAGAATGCACAATATTATTTCACTAAATCCTCCCTATCAGACTAGGGGGAAATTTTCTTCGTTAGCCTAAATGCACGATGAGTACATGCTAGCCAGGCATTCTAGACTCTCATTGCCATCAGTACCACTGTCTCAACCTGCTCAGCGGATTGACTGTAGCTGCAAGGAATCTGCACCATTGAAAAACTGGGCCAGGTTATGTGCACACATTCTACTTGTGTTGAGAGAGGGAAAGGAATCCCTTTATTTATTTATGAAATGCTGCCTGAAAGTTATGCAATTTGGTAATCTTGAAGAAGTTGCTGTGGTTCTATGGTATTTTTCTGGTAATTTGTGAATGTACATGTTAATGTTTCCCTTGTTTCCCAAAAAAACTTCACCATGCTCATTAGTTGCTCTAGAACTTTACAATAATGTTATGTAACTGTATTCTACACCTGTATGTCTGTAAAGAAAAATGCAAATTTAAAAAGAAGAGTTCTTTTTCATCTCGGTTGTGGTGTTCTAAATCATGAAGGTCTACATCCTGTGCTAAACTGTGAGCTATGAAAGGCATTGCTTACTGTTTGAAAGTTACTTGAAAAAAGTAATTTGTAAATATATGTAGGAATCTTACAGTCTTTAATGGTATATGAAAAAATCAGTATTTTCATCTTGTTTCTTTGGCAGTTTCTTCGAGCTTTTACAGACTTCCTTGCATTCATGGTTCTTTTCAACTACATTATTCCTGTATCCATGTATGTCACTGTGGAAATGCAGAAATTTCTTGGTTCTTATTTCCTTACATGGGATGAGGAAATGTTTGATGAGGATACAGGTGAAGGACCATTGGTGAATACTTCTGACCTCAATGAAGAGTTGGGACAGGTAAATTTCATTGAATGATAATTTTTTCCAACTGTATCTACTGAAGGTTTTTATTCTAAAATTGTCACTTCAAGGTTTTTTGGGTTTGGTTTGGTTTTTTTGCAGCTATGTGTGCATTTTCTTTAGTGCTGATTAATTTTAAAAATAAAATTTGAGACATTTTTGTTTTCAGAATCAAAAATTCTGATTTTCTCACCCAGCGATAAACACTTTTCATTGATTATAGAGGGGAGTTATATAAGCATCTAACTTCCTTAGATTAAAAATTAGATGGGAAAAAACCCACTCCTTTTTGTCTGACTAGACTGACATCAAATCTCCAGACACAAATTTCATCCATTGAAATGATCAATTGTCATTCTCATTTTCAAAAAGTAATTCTGTGTTAAGAAAATCATCACCTTGAGACAGATACAGATGAATATTTTTTAAGAAAATATTTAGGATCTTAGTTAAAAATGTTTTTGTAGCTTTTTCAGATAAATAAGATGCTATATTTCCTTTTTTTCTAGTCAAACTGGTAATAAAGCTTTTAAGGATACATATCTATTTGGATTAAGGGTGGTACCAGGTATTTCAGTATTATGGCAGACAGTTGGCATTGTCTCCCATTAGATCCTCAAAGAGGATCTGCTGAATTATGGCCTGGATGAGCAGACACGGAGGTGGATTGAAAACTGGCTGAACAGTTGGGCTCGTAGCATGGTGGTCAGCAGTCCAAAGTGGGAGACCAGAATCTGCAGTGTACACTGGGGGTCAATACTGCCTCCCATCCTGATCATTCATGACTGGATGACTGGGGGCCACCCAGCTGGAAAGTGGCTGTGCAGAAAAGGACCTGGCAGTCCTGATGGAAATCAAGTTCAACATGAGCCACCAGTGTGTCCTTATGGCAAAGAGGGCCAATGGTGTCATGGGCTGCATTAGGCAAAATGTTGCCAACGGGTCGAGGGAGTTGATCCTACCCCTCTCCAGGCCTCACCTGGAGTGCTGTGTCCAGTTCTGGGCTCCCCAGTACAAGAGACATGGGCATACTGGAGAGAGCCTAGTGAAGGGCCACAAAGTCAGGGAAGGGACTGGACTTTGCATGTCTCATGCAAAGACAGGTTGAGAGAGCTAGGACTGTCTAGCCTTGAGTAAAGAAGGTTCAGTGAGGATCTTACCAATGTATACAAATATGAAAGGAGGGTAGCAAGAGGATGGAGCCAGGATTTTCTCAGTGGTGCCCAGTGACAGTACCAGAGGCAGTGGACACAAGCTGAAACAGGAAGGTCTGTCTGAACATGAGGAAACACTGTGACAAAGCAACATGCTGAATGACTAAAAGACCTTTGCTTGATAGCATTTTGTAACTTGTATTATGAAACTGAATGTAGGGCTTGAGATAAAAAAAATCCATATAAATCCTATCCACTTTGAAAAAAGTTGGATTATGGGTATTTTGTTCACAGATAAAAAACCACTGGAAAATTTGGCATTAGCCTTTTCAGATTAATGAATATTAGAAAAGTCAATCTCAGTGGAAAGTTTGCATAATTAATGACTTTTTTTAAGACTGAAAGCAAAAGTTTATTTGGTTTTTAGTTTGTTCAATGCAGTGCATAAACATGGAAGTTTATTAAACAATCTGATAAATTCTAAATAATTGCCTTATTTTCA
This sequence comes from Ptilonorhynchus violaceus, assembly GCA_013397565.1. Taxonomy (NCBI): domain Eukaryota; kingdom Metazoa; phylum Chordata; class Aves; order Passeriformes; family Ptilonorhynchidae; genus Ptilonorhynchus; species Ptilonorhynchus violaceus. The sequence goes on along the minus strand of VZRJ01009407.1, from coordinate 225,142 downwards.
GTGTTTAGTGCCTTACCTTACATCATTCTCTTAGTTTATCAAATATTACATGCAGAATGTATTCAATACCTACATCTAGTATTGAAAATTGAGCCAATCTAGTGCTTCTAGTTTATAGTTCAGATTTTGGGTTTATTTTTAATGTTGCTAGACTTAAGCGCTGGGGATAATTGTAAAAGATAAGTTAATGAAAAATTCAATATTGAGACAAAATGCGTGTTTCCAGGGCAGTTACAGTGCCCATGTGTATAACTGTATGTGTCCACAATCCTCATTTAAACTAGCATAATTGTAGTGGGGAATTCTGATACTACCCTAAAGACTGTTCTGACAGGAAGTGATCCAAATCCAGGCATGTGTATTAAATAATAATCCCTGGCAAATGAAATTTGTGTGCATTTTGTTTCTATAAATATCTGTCTTGTAGCAAGAAAGACATTATAAACTAAAAAGGACATAGAGAGAAGAGTGAAAGTAGGTTAAACACGTTATTTATATGTTATGAGGCAAAAAATAGCATGGCTGATACTCTTGTAGGATAAAATCTTGAGGGCCTATATTTCTATGAAGATAACTGCCAAAAGAAATTGTTGTCTTTTCTGAAAAAGCATAAGGATCTTTAAAAGAAGGTGTAACCCAGTAATAAACTCACTTTTGTTCAGAGGCATTGGAAAATCTCTGTTCATATTCCTGCTGTTTTTAATTTGTGCTCATTTGCAGATTGAGTATGTCTTCACAGATAAAACAGGAACATTAACTGAGAACAACATGGAATTCGTAGAATGTTGCATTGAAGGGCATGTTTATGTACCGCATGTTATCTGCAATGGACAAATCCTCCATGATTGTACAGGCATTGATATGATTGATTCATCTCCAGGAGGTAGTGGAAAGGTATGATAACTATTTCTATGTTCTTGGTTTTTTACAATGAAACATGAAATTTGAACTGTACTGATGAAGGGAATATTAGAAATTCAACATTCTTGAATTTCTCTAATCAAAGTGGATAACTACATAGACATTTTCGTTTCCTAGTTTAGAGTAAGATTTAAAGGCGTAATAGGAAATTTCTCAACTTAATGCAGTTGTAAAGCTGAATTAAAACCCAAATGCAGAACTTCCTCTGGTTAATAGCTGCAGACATAGATAACTGGTTTCCATTTAACCTTAGCTAAAATAGGGAAAGCAACACAGGAAACTCCTCAAAGGGGAAAATGAGTGCTCAATGCAAGCACTTATTTAGTCATGACTGAGTGAAGATGTGGCCAGAGAATTGTTTATGATCAAATTAAATTACTTTAAAATGTGACTTAATTTAGCCACATTTGAAGTGTGCTACATAGAGCATGTATGTATTGTGGCTATTTGCTGTGTGAAGCAAAGTTAATTGAAAGTTCAGGAGTCTTAAGTTGTCAACAGGTGAACAGGGTGTATATAGGCAGGATAATCATAGCCAAAGGACATTGTATTTTTTATTATATCAGTACAGTATCATATAATTCACACTTTCACTTCATATCATACCTTTCACTATGACAAAATAAGGTCTTTTAAAGTATGTTGGTGTAGTTCAGCAGCCTTACATCTCTCACCCATGGCCCTCAGAATGTGGTCCCAAGGTATGCTGTGTTTTTATTTTGGAATTACAATGGCACAGACAGTTTGTATTTAACAGCACAGAAGAAGAGGTTTCAGACACAAAGATAAAGATATAACACAGCCATGAAATAGAAATCTCTTTCTGGTGCCAGAAGCTGCCATTACCAAATCATTTGAAATTTTATACCAAGTGGTTGGCTTGAGCTGCCAAAGTATGTGCACTTTGTGCACTCAATTTGTATAGTTCTGAGGCGTGTTCAAACTGTTCAAGAGGTTGAAATCTGTAAGCCCTGCTAAGACATGTGCTAGAGGTACTACATCCTTCTGTGTGTACTCAGGACTCCTAAATTATACCTTGACTAGTATCTAATTAATACAAGTTGTTAAAGTTTAAGCAAAAGTAAAGAAAAAACACCTTCAGCCACATCTAGGCTGAGGAGATAGAAGATGCACACTGGGGGTTTTTTGCATCAACAACTTGACTTGTATGGCAATCCTAGGGGTACAAGCAGCTGTGACACAATTGTGTGGTTACCACAGGGAGAGACCTGCCTTTGTCTAATTAAGAAACAATAGTAATTGGATAACAGTAGTAACATGGATCACCTTCCAAAAGAAGAGTTTTCAAGTGCTAACACATAATGACAACGATTCCTTTAATTTTTCAGGAGAGAGAGGAACTCTTTTTCCGAGCTCTCTGTCTTTGCCACACCGTTCAGGTAAAGGATGATGACATTGTAGATGGATTGAAGAAGAACCAGTTCTCAAGAAGATCTTGTATATATATTTCATCATCACCTGATGAAGTTGCTTTAGTCGAAGGAATACAGAGGTATGTGTGTAATTAGGTATTATAATTTTTTAAACTACAGATCTAATCACTGAAGTTCAAAATTGCTTTCAGCACAAAAATTGTAATAACAGGCATCAAGTAATCTACAGCTGATTATTTTTTTAACTTGCATTCATGATTATTCGTAGTCCAAAATGAAATAAAAACAGTTTGAGATTGTGCTGTTGATTTGTTGTGGGGTTTTTTTTCAGAATATAAGCTCAGTCTTATATCCTTGAGACATGCTTAAACTGAATAATTATTTACTTATTGTATTCATTCTCTTGATCTGTGTTTGATTTTACAGGCTTGGTTACACCTATCTAAGGCTGAAGGACAACTTTATGGAGATCTTAAATCGGGAAAATAACATAGAAAAGTGAGTGGTTAAAAATGTATCAAAATAGACTGATGAGTTTTTGTTGATGTGTTTAATAAATCATTATTTCTTTATACATTAATTTTCAAGTTAGAAAGTCAGAAACATAAGGTTTTAGTAGAAAAATAAATAAAAAAGAAAAAGTCAGTCATTTTAGTTTCTTTCACTTTGTTTGACATTACATGCAGTACAAAATATTGAAACAACAATGAAGGTGTGGTGCGGGATTCATGACCTAATCTAATCTTTCCTAATTGTTTTAAAAACTATGGATATTTTTTGGTTTTTATATGGTAAATAATATATTTGTAATAGAAAATTGCATGTACCAAATTTGTTGTTCACACATAATCTGTGGAATTTACAGGAGGGTAATATCTGTAGAATAAATTTTTTAGACCATGAGTAAAATTTCCAATAACACTGAAGTAGTACAGCTGTTCCTTGGGATGTACATACCTTGAAAATGTTACCTTAGACTTTGCTGGATGTCTGCTGGTTACGTCTGTTGTAGATCTGGATCTTCCCGCATGGGTACTCTAACTCTGCTAACTACACAAATATAGGAACCCTGCTGTTACTTTCCCCCCTTTTAGGATAATGTGAAGACGTCTTCCCAGAGGTCACTTCAGACTTTTTTAGCTCAGCTCATAAGAACTGCAGGCAATATCATTTGGTGACTTAGAAGAAAGCACCATTATTATTAGGAATTTTCTCCAAAATGCGACACAGTTTGTAGACATAGGCATGATGTAGCCTTGCACAGGATTGAGTTCTAGGACTTAGAACTGAACGATCTAATGAAACAAACAGATCTGGACAGAGATGAATCCTGAAAAGGGTGGGATTAATGATTGGATTGCCTATGTTTGTACTGGAAAAAGGGGGACTCTGTAAGATTGAAGGAAATAACTAAGTAAGTGATAAAAGTTTATGAACTGATGAAACCAAAACAGTGCAACAGGAGCTTGTGTTCATTTTTCCTCTTAGGAAGGGAACATGTGATAAAATCAAATCATAAAAACAATGGCAAGTATAAAACCAGTTAAAAGAAATGGGTTTTTTCCACTTGAATAAATTTGAGCAAGATTCACGAAATTAGATCAGCACTTTTGGGAGTTAAGGAATAGTGAAAATTAGAAAAATATTATATAAATACTTCTGTGTAAATATGCATTTCAAGTTCTAAGGCTATGTCTGAGTATTATACATAGAAACTTACTTTGTAAGCAGTACAGTGTTCTACTGCAAGGTTTCTAAGTCTTCTACTTAAATAAGTTAGGTTGACTATACATCCAAAGATTTTTAGGAACATCATGAATTCTGTTTCAAGTAATCAGGAGCTAAAGGCTTTCCCAATTTATTATTTGCAATCTGCTGTTTCATTCTGTACTAGTTCCATATTCCATAGTACTCAACATAATTTTCCATGTTAGAAGTCATGTTTAATTTATATGCTTGAAGTATTAATAACCAGTTTAGGGATCAGGAAAAGAAGAGATGTTTAAGAAATAGTTCTGTTTCTGTTTCAGGTTTGAATTATTGGAGGTTTTGAGTTTTGATTCTGTGAGACGGCGAATGAGTGTAATTGTTAAATCTTCAACAGGTAGGACTGTCATTATGTTTCTTAGATTTTTTTGTTTCACTTGAATTTGTTGCAGATTTAACAGAGTTAAGCATTAATCACAGTCTGTGTGCCTTTCTTTGTAAAAAAAGGGACCAAGTACTAGCATGAGTACAAATGTTATAAAAAAGTTGGAAGAAAACATTTTGAAGACTTACTAATTTGGATGTTTTTTGAAAAAAGTATATTTGGTCATTTTGAACTCCATATGCTGTCTCTTTTAGGTGATATATTTCTGTTTTGTAAGGGAGCAGATTCCTCCATATTTCCTAGGGTTAAAGAAGGCAAAATTGACCAAGTACGATCCCGAGTAGAACGCAACGCAGTGGTAAGATTCCATTTTATTGATCAGTTCACAGGATAACAGCATCAAAAAGAAATTAAGTGTTCTGACCTCCTGCTTTATCTGCTAACAGATTTGTCTTCCCGGGCATCAAGGTTATTCTATGCTGAGGTTCACTCAGGCTGTGGATGTAGCAGTCTCTGTAACTCCCTTATTTGCATCTGTTCTCCATCTCATCTTCCAAGTGGCAATTGTGGTGCAATATGAATGCATTAGATATGCACAACTGTATGTTAAACCAGAGGTTATCAATTAGCTTGTTAGTGTAGCATTTTCACAGTTGTGATTTAAATTAATTTTTGAATACAAGAAAAGTGAAAAACTGTAAATTTCATTGCTAGCTTCGGTCCTCTGCTACTTTCAGTCCCCAGCCTTAGCAACTGTGATTTCCTACCTTTGATTGCTTTATAAGCTCTGGGGAGACAGTGCAGTCAGTGATCATCCATATCTTATATTTTTGCTAGCTAAAAATCAGCTATGAACTGGCTGATCACCTTTAAAAAAATTCAGAACTTGGTTTTAGCTAAACGTGGTAGTTGGAATTGTGAAATACTGAATTTTGCTGTGTCCAAAAATATGCAGAACTCATTGCAATGCAGTATGACTGCCGGTCTTACAAATAGCATATAATTTTCTGGCATCTAGTACTCAAACTGAAAACAAAGTATTATTACAGGTATGTGGAAAAAAACCCTACAGTGTCACCTGCTTTTGTTTTGAAGCACAAAACTCTCGAAGTGCTTTGCTAACCTTTATTATATGGAACAGCTGCCTGATTAGCCTCTTACAAGTAGAGGAGGCTAATGAAATTGAAAAAGTATTTACATATCATATCCATTCAATGTCTGTCAAGAAAGAAATCCAGACCAAGTTGTTTTTTCATCCTGGATAGTTGCAAATGGGGCTGGCTCCTACATACAGAAGCCTCACAAAGAAAATACCTGGCACCTGCTTTTATCAATAACAAGAGTCGGGGGGCTATTTTAATAATTCTCCTTCTTGGTTTGGTAATAAGTAACTGTACAAAGACCTAGTGGATTGAAGTTAATGAAGCTCAAGTGCCAGTTAAATGGTGTTGTGAGAAGCAATATATAACTGAGGTGGCAAAACTTTTCTGTGTTATAACAGCTTTTCCTCACCTTATGCAATCTGTGTACTCCCTTTCTTACTCGTCACACAGTCCAGAAGTTTGATGCAGTCTGAAACACCCACAGCTAAATTCTAGTTTTTACTTGACTGAAATGGTGCAGTTGGATTTTCACTTTCAATGCTCTTTGTGATGTCTTGTTCCTGTCCATGTATCTGCTGCAACACAGCATCAAAATCAGACTGCGGAGCTACTATTTATATTACTGTTATTTATTTTGACTCATCTTGCCTAATTATACATATAGGGAAGGAAACCTTTACCTTGACTTTGCCTTCTCTGGTAGTCTCATATATCCAGTTGGATCACTGAGCTGTTTATCTTCTGGAAGATTGAGATTTGTCCATCAGGTTGTAACTGCTTCCAGAGCAGCACAGAATCAAGCTGAACCATATCCTAGTCTATACTGTATTGGTCTGTACTTACTCACTTCATAATGTTTGTTTTTCAAATACTCCAGCACAAACACCGGCAAGAAGTCTAAGAAGAGCTATTAAGATGCATTTTGTTTATTTTGATTGTGTTCTTCAGGAGGGACTGCGAACACTGTGTGTTGCATATAAAAAGCTCACAGCAGAAGAATATAGCAATGTACAGAAGCTGCTTCAGAATGCAAAGTTGGCCCTCCAGGACCGGGAAAAGAAATTGGCAGAAGTGTATGAGAAGATAGAAAGAGATTTTATTTTACTTGGTGCTACAGCTGTTGAAGATCGGTGAGTTACTACATTTCTTAGTTTCTGATATTCAGTGATAATGTATAAAGTATTACTTAGTATTAAATATTCAGTGATAATGACAAAGTAATTGAAGACTCTTTTTCTGCATTAGAGATTTATTTGGAAAACCCTTTATTTGAATCAATTCCACACCCTTACCTTGCTAAAGTTACACATGGTAACTTTATAATCTAGTAAGCAAGTAACAATAGTTAAGTGTACAAAAATCAATGTATTTGAGCCATTTACATGCATGTAATACTTTATTGATCAAGTTGTAGGCAAAAGTTTTGGAGGACAGGACTACAAAATGGGTATTGAGGAAATGAAGGAAGAATCTTCAGGTCTTAAAAAGATTCAAAAACATATACTAGTCCCCTAAACATTTTTGGAGTCACACTTTGGAGAAAATTCTTAGATCTGATAACTTCTACTGAAATTTTTAATTTGTTTAGGAAAATCTTTCAGTAAAGACCTCTGAATTTCTCATTTCCAAGCAATCTGTCAATGTATGTTTTCAATTGACTTTGCAGACTACAAGAAAAAGCTGCTGACACTATTGAAGCACTCCAGAAAGCGGGAATTAAAGTTTGGGTTCTGACAGGAGACAAAATGGAGACTGCTGCAGCTACTTGCTACGCTTGCAAACTCTTCCGAAGAAATACACAAATACTTGAGCTAACCACAAAGAAAATTGAGGAGCAGAGTTTACACGATGTGCTTTTTGACCTAAGCAAAACTGTCCTAAGACACAATGGCAGCTTAACCAGGGATACTTTCTCAGGGTAAGGAAAAAGTCAGATTTTCAGGCGAGAAATGGGCTGTGCATTTTGCAAACAATTAAATGATGACCAGTTACCTTAAGAACAGCAGTATGTTTCAGTTTCTGTTGCTAATATGTGATTTGCTGTATGGCAATTAAGTATAAGTTTGTTTAAATAAATTTAGATTTTTCAGTCATGGTTCTTTATCTCATTTCTGGTACTGCTTTAACTATTAAAAGAAAAAACTGATACTGTATTTATTTTTTCATTGTAAAACTGTTAATTCTTGGAAAAAAATTATTGTAAAGCAAAATACTGTTTATAACTTTCAAAAACGAAGCAGACAAGGCCACAGAGAGCAGCAATACATGGTCCTCTTTCTCAGGAGTATTATGCTGCATTTACAGACAAATGACAGGTAACAGTGTAGGACTAAATCTTCTGGTCTACATAAAAATACTATTAAGTACCCTATATTGTAAAGAAATCATTGAGTTCTGTGTATTTTGAATATCCATAGGACAGGTATCATGTATATAGAAGTGAAGCATAACATGGAATAAGATAGAAAATGGCATTAAAAAGCAAAATTTCAGGTATAATGCAATTACACCTCATACAGGTAGTAAATTGGGCTGCTTATTTGAGGCTTTATAGCTGGTACACATTACCTGCTGCCCCTTCCTGTTAAAACCTAAGAATTGGTTTCTAAAGCCTTTTGATCATCTTAAGATATTAAGAAGTTAACAGTCTTCCAGACATAATGGTGTATATTTGATTGACTTTGCTTTTTAATATGGAATGAGCCAGCAAGTGCATTTTATATGCATTTGTAATAAGTTTGTAGTAAAGGAGCAGTAAGCTAACAAGCATTTGTGATACTATTTTAGCAGAGATTTTCTATAACTCTTAGCCTTACAGCTCAAATCTCTGGGCCAGATCATTTTTCTTAGTTCTCCTTACACTTTTAAAACCCATTGGTCTAATCAAGAACATTTGTATATTCAGTTAAATCATATTTCTCCGTTTCATGTGTACCACATTTTGCTTAAGTGTGTACTTACACGATGTGATTAAACATGTTTGTCTAACTTTTTGTGCAATGCCTGTTTTCTAGATGTTAAAACTCTTTAGATTTTTTTTTTCCTTTATCCTCAGAGTTGGCGAATGTACTAAGATAGTAATAGGAGGATTTTGGCTGTATGTTCAAATTCAGGCTGAAAATATTTCACTGTAATACACCAAGCATTCAGTACATTACCTGAACTTCGTAATGATACCTTTTTATTTGATATAGTTGTACACTAATGGCATTGCCCTGTTTGTGCCAATGGTAGCAAAGTGCTGAAAATATCTGTGAACTGTTATTAAATGTAGTTTACAGTACTTTATATTGTTTGCCAAAAATAGCTTCTGTTCTAGTAGAAAATATGGAGATGGCTAAAATACATTTTCGTAAATATGAGGCTTTTCTCACAAACACTGGTCTTGGTGAAACCTTGTTTGTTGAAACCCCCTTGCACAGTAGTGAATAACCTTGGAACACTTAAAAGAGAGTAAAAATAACCCTCAGTGTACATTTATACAACATTCACTGTGGACCTGGAGCCTGAGGCTGCCGTGTAATGCAGGCAAATGCAGGGGTGCTCTGAAATAACGTGTTTGGATGCCAGAGAAAATAGCTCTTACGGTCCAGACCATCTTCCACCATTGTTTAGCATGTGGTAAAGCAGTGAATAAACTACTTCATGTGGCTGTGGTTGCACTTCTAGCAGTGCTCAAATTACTACAGGAATACTGCTAATAGATTTTTATATATAAGAATATATTGTAATATTATAGAAAACATATAAAACTATTATATTTTAATATTATAAATAAAAGTAAACCTGGATTTGTCTTAGCCACTACACTAAACACAAAATATCCATACTGTAGATGTGGACAGTGGCCTCATCCATCCAAGCCAACAGGTTTCTTCTAGGCATTTCCTTCAAGGCACGATTTGCTTCCTTAAATGTAGGCCCTTGGATAAAAAATTTATTTCCTCATCAGAGTACCAAAGGCCTTTCCCTTTTTTTTCTTCTGTGTTATAGAATGTGCCACAAAATTAACTTTATTCCTGCAGCTTGGTTACCTCACTGCAGTTCTTGGAACCTTTGCAAACCAAACTGAAAAGTCATTAATTATACACTCATACTCACTGGTGAAGTCACTGAGGTATGAGATTTTTGTATTCAAACTGCTGAAGCACTGAATATTTTCAGCATGATCCAAAATTTTAAAATGTTGTAAATATCAGTCTTATACAAGGAATGTCCTTTAGAAATGTATTAATTTTGTGGTAATCCATACTGATTATTTTTTCATTAATTAATTTTCATTTAATTCTTATTGCCAGATTTTAACTCTGTCTGAGAATTTTACAGTGACTCTTAGTTTATATTTTATCCCCGAACAGACTTTCAACTGATATGCAAGATTATGGTTTAATTATTGATGGAGCAGCATTATCATTAATAATGAAACCAAGACAAGATGGGAGCTCTGGTAACTACAGAGAGCGCTTTCTTGAAATTTGCAGGAACTGCAGTGCAGTGTTATGCTGTCGAATGGCACCTCTGCAAAAAGCACAGGTTTGTGTTTTATTTTGTAATTGCTTGTTAGCTATGCACATATGTAAATATTGAAGGTTAATACTCTGTGTGACTTCTCATGATAACTTACAAAAATGAATGGTAACATCTTATCTTCTAAAATGGAAAAAGTCCCAAAAAAAGGAGAGGGGAGAATTTCTGCTGGCAAGCAATTTAGATAATGGTATGCTAAAACAGCACCCAGCTGTGCACCTGAATTTGATTGATGTACATACTGTTCAAATTTTATGGTTGATACATGCTGATATGAACATATTTAATAACTGAACTAACTGCTGTCTTTTTAACCTAACAAGCTTTGAATAGTCTACTACATTTTGACAGTACAAGAACCTGCATTACTTACTACTGTAGAGTGATGTTTTTCCCTTTGTTTTTAACATAAGTGAAAAGCCAAGAAAGAAGAATCCAGACAAAAAGTGTGTGCGTTGTCATGTTTAAGTGTACCTGACTGTTGCATTTGTTGTTTGTGTCAAGTAAAAATATATCCTTCCATTACTGAAACATCTTAAGATAGCTGAAGAACTTTTAAAGGAAACAAGCATTGGAATATGCACTTCTTTTTTCTTTCAAATGGTCATGTCTCTTTCGCAGTGCTCAGGTACAGCATATGTAGCCCTTATTCACATTAACAAATGTATTTAGCCAGCACTATAACTGTGTGGAAGTTTGTAGAAGTTTTTAGTTGCAGCTGACTTGGTACCAGATTTACAGAGGTGATGAATCATTTGTAATGGAGAGATTTGAAGTTAAATTTTTGGACAGTTTATATGTCAATAGTTTTTACATATATACAGAGTCCAATATATTAAATAGTAGGAAAAAAGTTCAGCACAGATGAGAAAGCAGAATTTTTCAGTCTTTTATTTCAGGATTTCTTTGAAATTGTACACTCTATCTCTGGAACCCTCTTAATTTATTCGTGCACTGACACACCATTAAGCAATCTCAACAACATCTTCCGTAATTCCGCTCTTCCTTCCTCCTGTCCCATCTCTCCTAGAGTATTTTGGAAGTATTTGAAAAATGTTTGGAACAAATACTTCATAGTATGAAAAAATGGGATATTAATGCATAGTCGTTTCATTGGCTAATGTTGGTTTTGTGTCCTTTCAGAGAATTTGTTATATAACTGTCATGTTAATTTGTGTTTAATTGTACACTTTCGCAAAATAAGCAAACCATTACAGAGAAGAGTTTTTAACACTATTTTTTTTTCCAGATTGTAAAATTGATTAAGTTATCAAAAGAACATCCTATCACATTAGCAATTGGTGATGGAGCAAATGATGTCAGTATGATTCTGGAAGCACATGTTGGTATAGGTAAGCCTGCTCTGTAGTATATTAATTCAAGTGGAATGACAAAAACCATTTATTTCTTAGAAACAGGCAGTCTCAAAGAATCAGGTTATATGTGTTATAGATAATTTTTAGTGGATTTATCCGAGAAGATGTATGAGATACAGTCGTGATCTCCCATTAGATCAATGTCATAGCATTATTATATAATTTTGCAATTAATGGTATCTTTTTAATAGTTCTTTAGTTATTAAATAGCTTCACCTCTTTTTTTTTTTTAAAAGGAATCATTGGCAAAGAAGGTCGTCAAGCAGCAAGAAACAGTGACTATGCAATACCTAAATTTAAACATTTGAAAAAAATGTTGCTTGTTCATGGGCATTTTTATTACGTTAGGATATCTGAACTTGTGCAATACTTCTTTTATAAGGTAGGAGAATGCTTATTCTAATTATATAAATTTCAAAAACTTAAATGGTAATACCTAACCATATACAGTTTTTGCAGCTAATGTTACAAAACAGCAATAATTCCATAAAGAGATTTTCTTGAATACCGCATGCAATGCTGAAATGGGATTATTGCTTTTACCCTGAACATGAAGTGAAATAGCTTTTATATAGATACGTTCTGTAATAGATGTTATATTTAAAACCAAAATTTTTGTCTTATTTTTTCATATCCTACAAGTTCCGTCTCAGACTGGTCTGCTTATTTCCAATACCTTCAGGGTTGTCTCTACAGTGACCTTTTAAATCACATTGGAAATAGTATTTGAGAACTTAGAAATGACTGTAAATTAAATTATGCTAAATTCATTAGGCTAGTGTAGGTAGAGAAAGTTTATAGTGAGCATCCCCCTATTTAGACAATTTTGTTATTTGTAAATGTTGGGATCCAATCCAAGTTCTTTCAGTATGCAATGGAAGATTATAGAAAGGAACTGTCACAACATAATTCAAGGTTCTAGTGTTTGACTATATGTGTAATTTGGAGAGGATGACATTTGGAGTTACAGCTAGAAGCATCTTAAAGTTCCTTTGCTGGAAACCATGCTAGAGTATCCATGCTTGCTTATCATGGTTTGTCTCCTCCTGTGGATTGTCCCTTATTTGCCTTGCCTTAATTGAACTGTCCTTCTGGATCCCAAATTTCACTGCCCTTGAATTTTGAAACTGTAGCCTTGTATGTTTGCTTTCAAAATATTTTAAGTGTTGGGTTTTTTTAACAGTATTACTTCAAGATGTTGATTCTTGTTGATATTTAATACATGTAGTTTTTTCTACTGTTTCTGCAATGTTCACTATTACTAGTGTTATAAAACTATGATACGCATTATCTATAGCACTGTACAGCATATAAATTAGTGCTTGCATTTCACTTGACGACAGTCACTTTGTTTTTCAGAATGTCTGCTTCATTTTTCCTCAGTTTTTATATCAGTTCTTCTGTGGGTTTTCACAACAGGTTAGTTGTTCTTTTTCCATCAGTGTCATGTTTTCTCTTCTACATTTTTTTTAAAAAAGGGATCCTCCTGAGAAAATTTCTGTGTCAGTTTACACAAAGAGGAACATCTCTTTTGATTCATATGGTTTTCAGTGGCAATTGCAATTAAGTTACAAAAATCAGGTTTATGAATTATCATAAAATCCATGTTATTTTCAAAGTCAAGGAATGCAGAAACACAAAATTTCGAAATGGTGGTGCAAAGTGAAATGTGTGTATAAAATGTAGAGTCAGTGTGATTTAAGCTTGCTGGACATGCACAGAGGAAATCCTGAAAGATGAATAATTGAACTAGTTGTTCATTTTTAGAATCCAGAATGAAAATGGAATAATAAACTAGTCTTCTCTGGCATGTACAGGTATGAATTACAAATTCCAGACAAATAGCAGCATTCAATTAGTTGAAAAGAAAAAATAAAAGCAAAAAAATAGAGGAAAAGTGAACTGTTGCTCACCAGAAAAGTGCCATAATTAAAGAGAGGATCCAGTATTCACCTTCCTAAATTTTTGCTTATTTTCTCTTCTCCCTTGTTCTCATCGAATCTGTGCAGACAAGATCAACCTCTTCTTTCCTCTGAATGAGGGAGCAAAAAAAGAGGAATGAATGATAGAATTTAGACAAAAAGGGTTTATGTTTTCAGGATGAAATTAAGCAAGAGTTGAATTTAGTTGGGAAAAAATAGTACTGTTTGAATTTGTTGAATGTCTCAAAAGAAAGCTCCACAAGAAGTAAAAATGACAGAACTATTTTTATCTGTGTTGGTTTCCATTTCAAATGACCACTGGAAACTTTGTAAGTTTTTATCAAGCATTATTAGGATTTAGATACCAAAGCATATGTTGATGAAAATTTAGCTGAATTTTATTCTTTTAAGTGCTAAATATAATTTTGACTCAAAAAGAGGTTTTGACAGCAATTTTTCCAACATAAATGATCACCAAACAGGTTTTGGGAAATAAACAGCTCTTTCTGTGGGGTGACATGGTAAGTTGGAGGGCTGGTTGCACTGATGATAATAGACATGTGAAAAAGCAGTTCAGTGAGAAGAATCATCCAAGACATGTTGGGGTGTTTCTTTGTACTGCTCATTGTAGTCACCCATGGCTGAAAAACCTCTGGAGTGCTCCTGCTTCTTCTCTGAATGTCTCCATTTTATACAGACACGGAGGAGATAAAAGGGGATGGGGGTGTATGGATGTGTCAGAGAGGAATTTCTGCCTCTACAGGAATCTGCTGTTCAGTTTAGGTAGTTTGGAGTTGGTCGTACAGTTGAAACAATAGGAGGAGCTAATATGTGGACCAGAGTATGAAATGGATCTTTTAGTTGATCTTTTGTCCTCCAGGTGAATGGGATCCAAGCACAGAGTTGTGTCTTATATCAGTTCGCAGCTGTTCAGGGGGATTTGCCTCCGTTCTGAGGGGATATAGTTTCATTTTCCTAAAGAAGTTGACACATTTATTTTAAATCAAGTTTCATGGAGAAGAATTAATTTTAAAGTAAGATATAATTTTAAATTAAAAGTAGTTGATTTAATTCTTTTCCATCTACAGACTTTATACGATACTGCGTATCTAACACTGTACAATATCAGCTTCACCTCCCTTCCTATCCTCTTTTACGGTCTAATGGAACAACATGTCAGTGCAGACACGCTCAAGAGAGAGCCTTCCCTGTACAGGTAAAATTAATATCCTGTGCCCCAAAGTTTGACTGTTCAGTTGTGGGATCTGTGTCTGTTGTAAGGGAAGTCCTCAGGATTTCCATACCGCAGTGTATCATATACACTGCAACAGAAAGGTTGAAGACCACGTGCGTGGTCTACAAAGTACAATAGACATGCATATATTTTTACACGCACATTTGCAAACCACACCATTCATTTGCTACATAAATGAGTGAGAGCAAAATAGAAATCACTGTTCTACAAAATGAAATTATGATTTATTGTAGTACTCTTTATTTCCTCCAGCCATGGGGAGGAAACATGGGGAACAGAAGTATTTTAAAAAAAGAAAACATGCTGTTTTTTCTATATGCGTTATATTCTGAAAGGAAAGATGACTGGGTGTTAGAATGTTGTATCAGAGGGTATATTCTGTGTGGTGTCCAGCGTTGTCCTCCGTATATATTTGACTCATTTCTGGGCACTGGAATTACTTGTTTAGCCACTTGAAATACAGTTTGTGCCAGTTAACTGTATTTGGCCATCCAAATTAGGAACAGCACCCAGTTTTGATCCTTGTAGCTGCAAAGCCAGTACATTTCAGGGAAGTGTAACAGTATATAATCATAGGAAAAACATTTTTTTGAAAGAAGTAATATTAGGTGCCTAAAGGCTAATTATTGTAGCGATATATTTTTAACAATTAAATTGAAGAGGAATACAAGAGGTTACTGTTGAAATTCAACCCCTATAGTTTTATTTTCTCTTCTGTATTTTAGATGTTTTTAATTTAGAAATGGTAAGTCAGAAGACCTTTTTGGTGTCTCAAAGCTAGCAGAGCTTATTTGTCAGAAACTTTTGGGGTTTGATACGTAACAAGAGCCTATTGCTAAGATGTTTTGGGCAGTGGTAGTTGTTCTGGGCCAAATGAGACTATTGTTGACCACAGATGGGTTTGTACTCTATATATTGTTAATCTGTAGGGAGAAATTACTTTATCTGGTTGTCAGTCTTTAAATTTCATATGGTGAAAGTACTGGTTGGTAGTAAATGTTTCTATAATTCAGGGTTTTCATTTAACTGTGTCTCAATTTACTCTGCTGTGTTTCATGCTATATGCCAAGTTGATACATACCCATTCTGTGGACAAGAACTGAAGTTGTAACATTGAAATTTTTTTGTAGTAAGAAAATGCATGCTAGTGAAGCGTACTGCTGTTGACAAATCCCTGTATTTTTTCGTGGGAAAACATTCAAGAAATCCTATTTGACCTTCAAGCTTCAAGTCAACATCAAACCCCTTGTTTCACGTTCCACATAAAATTGTTTTATTTTGTTGCAATAGTCTGTATATAAGTATCCTAGGGGAAATAAAGCAAAGTCTCCAGGGACCTCTAGTGTTTCCATTTAATATCTGCAGTGGATCATGACATGCACAGCAAGTACTGGAAAAGATACCTTCTGTAAAAAGATTGAAAAGTAAAAGGGTAGAGCACAGGGGAGTTTGCCATTGTTGAAATAAGCAGAATTACAGAAGCAGTTAAAAGGGTTTAGTAAGAATTAAATAAAAATAAAGAGGACATTTTGAGAAGGGAGTTAGATTTGAAGTGGTAGGCAGTTGTAATGTGGAAATTATGGTGGTTTTCAAGAAACAATATGAATGACCTCATTTGTCTGGGGTTTTCAGACTTGCTGATAATGAATACGTGTTTCTTACTTCACACAGAGATGTTGCCAAGAATGCTTTGCTGCGCTGGCGTGCATTTATTTATTGGACATTCCTGGGAGTGTTTGATGCTGTGGTATTTTTCTTTGGTGCCTATTTATTGTTAGACAACACAGTCGTGACCAGCAATGGACAGGTTAGTGTTGGATTTCATCAGTCAAATAATGGGAATTTTTTTTTAATGCCATTTGTGAAATGAACATAGTTCTAATTGTTTTCTTCAATATTTCATGCAAGATGATAACTGTTTTATGAGCTGTGGTGAGATAGACGGGTTATCTGTTTAGCAAAGTCTGAAGTACGCAATGGGACATACTGTGTATCAATAACCAGAGACATAGGAATAGATACTAATGAGAAGAAATATATAACATAAATTCCAAGTATTACTTCCAAATTTACGTAGTAACTTTTCAGTTTCATGCTTAATATGCATCTGATGAATATCTGTTTAACATATAAAAAGATTCTTGGTAGAGTAGTTATGAATGATCATAAAAGATCTTAAATATAACAAGCTTTTTAATAGTTTAATTATTTTTTTACATATAGCAGCTTAAAATAATCTATCTCTACTTGCTTTGCAGTCACATGAATGCAAATTTTATGAACTTTTGCATTTTATTTATTTTATCCATTGATATTTTGGTCTATTTTATTTGTGTGCTTTTTTTCTTTTTGCTACTTGCTTCTCTTCCTATCCTCAGCTAATGACAACCAGCACTCACATGGTAAGACTATTGTGGATTTGTCATGATATCCATTTCATCTTTCGCTGTTCTTTAATTAAACTGTTAAAGAGCAGTAAAATATGGTTAGAAATATTCTTTATAGCTACTCTGTAAGTACTTAAAATAAAAGGAACTTTATACAAAGTAGATTGAGGTATGTGAGTTGTGGTAAAGAGCCATGAACTTTGAAAAGGCTTTTTGCTTCCTTGCATTTTGTTATTCTGTTGTATGCTTTTCTGTAACCTACATTTTGTTGCTGACTCTCTGCTATAGAAATTTTTTTACAGTTTATGCTATAATGTGCTTTAATGGCTTTAGAAAATATCCTCGAAGTGAGAGAGAAAATAAACTCTACACAATTTTGTTGCCTATATGCAACATACACATTTGCTAGAAATTCAATGTTTAGATTTTATTAAAAACCATCTTTGTGACATCTGTCAGGGAAATGAA
Source organism: Ptilonorhynchus violaceus (assembly GCA_013397565.1). NCBI lineage: Eukaryota > Metazoa > Chordata > Aves > Passeriformes > Ptilonorhynchidae > Ptilonorhynchus > Ptilonorhynchus violaceus. The sequence continues at coordinate 207,697 of VZRJ01009407.1, read as the reverse complement.
CTTCTAGTGTGAGAGAGAACACTTGTTAAAAGGAGCTTTTCTAAGGACAGAGTGAATTTCCATTAGACAGAACTGTACACTGCAGTATATCTTTTCTTGGTACCATTATGCTCTCTGTTAAATGTCCAAAGTTCTTCAGCATATTCTTATGGTCCTGAAAATTAGTTATCATGCCTGTACAAATTTTGTAAACAGTTCGTATTGGAAATATTCTGACTGGGTTCCTTTCTGAAATTTTAGTCATCTCCCGTTGCATATGTTCAATCTAATTCTAAAGCTCTAAAGCCAGATTAATACCTCATTTTCAAATTTTGAATGTTTATGTCTGCAACTAGAAGCCATGTTAATACTTGAAGATAAAATGTGTTGCTTGAGGAGACATTCTGAGTCCTGAGTGTCTGTGTTAGAAAATTCATCGTTATTGAGCATGCGTGCCCGTGTTTATGTATAAAACTTAAGGATATTGAGCTGCCATTTTAGATTTAAAGGCTTAAAAAATGTTAAGTGTTCAGGAACAGTCAGAGACACTTATATGAGTTCATACATACATGAATTCTAGTAGATGGTGGTGGTGATTTCCCAGTTTTTAAATAATGCTTATATCTGGAAAAAGTCAATGAAGAATTTGAAGATGTGAAAGGTTTGCTACTGCAACACAATGTTATTATGGAACAGGGAAAAGGTAGAAAGCAGTAAAGGGCATAAGAGCTGATGGTAACACTAATGCCATAAGCGATAGGAACTGATGCAAGTCAGGTTCCACATTGTTAAAATGGATGCTGAAGCAAAAATTTTAATTTTTTCTTTCCCCCCACGAATGAGCTAATCATTATTATTGCAAAACTAGTAAAAAGTGAACAAAGCCAATATCTTTCATGTAGAATAATGCCTGTCAGACTGAAATTAACATAACCAATAAGCTTGCTTCCAAACACAATTTACCCCAAGATGTTTCTCAGTGTTAAAAAATTTGTTTGAAATGGATTGCTCGCTGTAGTGTGATATTACTAGAATAATGCAAAAATGTATTTTTAATCACTTTACTTCATAAGTGCCTTCCTTAGTCATTTTCTAGTAAGCAAAACTAAGATGCCAAAGATTTATCTCTTATTAATTGTTATTAATTTGTGGTATCGCTTTGTGTGTATGGTGTTCCACTCTGAATATGACATCATGGTTGGTGTTGTAAAAACATACGATTAAAAACCAACTACATGAGAAAGGTAAGAATAAAGGAAGGCACTGTAGAAGTCATTGCAGATTGTAAATGTCATCTTAGTTTACCCATATAATAAAATGTTCCTGGGTGATTTTCTTTCTTTTAACATTTGATACAGAGTACATTAAATATAGTTGTTAAGCTGGGTTGAGAGAGACTAAGTTAAAAGGGATAGCAGAATGAGAAATAACAAAACAAAAGGAAGGAAGATAGATGAGCAGAATGCTGAATTGGAATATGGAAGATCAACAAATATAGTCACAGGAGGAGAAAGGGAAGTCTGGAATAGGCTGAGAGCAGAACATAATAAAATACTTGTTAATAAACTAGATGTTAACAAACAGAATTACAAAAGAATGATTCATTGCCTGAAGGAATGAGTAGCATCTTGAGATATTCAATGCAAAGACCTTGTGAGTTTTTGTAACTCACACCTTCCCATATTGCTCCGCTTACCTTTCTCTGCACCAAAGTAGCAGCTTTATGGATCTTGTCCCTGTGCTATGACCTCACTTGGAGCCAGTAAGATGGGTGGATAAGGGATTTGATTGCAGCCCAATGCTTTCTATCTAGCCTAACAAAAAGAGAGGCAGAGCTTGTTTCAACTTCTTTATTTCATCTAGCAGCTTTTATTGGAAATATGGACAAATCTGTGTAGTATGCAGAAACTTAGAATTACAGTAGGTTCTCTGAGAGATGTCACATATGACACAAAGGTATTGTAAAATTTAACTGCAAGAAGAAAGTTGGTAGACAGCATGATTGGAAGTTCCTGATCCAGATTCCTGTCCAGTTTTGACTGCACAGGTTTTTTTAGGGCACAGAAAATATAGTGTTGGCATGAGCCTATTACATATCAAAGTAAAAGATCAAAATGCTGAAGGTTTTCTGAATTTCGTCTAGTGTTCTATACACTTGGTCACACAGTGAGTAATTTTAAAATAGTGAAGTGGTTACTGAGAACAATGAATCTTTTAGCCAGTCATTTGTTTATTTTAAATTCTTTTTCAATTCCCAGTTGATTGCATTATCTTAGCCTAGCTTCCTGCTCATTGATGTCCTGTGGCTGGCTGTGGTCTCCATTCAAAATTTTTCACACAGCAGCATGTTTGTGTGATCACCTTCTCACATGGATACCCTGCCATGTAATATTGGGTAAGCTCATACAGAAAAGTGTAGATTGGACATGATCCAGTTCAACTCCCTGCTCTGTGCGGGGCTAGTTAACGTCAGCTTACTGAAGGCTTTGTCTAGTGTTTTTCAGGTCTTCAATATGCTTGAAGATGCAGATTCCATAACCTTCCTGGGCCACTTATTCCAATGTTTTTCTGCCTTCATGGTGAAAAAACTTCTCACAATATCTAAGCAGAGTATTTCTTGTTGTTGGAGAGAGGTTTGTTCCAGTTCTTCAGCTTTATAGTTCTTCAGGTATTTGTGGGCAGCTGCTAGATTGTTTCTTAACCTTCCCTTCACCAGACGAAGTCCTTCCACCCCTCTTTGCAGAAGAGCTATAGGCTGCCAACCCTTGGTTGCTTGCCACTTGATCATTTCTGATTTTTTTCACATCGCTCATGAACTGAGGGGTCCAAAACTGAGCATGGTGTTCCAGGTTCAACCTCACTGTAACTGAGTAGATGGGCGTAATAACCTTTCTTCAGTGGCCATGTTCCTCCCGGTTGGTTCGTGGTTTCTTATGTATAGAGAGAGCACAGTATAGGCTTGTATTCATCCAGGAGTCCACATAACCCTGCTGCAATTCCTTTTCAGCAGGGCCATTGCTCAGCCAGTCGGTTCCAATATACCGCACTACCCCTCCACAGGTGTAAATCTTTGCACTTTTCCTTACTTAATTCCATAAGATACCTGTTAGCTCACTTCTTAGATCAGTGGAGGTCCCTCTGGATTGAAACTGTCATTCATTATGTCAGCTACTCTATTTTTATATCACCTGGTAGTTTGCTTATGATATTCTCTGTCACCATCCAGCTACCGACAGGGATATTCCACAATTTCCGCCCCAGTTGCTGTTCCTAGTACGGTTCACTGATTACCAGCAGCAAACCATCCATCAGGAATTTCTGAGTCCAGTGGTTCAGCCAGTTTTCTACTTCAGTAGTAGTCCATTTACGCAGCCCCTGCTTCCTTATGACAATATGCTCAAATGCTCAGCTCAAATGCTGAGCGCCTTGCTAAATTCAAAATATATTGCATCTACTGCTCTTCCTCCTTAAGAACTCCTCGACCCGTTGGTCCCACATTGCTGGCTGCTCTTTTCTTTCCCAAGGTTTGTTGTTAAATGCAGGGAACAAGTTTTGCTTGTGAAGATTAATATCCAGAGTACTGAATAATTCAGCATTTTGTTTGAAACCTTCCACATGGAGTTGTCTTACCACTCCATCACTGGACTTGCATTTTCCCTTTGAACCAAAGATATCTGTAAATATCCTTTTTGTCCACCTCAACACCCCTCAGTAATCCTAGGTAGAGCTGAGTTTTGTCTATTATTTTATTCCTCTGCTTTTATGCTGTTTGCTGCCTGCCCACATTGTCGTGTCTTGTATGCTCCCATTTTGCCTTTTTGTTCATGCAATAACATCCTACTTGGCCAACTGGATCTTCTGCTGAAATTCCATGTCTGCATGGAATTTGTCCCACTTCTGCAGCTGTAACTGCAGAAGGGAGTTCATGAGATCTCAATAGTTCTCTTTCAAAATAATTCAGTTCTCTTGAACACTTCTCTTTCATGGGTGCAATAAGCTGAATCAAAGTCTCTTTTAAAATACAGTGTCCTAACTGTTTCTTACTTTCCCAACATTTCTCTGGATCCTGAACTTGGTCATCCAATAGCTGCTGCAGTATTTGAGACAATCCTCTGAGACAGTATTCACCATCAGTTCTTCCCTGCATCAGCATTAGTGTTCGTTTCTGCCCACTTGAAAAACCAAAGTGTTTTTATGTCACTATGCAGGTGGGGAGAAAATCAAACACAATTTAGAAGTGTTTTATCTTAAAATGTATGTGGACATTTTTGTACTTAGATGGTTATAACATTCTTTCTTGTACCGTTGCTTATCTGTATAACATGCTGTTGAACCTCCAAGAAATTGTTGGATGCCAAGAACATCAGAGAAGGGAGATCAGAGAAAAGGTGATGTCCAAGAAGATTGATGAATTTACTGCGGTTCATTTTTAAAACCTGGTGATTTGTTAACTGTGCTACCCTTGATTTTTATTAAGAAACATATGTGTGAAATTCTGGTTGAGAGCGTTGGTTGTGGTCTTTTTCTGTCTGTCTGAAATCTGAGGTGTGTACACACAAGAGCAAAAAATCCAAACACGACGCACTGGATAGATCATGTAGGAATTCAGTTTCTGCTGATATGTCAGTTCATGATACAAAGCAATAGCTTTGTATACAAATACATAGCTTTAATATGTTTATTCTGGAAAATTCACAAAGTAGGGGACAATATTGCCTATAACTGCTTTGGACCATTTTTTATAGATGTTTGGAAATTGGACCTTTGGAACAGTGGTGTTTACTGTGCTTGTATTCACGGTTACATTTAAGGTAAGGTATTTTATCCACTGAAACTTTCTTAGAGCTTGTTTTCTAACTGTTGCGTACTTATATCAATTTCTCTTTATCACTATGCATTTTTGTACTAGTTTAAATTACTTTAAACACAGATTTTGCTATCTGTGCCTTCTTAACTGTGCTCAAAATTGAAAGTTTTTTTAGCTAATTCTGTGTGGAATTCTTCCTTATTTTCAAAGGGTATAATTCTGTTTTATCTCCTGCTGGGAATTCTGTTGCTTCTAGATAGTAATAACACCATACAATATCTCTTTTTCAGCTTGCACTAGATACGCACTATTGGACGTGGATAAATCACTTCATGATCTGGGGATCACTGGTATTCTACATTATCTTTTCTCTGCTCTGGGGAGGAATTATTTGGTATGAACTCTACTATTAATTGCATTGCAAAAGTTGTTTCAGAAACATAAAGTTGTTATATTTCACTTTTTTGTCCCAGGCAGAATTAAATTTGGCCTTTATACAATGCAGAACTCTATTTTAAATGCATTAGTGCTAATTGGAGAGCACTCAGCTCTTCTTTCACTGAATGTGTGCTAAAATCTTCTTAAAGAAGAATAGGATAAGAATATCAGACCTCAGACTACCACTGGGTTTATCTCAGTAGTGTCAGTCAAAAGCAGCCCAAGGGTTGGTTCAAGGAGCTGAGGTTGACTTTCTGAGTCAAAATGTCACAGGACAGGTCATGTCTCTGCAGCTGGTGGCTATCCCCACACCTGCTGGGCTTGTCTTGGGAGGTAGCTGTAGCAGTCAAAACTAGAGACAGGGAGTGGAACTCACACTGAAGTGATGTGGATGGCCAAGGGTCCTGTGTTTGAGCTCATTGTTTACCTCCTTACTTAGCAAAGTGGAATTACTGTAGGTGTCTGAGCACCTACTTGTTTCTGTTGATAAGAAGCTTTTTAGGAATTAATATAAATCTTGTGGATAGCCAATCTAAAGTGTTGGGGTTTTTTTCTGTTACAAATTCTGTGTACTTGAAACTGAAATTTTTGTGAAGGAAATCAAGTTGGAACAAGTTCAATTCCTTAGTGTACCGGATTGCCATCAAAAGCTGACGATTTTGTTTCACACTTGTAGAGCTCCCAGTTACAAGGCCATCTTTTTAACTGCTGGAGCAATTCTACTTTGTATACACAAGTATAACATTTTGAGAGACCAGAGAAGGATGATGCTAACTATTGCATGATGATTAAGATGCCATTAATTTGGAGAAAGGATTTGTATTCCAGTATGTCTTTTGCAAATCAGTAAACTACATGTTAACTCCTTGGATATTTAGCTATCTCTTTTTTTTTCCTAGTAAGATCCCTAGTAAGATCAGATCTCAGTTTCTTCAGCATCAATTTGCAGAAGTGACATTTTCCCAGATAATGTTTTCCAGCCACCCTTGCTGTGTATTAGAGATGTGACTATTTGTATGTAACAATGTATTTTAGCTTAGTTACCTTTTTAGAATGCAAATACTATCACATTTTGGAAACTGTCAGGAAACTGCCCTACGGGTTTTACGCTGCAATGTTGCTGCAAACTGTCCCGTGATCTTTGTTCTCAGTCATTATGGCCTCTGGTTCCCAGGACCATACAGTGATGGCATTTTAATGACCATGCAGCTGCTGCAAGGGATACAGGTAAATGTGGAAGTGAAGGTGTTGGAAGTGTGGTTAGATAACAATATGGAGAATAGGGAGCATAACACAATACCATTAGAGATACTTAGGGGAGCCTGAGAGGTATGGAAATAAGTGTGGTTAATGAGCCTTACTCTGAGGATACATACAAAGGAGTGTGCCTTAGGAAAGAGGAGGGAAGTGGTTTGTAGGACACTGAGACGAAAGATGGAAAATACCTGCGGAGTGATGAGGGTACATGGAAGAGCACAAACAGGTTAAGAATGTAACTTAGTTTATCTTTGCAAGGGAGAGGCAGTATAGCAGGGAGGACAGCATGGTATTTCCTGCAGCCTGGAACACAAAAGGAAGGTAGTTATCTTGAGTTGGTGCATGTTTAGCTCTCCTTTTGAGGAAACTGGGATGGATGAATTCCCAGAAAGCTGGGAAGCTAAACCTGAAGTATTTAATCATTGTCATAATTTTTGTATTTAACACTGTCAGACTTTCTTTTGTGTATTGAGGTGTAATAATTTAATCTTTTTTCCTCCCAGGCCTTTTCTCAATTATCAGAGGATGTACTACGTGTTCATGCAAATGCTGTCCAGTGGTCCTGCGTGGCTGGGTATAATTCTGCTCATAACTGTCAGCCTTCTTCCAGATGTTCTGAAGAAGGTCTTATGCAGGCAGTTGTGGCCTACAGCAACAGAAAGAATACAGGTAAAAATTTTTTTCATTGTGAAGTTAGTTTTTTTATATCACAAGTCTCTAATAACATAGGTCAAGGGCAGACAAGATTAGAGCAGAGGTTCCCCATCTGTGGTGTCTGAGCAACATGGCAAAAGATGCTGCCTGTTATTTACATCGTGGTGTTAACCTGAGTCCTGGGGCAGCCCTTGTGCCTCTGTACCAGCAACCACAGGGCAATCAGCTGATGAGGATAGTAGGAGACAGCTACATGGCTCAACGTGATTTCTGATTTGAGAAGATAAGGGCAAGGAGATTGGGATCTCTATGAGGGTAGATAAGAGGCACTTATATCTGATAATATACTGATGCGTGTTACAAAAACACATGCTTTAAAACTTACTCATATCCTATTAACAATTTTTTCCTCTTTTATATTTCAACTTAACATTTTGGCTGTTCTATTCTATTATTTGTACATAAATGTGCCTTGCTGTGCCAATGGGAAGAGAATTTTAAAATCTCTTTTCTCCTTTCATCTGCTCAGCCCAAAAGGAGAAACCACTTTGTAAATACAGGCTTGCTCTTCTAGGGCTGGAGGGGAAGCCAGGCCCTGTGGGAACCATGGTACTGTCCTGGGGACATCAACAGAAAATGTTTCCTGTATTTTAACCCCATTAAACTTTTATATATTATATACATTAGAATGTGAAGGACAGTAGAGGTGTTGAACCTTAAACTTAGTGTTACTGCCCTGCCCCTTTCAGCCTATCAGCTGCTACTGGTAGGTTAAAATAATGAGTTACCAACAACTGAAGGGATTAGGTAGCATTTTGATGTTTATTTGATCAGGTACTTTGCATTAAGAGGAAAGGAATAAAGGAACTTTGCTAACAAGGAAAATAAAATTTCTCTTTGGTGAAGGTAAAACCCCTTGCCATTGTTTTGTATTCCTAGAATGTAGAGGTGTAATAATGCCTCACTTAAGGAAAGAATAAAGAATAGCAGAAAAGCATTCCCAGGCAGATCAGTATTTAGTGTTTTTTCATTTTGATATCTTTAATAGTCTCTTTGCCATATGTACTACTTGCGGAAGAAGTTAATCTCAGTAGAGTTCTGCATTCTTAGTTTAAAAGTCTAAAGAGAGAGAATGAGGATGGGTTAAGGTAAAGAAACAAGCTAGTAAATAAAAAAGCCTAATAAAGGTATTGCAGCATTTCTTACAGACATTGTATATTAGTGCTGGAAAATGAATCAATAGTAAGAGAGACTTAGGGCTCAACACTGGCAATATTAATTTTCTATGACTTAGTAGAAAATCTGTGACTTTTAACCAGTTATATCCCTTGTGTTTCTTCTTCCCTCTCTTTGTTTCTTCCTGTCTTCCAATCTGCTTTGTCTAAATAACTGCTACCTTGCTTTAAACATAAATGATGTGCTCGGTTGCTTCCTACAATCTTCTGGGGAAATCAGACTAAACATCAGTGCCTTTCTGTTGAGCAGTCCACCATCTTTATGCTTTCTCAGACTTCAAGCAGTCTAAGTTTCTAATGGAACAAAAGGTGACTTTTTTCTGCCTTTCTGCATGCTTGGCCATTTCATTCAAAGGACAGTAAAAAGTTTATCATCAGAGGTTATTTACCATACTCATGATCTCCATTTGTGATTCATGTCAATTATATTTTGAGGAATACCTTATGGTATAGTTTTTTTTCCTCCTTCTGTGTATCTCAGAGATTGTATGAATTGTTGTCACAGTCCATCACTGTCACTATCAATTTTTTTCACTGTTCTTGCTGCATTTTACAGAATGTTTCTGCCTCAAGAATCTAGGTTTCTTATATCCCCATTTTACTCATTGGTCTGTCTGTAGGTGAATGCATGTTGTGTGTCCGTTGTACCTGAATTAATGGAATAATGGCCACACAAAGAAGTGATAATTCTAATTAGGCTGATGTTACTAGCATCATACAGAAAATATGGTACTGGAAACCACTTCAGCAGTCTTCAGAATATATTGATGCATCTTCTTTGCTGTGAGAGAAAATGCAACTGTTTATTATTAACGTTTTTTTTCCACCATGCATTTTAAAGCTGAGCTTTCCTTATGTTCCCTTTTCTGAAATTCTGTGCTCTTTCTAGAGAGAAAACAGCTCAAGATCTGAAAGTTTATGACATTATTTAATATAAATTAGAAGAAATGCTAGTACATCTGTTTCCCCTACAGTCTGCAAGAAAACTGTTTTTTACTTAATACTCGGAGAGTGTTGCTTTCCATTGCAGATTTTATATCTTTATTTCTTAAGTGGTTAACATAAAAAATATATTCTTCCTTCTTTCCCCCTCAAAAATTTCTAGTCCATAAAATTTACTATAATTATGTAAGTCAGAAGGAAGATTCTGGCTAAAATTGACTCTTAAGTGCCTTGGGATTGGTTTGAATTGAGCTTATAAACAATTAGTTTTAAATGTATTGCATTCCTAAAAGTTTTATTTCTTTCTTTGTAACAAAAGGGCTTCTGGAGCAATTGAAAAGATTAACATAGGACTAGCAGCCATTTCTCAGGTTACTAAATTAGTTCTCCTCAGGCAATAAGAATCCATAAAGCCTTTGGAGCAATTCTTCTACTTGTAAATTGTTCAGTTATTTGAGAGTCAGTCCAGTGTGTGGTGAGTGATTGTTTACCATCATGAACATTCAGATGTTTTTAAACATACCACATATAGTTCTGGGTTTTTTTCAGAGAGCTTTTCAGTGATGTATATATATATACACACAGACATATATGGTGTGTATACACATACATATATGTACATGTACATATACACATGTACATACACATACATATACACATGTATATATATGTGCATGTATATTGTTATTGATATATATATACATATGAACTGTTGTCTTTCTTGGGCTAAAACATTAATTCTGCAAAAGCTTTGGAGGAATCTGTTGCCTTTTGGTAATTTCAGTCAAAGTCTGCTTATTTCTTATACCTGTAGTCTCTGCAAGTCTGGCTCAATGACACAAACTGAATTTTGTGCTTTAACACAAAATTGTGCAGCTGTGAGGTTTCTTTCAGCTTTTACTTTTAAAAAGCAATAGGGTTTTTAATATATCCAATCTACATTGATTATATTTTCTTTTTCTTTATTATTCTTTCAGTAGTAGCAGAAATTCAGCTGCTCTGTTAAGGAAAATATAAATTCACTTTTTATTATCCTATTTCAATTTTTATAATTTTCACTTCGATTGACAGTGTTTCAGCAATGCCAAGTATTTGGTAGCTGAAATAACAGGTGTTTAGTTCTTGACCTGTAAATCACTTCTGTGCTTTCATCCCCTTTTAAGAAATATTTTTCTTTTTCTCTTTGTTTTTTACTGATGATTTTTCACTTCACTTTCACTCAGTCACAAGCTTGGCCCATCAGCCAGGTTATGAGATGTCTACCCTTTGCTGCACCTGGGGAAACCCAAAGTGGTCCTTTTGCCTGGGGAAGCCTCTGTCGGGATTCATTATTCTTCTGTTCCTCAATGGGCTTAGCTGCTGTTGAACAACTTCACGGGGTGCTTAGAAAACTGGTCACCAGCACACTGCTGCTGCCTTTGTCACATGACAGGCTCCTCCTCTATGGAAAACAAAGCTGGATCTTGCTGTTGCAATATTTCAATCCTGTGGAAGAAGTTTCCTTGGCAACTCCTGGCCCTCTCTCCCCACAGTGTAATGACTAAGCTGTAAGTCAGCCTTCATTAGCACCAGCCCTATCACCTCTGTGTGGGGCACTCCCTTCAGAGTGCCGGTTGTTCTGGGGAGTAGTGAAGCGGAATATCCACTCCTTAATTTAGGATCGATGTGGCCTCATCGTATCATAGAGACCTCTCCCATTCAGTACAGGTTATTGTCAGAGAGGCAGGACACACAGCCCACAGCACTTAGTCAGTTTAGTGCTTTTGAGAGTAATTTTTACCAGAGTTTGAAATGGAATTAAAAACACCCTCAGTGTGACTCAAATGATTAACCTCAGGATCCAGAAATAGAAACCTTGTTTTACACTGGATAACCTTTTTAAATCTGTGAGAAAATCCATCACTTTTACAGGACTTTGCTATAGCAGTTACATTTGTACCAAATGGCACAATTCATTCACATTTCTTGTATTCAGCAAGAGTTTCTCACTGTTTTTCCTCATCCTTGCAGAAGAGTATGAGACATAAAACAGCCCTAAATACACTGACGAACAGCGATGGGCCACTTCTTGAAGGAAATCTTTCAGCTTCCGAGCCATAATTAGATCAAAGCTAGGTAACAGTACTGTTCATGTTGCCAATTTGGATTAATTTCTATTGGTGCTATTTACAAATCAACTGTTTCCTCCAGAGTTTTTGATGTATTTTATCAGTATTGATACAAAATCATTATGTTTTACTTGGAGAGCCTAGTTTTTGTGAGAGATGTCCCATGCCACAGGTAAGATCTTTTTGTCTCAGAAACTTAATTGTGTAAAGCAAACCAATAAATTGATATAACCATATTCATGTCTTGTAAATACACTGTGTTATGTATAGATGTTGTGTGACATTTCTTCCATAAGAACTGCAGTCATTATTGCTGCATTGTACATTACACTGCAGTGTAGAATACATAAAGTCAGTGGTAATTCTTACCCACGAGCAGTTTATCCATCACCTTTCATGCTCTTGGATACATATATAGACCAAATGCAGATGGTAACATGTGAAGATAATCATAGTGAGTTACTTGCTTGGGTCAGAAGACTGGGGCTGTACATCTGGCAGTGTCTGCCACAGTAGTACAAAGCACATGCATTAAACCTTTGGAACTTTCATCTGTTAGCACAAACTGACTGTAAAGAATTTCCTGTCTTTGGAAGTACAGGGCAAAATACTTGAATCTATTCTGTCTTAAAATTCCCCATAAGAAGTTCAGAGATAAAAAGATGTACTAGGAGAAATTGCAAAATGAAATATAACCTTTATTTAAGACACTTCGATTTGAAAACAGTCCTCTGTGTCTTCATCTCTTCCCTAAAGATCCCATTATCAGGTTTAGAAGTTAAGTGTAAAATCGTGCCTGGTTCTGTAGGTCTTAGTATAAAACTAATCATTTTGAAACTGGTTGACTGCAAAACAACATGAGGGATTATACTTTCACATGAAACAAATAGCCAGAGTGGTGATCTTGGGTAAGGTATTATTACACTAAGGGGACAATGGCCCTATGAAAGAACACAATTATATGCTGTGGTTCCTAGATTGTCTATTTACTGTGTATTTGGGGTTTTTTTTCCCTTCAACAGAATGCATCGAGGCACTGTCAGGAGCACATCTCGGAATTCACACCTCTTGCCTGTCTGAAAAGCCCAAGATACAGGAGCAGTGACTGCAGCAATTCCCCAGCAAGAAGGTCTAATTCTTATTCTAAAAAAGTGATGTTTACGCAGTGGAGAGGCGTTGATTATTCAGTACTTCCATCTGTCTTTGGCTATTCAAATAAGCATTGCCGTTCCAGTGCAGGCTACCACTACAGTGGGTCAGGTTTGGAAACATCTATGTGACAGAACACCAAGTCAAGCCTTTAAAAACTGTGGTTTTGTTTATTTCTTTTTTCAGGAAAAAAACATGTCACAGAAATATATTAAACTATACGTGGCTTTTGCTGTCTGAGGTAGTGTTCAGACAAACAGGATCAAGAGCTAGAAGTATGAACCCTTCCAGGCCAATAGGCCTCTTTTTATGTTTTAAACTACTGGAGCAATGAACAATCTGCACAGTCTGGTACTGTGAGACTGGTAGCACTAAAAATTCTCTTCATCCTGTGTCAAGACTTCTGTGCATTTACTACTTCTGTCATCTTTAGTGATTTTCTTTGTTACTTGAAGTGCATAGTTTCAGTCAGTGACCTACATTTTGAGATCAACAGTTTTAATTTTCAGCCAGAAGCAATGACTTCAGTTATCTCAAATGAAAGTCTCCTAAAGCATATTTAACAAATGCTGTTTCTGATTTTCGTCTGTCCTTTTTTCTTTGCTCTTTCTGTAGAACAAACTGGTGTTTCCTCTGTGCAAATCTGCTTTCAAGAAACACTCTCTAATGTTCACTTCCTTGTAAGTGGCCAAATCAGGGCTGTGTATGGTTTTTGGTTAGTTTATCCTTGTAGAAAGATAGGCAAAACAATCCTTGTGTAGAGTATGCACACACAATATGAAGTCAAGTTGGCTGTTAAATAGGTAAATATCATCAATGTTGGTATCTACTTATAAACTGAATGTAAGCATTTTGCCTAAAATTTCTTTGAATTTGTCAAAGATGCACATTACCTGGTGTTCCTACTTCCTATCCCTGTGATTGTAAAAATATATATAGCAGAAAATATTATATATTAAGCTTTTTTTGTCACGATTTATTGGGTTTTTCCTTAAAAGAAGAAAAGCTCTTTTTCTAGATGAGTATCTTTTACTATCTTGACTCTTCCTCTTAATTTTGATTTTTTTGTGTGTGTGTGCAAGTATGGTTAAATACTGGCTAATGGGCTTGGTAGATGTACTACAAAGCACACAGCTGTTAGCTTTTGCAAGCAAACCACGAGGTGGCACATGGCTGTTGACTAACAGTTGAACCACAGTTGGGATACAGAAACTAGTTTGACTGTAAGGATTTTTTGTAAGGATTTTTTGTTTGAATTCCCTTAAAAATGACAGCCAACTTGCACTTCTGTTTTCTCTGCTACATTTATGTTACCTTGCACTAATTCAAATATTAGCCGCGTCCTTGTCTTGCTTCTTTAGTCCAGTGTTTTATTTTGGGGTGCAAAAATATCTGAAGGAGTAATCTGATCTCAGTCACTTTCAGCCTGGTGGTTAGAACTGGTTAACAGCCATCCTCATTCAATAGCTCTGTGAGGACATTAGCTAAAAATCTATTTCAGTGTGAAAACAAAATATTTGGAATCAGACCTGCAGTATTTATTGGAAGATCTGGCCAAGACACTGTTAGTTGTCTTTCAAATGGATGAGGGTGGCAGAGGGAAAATTATTTCCCTTTTTGTGTTTAAACAAGAAAAAACAGAGGCAAAATAAGTTTACTTATTACTTTACTTTTTAATAAAATAAAAATCAACTTACTAGGAAATGTTCCTCGCAGTATTCTGAGTGGTTTTCGTATTAAACAGTGATTTATTGTTAAAATGCCCTGAGTCAAGCAGAGACTGTAAAGTGAGTTGTGAAATCTTCAGTACACCAAAGATAACAGAATTTTACAAAGTCTAACAGTGAGCACCACAGACAAAGGTTTTTTATCATTTAACATACAGCACTTTTAAGTTTCAAAGAATGTCTTATAGCAGTAGCATTTTGAAATACATACACGTGTGTGGGTGTGTGTACATGTACTTGCCATTGCAGACTTGAATGTTGGTCAGTTAGAACCGTCCCCTACATAAAACACTGGTGTATATATTTTTAAGAAGTTAATATGGGTATACATTTTATACCAGTAGCAGTGACAAATTTCTTGTGTGTAGTTAACAAATTATTTGTAATGTATTTTTTAGAAATCTTAAAATTGCCTTTGCACTGAAATATTTTTCATACTGTAGCTATTTATAAATCTGTTTTACGCATATATTTGTTAACACACCATTTCTATTTTTTTTAAGTATATGTTTTGAAGGCTTTTTTTATAACTATAAGTTTTGGCCACTTAAATTTAGCTTAGAGTGGAGTTGTGGCTGAATGTTAAAATTCTAATGAATGTCAAATTAGGAATACAGGTCTGTTGCTCTGTGAGTCTCACCCAAGTTATCGATATTTTGTTGGGATTTGTGGTAGCAGCAATTAGAGCGCTGTACTTGCAGTGCTGTATTATTACTGCTAGCTTTTTTACTCTATAAAGCCTCCTGCTTTTTTACTTTGTGAGTTCTATCTTTTAGCCTTAAATAAGAAATTTTTTGCTTGATGTTTTTGAAAATGCTGCATTCCTGTTTCTGCCTACTAACAAAGCAGTTCATTGCAAACTTCATGTAGCCCCGCACTTAGAAATTGTCGATATTGTTCAGGCTGAAACACCTATATATGTGTTTGAGAAATTTTAGTTAAACATGTCATTTTTTGGAGGAGAAAGAATGCTTGAATTTAAGTGGAAGTTTCTGCTTTGATTTAGCAATACTTTTACCTTTAAAAGTTGGTGCTGTTTGCTTGTTAAAATAGACCGTTTAATGGAATGAACATAAGACATCAACTTGGCTTCACTTGATGTGTGTTTGCTTCAGTCCCTGTTACTATTGCCATGTAAACCTAGTCCACTGCAGAAAGTGTTAACTTGGGAGTTTCACTGCAAGTGATACAAAGATGAAAAAGTAGAAGTTAGATCAAAATGCATTAGAGAGTTTTATTATGGGTGGGACACTGAAAGGAGACAGATTTTTATGTATGAATTAAAAAAAGAGAGAGGAAAGATCTAAAAATCTATATAACTTCCTAACTTGCCTCATTTAAATTGTTGCAGCTTTAACAGCATAATGTCTCCATAACTGCTTCTATAAATGTCTTGAAACTGGTAAGCGCTAACCAAATGTATGTGAAGACTTAGAAAGTATTTCAAGCTTTTTGGCCACAGAAGTTCATATATTCCTGCAGTGGCTTGTGGCAAAAGATCTTTTTTGTTTCACCATGTACAATAATTGTTTGTTCAGCCACTTAATGTAAGAGCTTACAGTTTGCTTTCTTGCTTGCATTAGCCTGTTTGTCTTGACTCAACTGGCTTGCAAAAATAAGAGGAAAAAAATAGCTTAATTGAGGAACTGCACTACTTTTCCTTTGGAAGCCAGTGGGATCATTGTGCTCATGCTACTGTCTCTGTTAAAAAAGCTTTAATGGAAATTTGTGAAAGTATTACAAAAGTGAAAACGTACATGATTCTACTTTGCAGAATAATCAAAAAAATCAGTTTATATAGCTTTAATTTTTTACCTTACAAAAATTCACAGGATTTTCAATCTGCATTGTCTCAGACATAAATTCTGTGCTAGGTACACTTTACATTTTAGATGTTCTTTCATGATCTAATGTAAAGTAGAATCTGCGAAAGTTGTTGTATGGGGGTTGGGGGTAGTTATCTGTGCTTTTAACATTAAAGATGTCTGTAGTCATCAACACCAAATACTGACACTTACTTTTAATTGTACAATTATAGGTGCATTTATTTGAAAATAACTCAGCCTTCAAATCTAATGTTCAGACTATCCTATACTACTTCATTTATTTGATTTGAGGAGTCTGTGTGAATACATTACTGTAAAGTTTCTTTTCAGTGCTATTTTAAACTTTTCTTTCTGTAGACAACCAAATATAACTTGTTTATATTCAGCCACATTTTGGATCCTTACATAGAATATAAAAGCAGGAGATACAAATCTGCTTGCAATAAATATAAACATTGAAGACTGGTTTAAGTTTGCTCACATGTAATTACAGTAATTCTAGTATGAATATGAGATGGTTTCATATTAGTCTGTAATAAAATGTAAGTATATAAAGAAAACAATGAGTGTTTGATTCTGTTATTGAATATGTTTGCAGTCATGCTCCTTTCTCCTCATACTGGAGAGGGTCCAGCAAAGCACCACAAAAATGATTAAGGGACTGGAACATCTCTCTTACGAGAGACTGTGGGAGCTGGGCCTGTTTAGTTTGGGGAAGAGAAGACTGAGAGGGTTCTCATGAATATGTATAAATATCTCAAAGGTGGGTGTGAAGAGGATGGTGCCAGGCTCTTTTCATTGGTGCCCAGCAACAGAACAAGGAGCAGCGGCCATAAGCTAAACCACAAGAAGTTTCACCTCAACGTGAGGAAGAACCTCTTCACACTGAGGGTGGCAGAACACTGGAACAGGCTGCCCAGGGGGCTCATGGAGTCTCCCTCTCTGGAGAGATTCAGAACCCACCTGGACACGTTCCTGTGTCACCTGCTCTAGGTGACCCTGCCTTGGCAGGGGTGTTGGACTGGGTGATCTCCAGAGGTCACTTCCAACCCTAACAGTTCTGTGATTCTGTGATTTTTAGAGAGTGTATGTAGTCAGCTAAAAAAGCAAGCTAATAAAAGGAAATTCAAAGAAGGCTGGAACATGATGTGGGGGGTGGGAGGTTGTTCCAAAACTACTAGAAATTGTACAAGTACCAGGAGAGCTTTGTTCCTTCCGCACAGATTGGGTAAGTGCTAAGGTTCTTCCCAAAGTAAACTCATAAGCTACACATGAGAAGGTCTACATTTCCTTACAGTTCTCCTGTGTGAGGTACCCAGAGCTATTTCTCATTTATTTTCCAATGTTGTCAATTTAAAGAAACTAAAGTAAAAAATAGTATGCTCTGCCATCTGAGTTGGTAGCAATGTTCATAGATTCTTACAGAAGAGGCCAAGTGTACGGAAAGACCATCTTTTTTTTTCATACA
Source organism: Ptilonorhynchus violaceus (assembly GCA_013397565.1). Lineage (NCBI taxonomy): Eukaryota > Metazoa > Chordata > Aves > Passeriformes > Ptilonorhynchidae > Ptilonorhynchus > Ptilonorhynchus violaceus. Next base: position 190,107 of record VZRJ01009407.1, on the reverse strand, counting down.
ATATTATGGAACTTGCTGCAGTTTCAAAACCATTACAGGCTCCACAGTACATTGGCTCCATCAGGATGAAGGTATCCCAGACAGCCTCCACAAAACCATTCAGGGTGTCAGGTTTGGTAACTCCCTCTGCTGCTCTGAGGATATATAGAATGCTTAGGCTCGTTGCTTCTGTATCGATTTTGCACTTTCCATAATAAAGGTTTCAGAGGAATGGTTCTGCATTTATATGAACTTTTTATCTAAACAACACAAGAATGTTGTACTCACCTCCCTTTCGTACATCAAGAAATTTTGTGTTTCTACTGAATGAGCTTCTGGAAAAGGTAGTTTGAAGGAGATATGTAAATATGGAAGATGTTTTTCCCTTTATTCATGCAAAGAAGAAAAATGCATACATTGCAATTAAATGGAAATATTACATTGAAACTGTTTTTGTAAAAAAATATGATGTTTCTGGATTTCAGGAAGAACATGGTAGCAGTAGTACACAACTTTTAATTTTGCATATAAAAATACATTTACTTGTTTAAAGGAAAAAATTATAGAAGATAAGTTCTGAACAGTATTCTAAATCAAATATTATGTGTTTTCTATTAGCTCTTAAGTTATGCTCTTTTAGTAAGTTACATTAAAGAATTAATTGAAAACTGTTGCTTATATTCTACAGTGAGTCTACACTTTTTTCTGCAATATATGCAACACTGCTGTATAAAATCTTACCTGAAGGTTATCTTGATAGGAAGTGAGGTAGGTTGGAGACAGACTGAAGTTCCTTGGTTTTGTTTTTCAATTATTCCAATTTCCTTGAGTGATACTCTACAGGAATTTAGAAACAGTATTTGACTATTGTATTAAAGCTTTGTTGTTGTGTGTTTCCACTGCACATACAGGTCTATTAATTTTCATTTCATTGAAATGCTAAAGTAAAACCCATATGCATTTAAAGGCTTCATTTACACCATGAAGTGATAAGACAGGGATAAAATATATCTATTAACTTATTTCATTATACAGATAATTTTATCAGATGCCTAATGTCCCCATCTAGGTTTAAATGTGTTTTTAAAAGAAAATTACACGGTGTGATCTGTTCTTTTTTAACAGGCAAGTCTGCAGTAAATTACTAATGGTGAGTCTTAATCATTTAAGTGTTTATTTTCCATTTAAAGGAGACAAATAGTATTCAATTTTAAACCATCAAAAGGTTTCTTGTTGTTCTCCACTATTCATTTCGGTTAAGAAATCTTACAGTGCATTTTGCTTTTAAAAATACATATGATGCAGTGTCCTGCTAGATTCAGAGGCTCCCTATTTCAGGAAGAACTATTAACTCTGAGTCTCCTTAGTTAATGGGGGGAAAACTGATGTGTCCTTCTTCCTAACAAGGAAAATGATGTTAATATTTTTTTCAAAAAGCACATCAAAAACTTACCTTGAGATTTGAGACATCTTTTGTCAAGATACTTCACACTCAAATGTTAACCAAATTTGAAAGCTGGATCTTGCAATCTAATAAGCACTGAGTTTTAGAAGAGAAGGAAAACAAATTCTGATCCAAGGATCAAGACTATAAAGTGGTATGCCAGCTTTTATTTCCGAAAATACTTCCAACCAAGTAGCCAGCCTAGAAGAGCATTTTTCTAGGAAGTACTGAAGCTTCTAGGATGAATGTAACTGCATAGCTAGAAAAAGTTGTCAGTATTAATTAAATAGAGATCTAATTGTTTATTCCCAGCTATGAAGAGGTACTGTGTATAACTTTATTCTGTCAAAATTATAGCTCTCTTTCATGCTGTCTCAGAGGAACATTCAGTAGGCAAACCAGCAGATCAGAAGCAACGTGGTCACCACCACAATGGTTACTTGTCTGGGTTGCTTTTACACAAAAAGTACTTGAACATGTGGACATAAACATGACAAACTGTGTGTCCCCATCTCACGTGGCAGAAAATCTCTCATCTTTGTCCTGCTTTCGCTGGCCTCTTTCTAAGCAAATTAATACTCCAAGTAAGCTTATCCATCCTTTTCTTTACTGAAATTGTGCATGTTTGGGAAATGAACCTTCTCCCTGTTGAGTTGATTCATGCTAGACATTGCAAAAGGATACATGGTCTCATGGGATTTCTTGATTTTTTCCTTATAAAAATCTGTGATTTGAAGGCATTGGGGGGGAAAAGGAATTTTTAACTCAATTTATTGCAAACTACTTGTATCCTACAATTTTGTTTTGACTGACACATTACCACTCATGTTTGAGGGTCTCCAGGGAGAATTTTTTTTAAAGTGATAATATTTGTAAGACAAGAGAAAAGGTCCGTTTTCATGCATACCCAAAGATTTTAAGCTAACACAGAAAGGGAATGGCTATTTAAATTCTAACACCACTGCCACCAAGGAAATTCTTAATCATATCTGAAAGAGAAATTTCACTCTGATTTCATACTGGTCTGGTTCTGCATCAATCATGATTATATCCTTCAATTAACTTCAGGAAATATGCCATGATCTTGAGCCCATGAATATTTCCATCATATCCTATCTGAATAATATTCATGCACTCTGCTTCGGCATCTTATTTTTCCAGATGTAGTTCATAAGAACCATTTGTCAACACTCTATTTCCAAATGTGTATGAACACTGAAATGCAGAAAGTTGAGATATTATCTTAATTTCACTGGCAACTGATCTTCTCATTCAAGAAGGCTCCACCCTTACTCATTGTTTAAGACCTGTTGCTAGATGCTACTTGTCTTTTCCATAAGGTTGATACCCAACCACGCTATTAACTTTTTAACTGTTTCAGTCTATGAAGATTTACATTCCCCTTACAATTCACAGAGATGCACACTTACCAATCCTGAGATAATTAATTTTATATCCAGGTATTGAGCCAAGACAGTATGTTTGGAATTCTATGGATTTAGGGAAGAAACTGGATGTTGTGCAAAAAGCCCAGACTAGTCCTGCCAGGCACTATAGATCCCACAATACTCTTGTCACTGATGTGTCTTCTCATCTATATTGTGGACACTACAGGTGTTACATGAAAGTGTGTCAGCTTAGGAGTTAGGAAAGTTAATTAGAGTGGCATGAAAATGAATTTCACTGATCCAGAGTAGAGTTCTGGCATCCTCTCATGTGGATTGACCTGTAAATCTGATGAATGTCCATTTTGAGCATTTGCCTGCACCTCACCTTTGACATTACTGTTCACAGACATTTCATCTTACTGCCATGTCACACCACTCTTTTCATAGCGTTCATGGGTTGCAAATCCATTTATTCTCTACCACCACACCAGATATACCCAAAACTAACATGTTCTACTAGTATTTTTAAAGACAGTCCATGGTTTTTGTTCGGTTCCAAACAATTTCTTTACTATGAGTCTTCATTTTTACGTTTCAGTTATTTCATAGTGCACACCCCAAAACTCTGACCTAGATTGTGTTTCCCACAGGACAAGACAGCAGCACCTATGACTTGGAAATCCCTGCCTCACATACTGCAGACCAAAGCACACCATGTTTCTAGTCCCAGGAACTTTTCCACTCTCCCTCTCTGCCTCTTCTCTGCATAAGCAGAAATAAGTGGAAGTTGTGTATTTGAACAACTCAATATTAAAATATGATCCAAGAAGACAAATGTGAGGTTCAGGTTCAGGCACTTATAGTTGCTTGTGTTCAGTGCAGGTGTCTTAGCTCCCATTACAGCCAGCAGGAGATTCTCCATTGGGTAGTCACTGAAAATAAAAGCAAATAGTACCTGCAACATATTTTTAACCATGACATTCAGCCCAAATCCTTTAGTATGTATTGTATTTGGTTTTGTATGTGTATGTTTGTATTTACTGTCTAATGGTACTGAACGTAAATGCAGTGAACTCCATTCATTATTTCTTTTTTTTTTTTTTTTTTTAAGCTCTTGGGGAAGCTAAGGAAAAAAGCAACTAGGAGGGAGAGAAAACATAAATGCCAAAGGCTGTTCTGCGTCCATGACAAAGTAAAAACCCCACAGAATATTCTTGGTGTTGTCACTATGACAACAAAGACATAGAGACACAAAATTTGAAATGTGAATAGTGAAGATAGAATTTGGGGTGCTTGCAAAAGCCATTAGCAGGATGGACTTACAGCTTCATTCTCCCATATGATTTTTGTTGCTTGTGGCCATGTCCCCAGTACACATACTAGGACTATTTAGCTGACAAGGTACCTTGCAGGCTGAAGCTGTAGAGTTTTGTAGATCTAAGCATCTTCAGAGTCCCAGATATCTAGCCAGGGAATCTTCCTCCTTTCATTTAGATGAATTCCACACTTGCGGCTACAGGATCTTCCAATACCTTTAATGGCTGTGGGACCACTAACAAGAGACCTGGACTGACTTATAACCCTGAAAGGAAGGAAGGGAGGAGAGGAAAGAGGATCACATATTCCATATGTCAGATACGGTTTACAGGCACCAGGAGTGGTGGAAGAGTCTGATTCTGTGCCAACCACCCAGGTAAACAACAGGACACATTTTCCAGGCCATTTCCAGCATGAATTTGCTAAAAGCTTCACATATTTGCTAAATCAAAATATGGGGAGATGCTTGCCTTGTAGATTTGCCTACACCAGCAGGAAACCACCTTCTGTCTTGTGACAGGCATTTACGATCACATTGCTCTTCCAGGCCCTTTCTGGAAGCTCTGCTGTGCAGGGTAGCTATGGCACACATCAGCTGCACGAACTCTGCCGGCTTTTTGCTGCTAATGCTTTCCACAGCGTTGGTTCGATTAGAATGGAAAAGCACAGAAAAACCCTTTCTGGATTTCATGAGATCAGAAGAGTTTTTTAACCTGCCTTTTTAAAGCCATGTGTATGAGAGACTTTCTCCGCATTAGTTATAGTTTCCCTTGGTCCCGCTCTTGTTGCTACAGGTTTCCCAGTACCTTCCAATAGGAAGGTCCCACCAAAGGATTCCCCTTTTATCACCTGATTCCCTGGAGATAATGTTTGTCCTGGTTTATTCATTCCTCATATGTCTTACAAGACTGCAGTGTATCTTCACTTTTGTTCCAGTGACTAGTTCAGGGAATTGTGACAATAAATGGTAGGAGATTTACAATGGATGACTTCATCTCTAGAATCCGGTGTGTCTTCACACAAGTAGTGAAGAAGTCTCTCATTGGACCATCTGGTTTTTAAATTCCAAGCCTGTACACTGTTTTTTGATTAAACTGAGTTCAGGGAGGGCATCAAAGAGGAGTTGGTGTGCACATTTCTTTTTCCTTGTAACTAATTAGCAGCCTTCCTATTTACTGCACATATTTGAGTGTCTTGTCCATTTGATTCCTGCCCAAGCCATTTCCTTTCCCATTTGTTATGGCAGTTGTCTTATGTTTCATCAAGAACTTTGGTGGACACAAAAGAAGTATCCAGCCATAGCAAGCTGAATATTCTGCTGCACCCATTGGACAAAAATTTAACTGTAGGCTAAAAAGACTACCATGGCCTCTGCTGGTGTTTCTAGCACATTCAGCTTGAATTTTCAGCTCTAGAATAACCCTGAAATCAAGAGTATTTCTATTATTTATGGAGAGACTGGTGTTATTTTTACTGAGGTCTTAGGATTTGTATTAAAGTAAATATTTCACACCAGAGAAATACTTTACACCATCAGAAAGCAGAGTATGACTGCAATAGTGTGCTCTGAACCTATGAATCATGTTGGTTAATATTCGTGGTGTAATAAGAAGACAGGCTAGATTGTCTAGTAATGTATTTTGCTCACATCTTGTCAAAATGGAATTGTGCAGCTTGCCAATGGGATTTTCTAGAGTCTGGGCTCTTCCTTTTCCAAGTTTATTCACATTTCCATTCACATAATAAATTTTTCAGCCCTGTATTTGTTACACATATCTCTACTGCACTGTTTGGGGTTTTTTTAGCCTGCCTTAGTTTTACTCAGGATTGGTTTACATCATTCACTAATTATTGCTATAATTATAAAGGAGAGATTCATTGTCAATCTACATAACAAAAAAAAAATTAATTTCCTCCTGCCTGTAGACAGTCATTACTATTTTCCTCTTGGTATGTTTCAAAAATCTCCGTAACTTACCCAGGAGATCTTCTGCAAATAACAGCTTTGAGTCTTAATTTTCTGTGTATTTTTTCTCAGTACATTACTATGATTTTACAGATAGTTTCTGATTCTGTACAAGTTGTGGTTTACACCAGTTGCTCAATAAAGATCTCAAATTTTTTATAGACCCAATTCATGTAATCTCTCCCTGAAAGCCAACATGTTGTCATTTTGTAGCCTCTCCAGACTTCATAAGTGGCAGAAACAGGTACAGCTCGTACTAAGAAAATTTCATGCCCTAGTGCCATAGTTAGTTCTGCTCTCGCTTGAAGTACGTGCGTGCACAATCACATGAGAGCACAGAGGGCACACGATAATGATTCCCTATTTAGATCTCTTTGTACACCTCTTCTTAAAATTTAAAGTAACAGAATCACAGAATGAATGAGTTTGGAAAAGACCTCTGGGATCATCAAGTCCAACCTATGATGATCCCCTATGACTTGAACATCACCTTGTCAACTAGACCATGGCACCAAGTGCCCCATCCAGTCTTTCCTTAAACATCTCCAGGGACACTGACTCCAACATGTTCCTGGGCAGCCCATTCCAGTGTCTCATCAACCTTTCTGTGAAAACTTTTTTCCTAATGTCCAACCTAAACCTCCTCTGGTGCAACTTAAGACTGTGTCCTAAATGTGTATTCTAGAGAGTTCTTCCGGACAAATTTGGCAACAGGCCCAGGGCACTAAATCAGGAGAAGTTAATTCCTGAACTAAAGGTCCTTTCTTCACTGAAAATACTGTCTTCTGCCTTCCCAACTGGACTCCCAAAACACAGCTATGCCAGTGAGTCTCAAACACCTTGCAGCTTTTATACATCCATAATCCTCAACATCTGTGCAATAGATGAGCATGTCCGGCACTTCCGTCATTGTTAGATCCTTCTGGGCTTTCTCATCCCAGCTTTTATTTGAGCTGAAAAGTTAAAAAGAGTCATCAAAACTAGCCCCATATTTATTTATAGCCCTTTCACACCGACAGCACCAGAAATACCACGTATATGCGTGTGAAGGAGGTGCTCAGTGGTACAGAGCCGTACCAGAGCCAGAGCCATAATACCTCATTGGTTTACAATTCCCAGGAATCCCACCCTACTCCTCATATTTAGGACAGATATTTTAAGAAAATTCAACCTCTTTCCAACCCACTTTTACCTTCAGCTGTTGTAATGTGAAAGCACACATTTGCTCTAGTGACTTTCTTTCTTTATTAATTTCTTCAGACCTAAATGCCACCTGTTCTTGACATTTGCTTGAAACTTAACTGCTTCCTGCTGAAGTTCACCCCAGCTTCTTAGTCAAAACAATAGTATTTTCCATGGAGTATAGTCTTCTTATAAATGCTGATGTTGTGTTAACGAACATATTTTACTTAATGTAGAAGAAATAACATTTCTGAGGAAACAAAAGTCTATTCATAATAAGAGACATTTCTTCCATAAACTCTGATGCTACTAGCCAGTCCAACGGTATCTTCTTTTGAAAAAAGATTTCTGCAGAAATCCTGCTTGATCGATAAAATGCTCAGATCTTCAGTCTGACTCCTCACTGCTTCACTCCAGCCAGCACCTAAGGTTTTGGGTTGACATAGAACACAGCAGGGATCACAAAAGTCAAAAACCTCTTATTTCTACTAGCAAATAAAGCAGGTCAGGAACTGTCCTTTGGCACGGGAACCAGCTGGCATAACGTGGCTTTCATATACACAACAAAACTCTTATCTCCTGAAATAGGTCAGTTGCAGGCAGAGAGTCTGCTGGGAATGGCCCCTGACCCTTGAGCTGTGCTGAGGGTTGCCTCAGGGACTGCTGGTTTGCTAGGACAAAACCATGCTGGGGACACCACCACCCAGGGGACAGTACAGAGGACAACCAGTGCTGTGATTTAATCCTGAACCCTAGCCCCATTTGGTTTACTGCTGTAGGGGTAGCAATAGGGATAGAGATCAAAAAATGCCTGAAACACAAAACAGAACTGAAATCTAAATTGTATGTTTGATTGCTGCCTCCCTTGTGCTTCAGAGACTTCTTTCAAAGCTATTTTTGATGGTATCTCCAAATTAAGGCGTCCTCTCTGCTCTTTCATGTCATCATTAATTGGCCCTTTCCCTGGACAACCAACCAGATCTTTTCAACAAACACTGAAAATATTCTTGTGAGGTACTGAAAAAAAAAAAAATAAATGAAAAAACAGTGATCTGTCTGAATCTGCACTTTTTCTCTGCAGAATCCTGTTTTGCTGTGAAGTGTCACACAGTCACTCTTTCCCATGACATACTGGAGCACAGGACATCTCATGGAGAACAGTCTGTGGCTTCTGCTGACTTGGTTACCTACTTGCATCCCAGGTTCAGTTTGACCCACATTTTGGTTTAAGCTGCCATCAGAAGCTGCTAGATACTGAAACCTTGTTTCTGTAAGCCATTTCCTGACACTATCCTGGGTTGCTGGGCTTCGAGAAAGAGCATTTCAGGTAATTAGAAGACAAGTGTACCCAGCTTATCTCTGTCACAGGATGAATTTCTAAAAATCACAAGCCTCTCGCTCAAGAAATAGAAAGTACATTAAATATATGGCTGGCCCCCTTTGTCCTCAGTTCTGGAATATCCTTCTTGAAAAGTTTAGTGTCTGAAACCTGCTGTTTTCATTAACATAAACCATCACTGTTTGCAGCAGGCATGGAGAGAGTAGCATGGAAGACTGCTGACTGCTTGAGAGGAGAAGGGATTGGGAAAGCCTGTGTGGTCAGTTAGGGACACACCTTGGGTGCTTCCCATGAAATGTCTTCTCTGCAGCACCCGTTTTTCACGTGTTTATACCTGCAGCACACAAAAGCACATGCTGTGCATTGTTTCACTTACAAGCAAAGGTTTAACTGTTTGGCGATACCTGAATGAAAAAGCAAATACCTGTTGTTCGTTTGTTGCTTTTTTGTTGTTGTTTTTTTTTTTTTATAATGGGAAAACGAATCCACTTCCCGCTGTTCAATTGTCTGATCAACATGTAAACACAAAAAGTGTTGTTACCTTCATATACACATTGCAATAAAGCAAAACAAAACGCTGGGAGCCAAACACTGACACACCAGGAACTGTCAGAATTGGGGCTGCAAAACTTCGCGTGGCACACAGTGTACCTCTCTGCTGTTACAGAATCATGGAATTGTTTGGGTTGGAAAAGACCTCCAAGATCATCGAGTCCAACCATTAACCCAGCACTGCCAGCAAACCGTGTCCTTAAGTGCCACGGTTCCCCAAAAGATGAGGCGATGCTCCTACAGGTAGCAACTGCTTTCCTGGAACTAACCACTTTTCACTGAAGAAGGCACGCAAAGCCCCTCACTCCGACAACCCCTCCCTACCGAGGAGCACCTGCTCTCCGTAACCCGCGGCGAGGAGGCGGCGGTGCCTCCCCGGCCCTCACAGGTGCTGAAGGCGAGCGCTGCCGGCGCGCCCGGGGCGGGGACGAGCGCTCCGCTCCGCTCCGCTCCCTCGCCCCGCCACACAAAGGGCCTCGGGCCGCCTCCCGCGGAGCACGCACGGGGCGGGGGATGCCGGTGCCGGGGCGAGGATCGGAGCCCGGACAAAAGGCAGCCCCTCTCCGCCGCCTCCCC
>VZRJ01009407.1:7483-171819 GCA_013397565.1 Ptilonorhynchus violaceus | reverse complement strand
GGAGGACAGGGAGGTGATTTGGGACAGCCAGCAGGGCTGCACCAAGGGCAAGTCCTGCCTGACCAACCTAGTGCCTGCCTGTGATGGAGTGGCCACATCAAGTGACAAGAGAAAAGTTACAGATGTCGTTTATCTAGAATTTTGTAAAGCCTCTGACATGGTCCCTCACAGTATCTTCTCTCTAAATTGGAGAGAGATGGATTTGATGGGTGGACTGTTCAGCAGATGAGGAATTGGTTGGATGGTCATGTACAGAGGACTGATTTTAGATTAGATACAGGAGAGGTTTGATTGGGGTTTTTTGGTTGGTTTTTTTTTGGGGGGGGGAGGGGTTGATTTTTATTTTGGTTGGTTGGTTTTGGTTTGTTTTTTTTTCTTTTTTTTTTTTACAATGGGGCAGTGAGACACTGGAACAAGTTGCCCAGAGAGGCGCTTGATGCCCCATCCCTGGAAACATTCAAGGTCAGGCTGGATGGAGCTCTGAGCAACCTGAGTTGCTCATTGCAGGAGAGTTGGACTAGGTGACTTTTAAAAGTCCCTTCCAACGCAAACTATTCAATGATTCAACTCTGCAGAGTTCCCAACTACCTTTTAACAACTCCTAAGTATTTGGGAAGATCAAGCTCTTTCCTCATGTGGGAGAAATATTTTACAGTTAATGATGATGTAGTTGTAATTTCAAGAAGGTAGTAATTTTTGTTTATGTTAAAAAAACAACCCCACCCCATAGTTCTCTGGCATAAAGTGAGAAGCTTGCAGGTGTTTAAGGACCTGCTTGCTGTCTTTCCTGCAAACACATATAATAAGCCTGGTAATTTCTAGCTCTTTCTAGGCTAAGGGAACTGTTGCCCCTTCCTTCTGCTCAGGAAGAGGGCAGCGCTGAAAGACTGAGTGCTGTGTCAGAAACCAAAGCATCTCCTCTTCCTGCCAAGTTTCAGGTGTTAAGGTTTCATTCAGTTAATTTGTTTATGAAAAATTTGAACTGTAATTTCAGCTCCCCCCTCCCCCCCTCAGCAATCATATTATCTTGTTCTTTTTTATCATTATTTCATTCTTATATTATTTCACTTTTTTGACAATCCATATTCTGGTGTGTTCTTTCACCTAGTTAAACATGGTTTTAGAAGGTGCTTTTAAGAAAAATATTGACTTGTTCTGCTGAAAATACAGAGTGATATTTATTTTTTGCCTCTATGCAGTTAGGATCATATGTGATTTGATATTTGTATATTATTTATTTTTTATATTAGCTTCCTGACCTATGATATAAGCATCTTGAGAAACTACAGGGAACTCAGACTTTTTATTTTGGGTACTATACCATGGATGGCTATTGTAAACAGCATATTTTTTCTTCAAATAAAATCAAAGATATCATAATGTGTATATAACTGTCATTCTTAACATTTGAGCCTCTTCTTTCAAGTAGTTAGGTTTTCTCCTTATGTTTTGCAGGAAATGTGATTTTCTGTTTGTTTTTAGATTTCAGAAATCAGCTTACAGAGTTTTCATGTCTGACTACTGGTATCGGACCCTGATCCTGTGCAAAGAAACTGGAAGCTGCAACTGTTTTGCAACAGCCAACCAGCCTAATGAAGAGAAAGAGGAAGATACAATCCATCAGGTCGTGGTGTCAGATACCATGCAGCTTGTACAAGATAAGCAGGAGGTGACAGAAATCACGGCAGGTGAGGAAAATGGAGCATATTTTGAAACTGTCCAGCTGGCTGCCAAACTGTGTGAAGAAGAGGACTGATGGCTTCAAGAATTTTGGCAATAGTATCTTATCACTAACAGTGAGAGTAGGGCATGGAGCCCAAGCAAAGGAATAGCTGAGTATTCACTTGGAGGAGGCTGATGTCATGACAAAAACAAATGTTTAATAGCAGCCACTGAAAACCTGTACTCAGGAGGACTGGTGCCTGTTATAAGAAATTAAAATAATTCCATAAATTAATTGTTTAGCAAAAAATAGCCATCCCACAGAAACCTGACCTACCTTCCTACAGTTTTAAGATCATAGTTTTGAGACCCTGCTGAGAAGCAAGTAAAAAATACCTCTGCACATATCACAGTACTTTTGTTGCTGTGGACCATAAGCAGAAAACTGTAGTGAGTGCTAGTTTATAGTTACTTTTTTTTTCTTTTACTGTACTATCTGATCTTATATTTACCCATGCAGGAGGTTGTCACATAGTTCATATCTGAATGGAACCTTTGTCTTGGTACGAGTATAGATGGACTTTAATTTTGTAATTTGATTAGCAGTTGCATCTGGTGCCATTTGGTCTTTATTAACACATCTTCATTTCATTTTGGAAATATATTTTTATAAAGCCTCCTAGGTAATTAAAAAATACCTACATATATTTATGCAAACCTCTCTAAGCTGGAAGGATGATCCAAAACTGGAAAGGTGGAATTCACTAAAATATAATTTTATAATTGCATTTAATATACAATTATAAAACAGGATATGATTCCTTTGTCCTAAAAGAAAAAAAGCTCATTCAGCTGGAACGAGCTAATGATGTTGGTGCTACTTCAGAATGATTCATATTCTGCTCTGACTTAAGAGGAAGTAGTGATTAGAGTAATCATTTTGCTTGTGTACCAGTGACGTCTCAGCCAAATGAGATTTCTTTTGAAGGCAACAAGGAAAGATGCAAAAAAACCCTGCAGTAATTCCAGAGGATGGTGTCAGGGTTGGTCAGATATGATTTCTGTGGAAATAAGGAGTGTGCATCTAGACTACAAGGGAAAACTGAAGGGAAGTCACAGATATTCTGACTTTCTAGTGGAGATCTTTGTAAATTATGGAAGAAGGTGGCTATCTGCTTGTTTCAGTTTTCTTCTGGTCCATAACTGTTAGAATAAGAGCAAGAAAATGTGAACTTGATTCCCACAGCGAAGATTTAAACCTAACTGGGCAATCGTTAAACAGACTGCTTAAAGAATTTGAGCAATGCCTAGCTTGTTCTTAATGAAATCTCGAGTGAAACAAACCACTGATAGAGGTGAGCTGGGTGTACTTGATTCCATCTCAGTGCTCTAAGTCGGGCTAAGAGGACTGTGCTTCTGTGGGGGAAGAAGAAACAAACAAGTCCTAGGAAGGCAGGCCAGGAGTATGAAGTCAGAGGAAAGATTGTTCTGTGTCACCTGGAGGGTTTCAAATGGGAAATTGGTACTTTCCCTCCCCAGAAATTATGGGGAGAGCTGTGTTGGGTTCAGACAAAGTTGTGTGTGTATTCTATGCTAAAGTATCAGTGAATCAATGGTTGACTGGTTCATCTACAAAGGAGCCTTAGTAAACTGCAGGGATTGGAATGAAAGCAGTGAAGGTAGACCAGGAGCTGAGTAGTGTAGGGAGGTACTTCATAGGCATGAGACTGCCTATAACAGCCTGCACATACTTGACTATACTAATTTCATCTTTTAGCTGTGGCTGCTGCCCTTCTATCACTGTAGTGTACGCGAAAGGAACATGAGGTTTAGTGAAAGAAGTTCTGGACTAAGTTTCCTGGCCTGAGAAGTAGCAGATTTTTCATTGAGGATTACATCCATGTCTGGCTTGACAGATGAATTGCAAGCCGTTAATCAAAACTGAAAAGCACCTGATGATACCCTTTATGCCTGGAAAAAGTGGGATGTAGTAATTAAAAAAAAGTATGTTTGTTTTCTTTCGACTTGCATACAACAGTGTGTAGACTGGGAAAAGAGCTTGCTCCCAACTAGGCAGAGGCTACATGAGAAGCTTAGTTGCAGATAATTTTCTGCTAAAGTTCATACATTTTAAAGCTAAACGAAGTGTGAAAGTTTTTCTGTGTCATAGTTAATACTGTTGTTGCTGGTATTGAGGATTGAATGTATCTTTTTTTGTGGACCTTTTACTGGGTTTTGATTTTAAACAAATCATTGCTCTTAACTGATGCAATTTATATGTTAAGATTTTCTGACTATCAAGGGACTGCTCAAACAAGTCTGCTCTGAAAAGAACAATAGTGGCATAACATGGTGAACATTTAAAATGGGTAATTTGTTTGATAGGTATATGGTGGAATGAGAAGATGTTTTGCTCTAGTTTTAATACTTATTCATTTATTTCAAGAAAAGAACCAAGTATTTTTTCTGGTTGGTAAAGGGAGCCATAGTGCCTTATTCTGTGAAACTAATTCTTATAGTCTTCTAGTGGGAAAAGGCAGAAAGAGAAATGCTGCTGTGAAAGATAATGTTGGAGTCTTCTCCCTTGTCTATTTTTGACTTCTGAAAGCAAATGTGAGGGGTCTTAGTCTCCCATGCAGACTAATAATACTGTATGATGGAGAGCATCTTGCTGCTCTTATTTAAACCATATGTTGCTGTTGCTGAAGTTTTAATTCCCTCTCCCTCCCCAGGAACTCATCTGCTGTGCTATTGATACTATATTAACAGCAATATTTTTACTGCAGTGTCTTTCTAGAAGTTATAATTAAGATCAGGTCTTCATTGTGTCTGCACGTTTACACTCAGAGAGAAGATACTGCATCTTGAAAGCAATAGATGAAGAGCATGCAAAATTCAGCTTGAGGCAGAGCACAACCGAGATCGAAACAATAACATCAGACCAACTTGTGTGTTCTCTTGCCTCATTTTAAATGCTGTGTGTAATGTAACCTTCCCTCTCTTGTCTTCAGCAGAGGCTGAAAAATGGAAAGATCCTGGAAATGAATGGAGACATGGAAGACAATAATATGTTTTTTGCAAATAATAATAATAATAAAAAGATTAAAAATCCAGTATTTCTATAACTTCTCAGTGCCTGTTATGTTGTTCTACCTGTGTAGCATTGGGTTTGAGGAGTGATGTGCTTGAAGGCCTATTTACATACAACAAATTTTTTTTTTTTTTGAATGGGGCTTTTGTGCTCTAGAGATCCTCTCCTTCAAATGGTTGACACCTTTTCTTTGTTTGGGTTTTTCTTCCCTGTTCAGTTCAGGTCTGTTTGGAATGCAATCTTTTCATACAAGGTTTTTTAGCCTCCTGCCATGATGCAGTAGGGAAGCATCTTTTGTGGTCTCAAGATTTGGTAGTGTTACATCTTGGGAATTGTAATTGCCCATGTGGTAGCAAGTAGCCATGAGGGTGCTACAGTCAAAGCTTTTACAAAAGTAAGGGACTGTCATGACTGCCCAGGTTTTGAGGAATCCAAGAACACAGGTGACAACTTACTGAAGTCTAAAGTCTCCTTGGTCCCAGCTTGCCTAAGATGACATATTTAATTTATAAAATATTTAAATTATAAAATGTGATTATTTTACCATTTTACCTGATTTTTAGCATTTTTGCATGAGAAATTGCAAGACAGCTGAAAAGACAGTGAAGAGACTGATGTGCCAATTCTAACACTTCTAACAGTGCGCAAAACACAGTATCAGCTGTTGCACTGACAGGCACTTGAAATGCTCATCTGTTACACTCGTGCTTTTTGAAATAAATGTGTGTGGTACCATCTCACAACGTTAAATTGCATTGTTTTCCATACATAAATACCTTCTGAGGTACTGCTCAGTGGCATTAGTGAAGCTGACAGCTTTGACTGAATTCTATACGTGCTGCAACACCACTGGGACAGTATGGCCAGGTTACATTATCTAGACCACTGATGACTCATCGCCTGCATCAGAAGGAGGGAAAAAATCACGTCTCTAAAACACTTGTACATCCTTGTAATTCTAGTTATACTCAGAACCCGTAGTATGACTTCAGTTACTCGTATTAGCCCCTTTATTTCACCAGTCAGAACTGTATAAATACAAGATTTCAAAAGTAATATAAAAGGGAAATATGGTAGGTATTCTTTGTTATAGTAACTATGATGTTTCAAGCTAAGTGACTTCTCAGAAAAACAATAGGTGATGCTGTTTGGATCAAGTCCTTTCTGTTCCTTGATAGTGTACAAAGACAGCCTTTTAAAAATCTTAATTAAAAACTAAGAAACTGAAAGCATCTCTTAGAAGCTGCTTTTGTTGGTAACTAGAAGAGTGCCATTGCATTTTTGTGGAGAAGTCTTTCATGTATGCAATATATTTAGAAAGTTCCTTGATTCTTGGAGCTGTTTTATATTCTCCAAGAAGCTTTAACATATTCAATGTCTCAAGAGAATTTTAATTCTAATTGGCAAAGCTGTGTACATTACAGCATGCTTCCAGTAACAACTTGATGAAAAATTTCTTTTCAGGGGATAACTTATAAACTAGATTAATACAGCGAGCAGGTATATGTGACAAGTGAGGCTATGAATATCATACTAAGTATTTTTGAGGTTGTTTGTGTATGCAAACAAACACCAATTAAAATGTCAAATTAAGACCAAAATTTGTGAGGCAGGTGGAGATTTCCTCTTTGTCAGAATCCTGCAAGAAGACTGCTTTTTCTCATGGGAGTGACCTCAGTGTTCTGTCATCTGATTAACACTGGTATGTGTTCTGTGGAATGAAGATGGCATTACAGACTTCTCAGCCTGTCGTGCAGGTGCTAAATAGCCCGTGACCTTTTTTACCTTTAAATACAAGCCAACTAGGGCAGGAGTCCCTAAGCCATAATACACAAGCCACTTAGTGATACACGGTCCAGCACGTAGCTGGGAGCTATTGTTGTCCCTGGTGGCATGTCACAACACTCAAGAAGGGGGAACCTGGGATTTATTTTCTTTTTTTATGAACACAGATCTGGGGTCACCATAACTTTTTGGCAGAGAAGGGTATTTGTTTCACTGTGCACTTTCCTTCGTCTGCTTGGTGTCAGTGGGTTCTCCTTTAAAGACTGGATGTGCTTTACTGTGGAGCTTTTAAGTATATCCATGTAGAGCTTTCTGTTTGGTACTAGTATTTTGATTGATGTGAAATGCATGTCCAAGTAAGATATAGCAGATATTATGTGTGTAGGGTTAGCATTTCCCAGTGTTGGAGGCTATTTGCTTACAGTGGAATTCAATTTTATAAACAAATGTCTTTAGCCTGTCCAAGCCTGTTCCCTTACTGGCTGCTGCAGGACTGGTACCGGTCTCAGCACATGTTTCTGAACCAGTGTTAGCTGAAGGAGCTGCTTTTTATTAAAACTGAGTTTCTACTGCGGGTATTTGGCAAATTCTTATGAGCTTTACTCCTTAAAACGAGACATGTTTAAAGCTAATTGGAATAATCTGTCTAAAAACATGGAAAAGAAAACCTTTGCACGGTAAACCTCTTCTGTATTGTGTTGCTGCTTTGAGTAACAGAGCAGTGAAATCCAGTCTGATTAAAATCAGTAGGAGTCTTGTCAGGATTTTCGTCTTAAGACTTCTAAGCTATACAAGTTAACCACCCTCTTAAATGAAATTAATATTAAACATCTTACTCTAATTCCTTATTTCCTGGGAATTACAGCAAATATGGAATATATAAAAATAACTTCTTATTCAGTTCAAGAAGTTAGAGCAGAAAAGCTTCATTAGTGTAAAAAGGGATTGGCAGCTAAAAATGAGCTATGGAGGGGTATTTTGGTGGTGTCAGCAGTAAAATTCAGTGTGTGTGTATGTATGTGTGCATATATGTATGTATGTATCTGTCTATCTATATCTGTAATTAAATGCCACACTTGATGAATTTTCAGTTCAGCTGCTGCTTGCTGAAAAGAACATTTGCAGGAAATGGTCCTGCCTGAAATTGCTCTTAGCCTTTATTAAAGGCATGAAAGCATTTTTAATTTTTTCTTCAAAGTTCTTTGAACTCTGTTGAGAAATATTTCAGAGAGATGTTGCAGGCACCGTGTGCTGCAGTGGCTTATACATCACAACTTTTAATGGTTTATTAGGTGTATTGGAAATATCTTTCCTGCATTGTTACACTTCCTTCTATTTTTTCTCCTGTTTTCTGTTACAATGAGCAGCCCAGACACAGCATTTGCTATTTTTTCCTTTCTATTCTCCCATTTCCTAGAGAGTGATTTGCTTTTCAGAAAGAGTTTTCCTGGAGTTCCTCGTTAGCTGGAGATTGCATGAACTTGGGAGATATAGCTGGACATCTGTCAGCCTGACTGCCTTCCTCTCTCTGTGCTTGGAGTGCTTCTTGCCAAGGGAGAGGCAAACACCAATCATCTGTACAAAGCTGAAAGGACATTTCAAAATTAAGTTAGGGGGAAGCTATACATGCTTTGTTCTGCATGGTGCTCGAAACACTTCTGTGGTAAGATGTGATGAATGCAAACTGAAATTTGGAATTTCCTCAAATAGTGGCATTTTTATGTGACAGAGGGAGGTATGAAATAATTCTCTAGCAACATTAAACTAGTGAAAGTTAATACAACTTTATTGGGTTTATATATTTTAATATTACGTAGTTATAGGTGTCCTTTGGTTTATAATCTATTTGAAATCTATAGCCATTTAATCAGAAGGGAAAGCAGTAACATCTAGTTTATTATGAAAATTCATAGCTTTTGTGATGCATCTGAATGTAATGAATCCTTCTCTTTTTATTTCAATCATGCTCTGCTTTTCAGATATTCTCAGCACAGGATGAAGCCATAGATACTTGCTGAAACTAAAGCAGGAAAGCTTTGTCAGTTCTGTTTAGTCTCTGACATGAGTACCTTTGTGCTTTTGGTGCCTCAGGTGGCTCCAAAGAAATTGGAAAAGTGCCTAAGCAGCAGACTAATTGAAATTCAAGAGGGGTTGCATGTCTAACCTGCTTAGGCATTCTGCAAATCCCATTTTCCTGCATCTGTAGGCAGTGGATATCTTTGTAAATCTGCTTGATTAAACTCTATATTAGAAACTGGCTTATTCTTCTGTAAGGGCAGGCTGCTTGCTGGACTTGGCACTTGCTCCTCAGGCCGGGAATATGGAGAAGTTGTGAATGTAAACGTTAGGTCTTGGATGGTGCAACAGAAATCATCTGAGTGACAAGGTCTCACATGCTGCCTTAATATCATTTCAGAATCATCTACATATCTGTGGGGTAAAATGTGGTGGGGTTACACAGACTCCCTGGCGTCCAGCTGGACCGTTTGTCATGGAAATGAATTGCTTTGCCTCAGTTCGAGCCCATACCCAGATTAGATGTTGGGTTCAGTTGTTGCCTCTGGTGCTGAGGAATTACTCAGGGCTGTTTCATGCAAATGCACAGATTTTTGGGGTTAATCAATGCACTCTCTTTCAGTGTTTAGGAAGTCAAACTGTCATTACATAGGAGGAGGGAACTTTGGTAACAGAAAGAGTTGAGAATAATGAAATAAAATATTGAAGTTTCTTTTCAACTCTAGTTTGGCTTTTTCCTATAGTTGGGAGTTGTTTAGTGAGAAGTTTTATTTTCTCAGCTGAGCTTATCATACTTGCTTAAGCCTATTTGTTGATCATAGGGGACATTAGAAAAATTGTGATTCTTTGAAATTATTTGTTGCACGTAATTAGATTATTGTAGTCTTAAAATGTCATCTAAACTAATTATTGAACAGACTAACATATTTTCCATTGACCACTGCTGAACAACTCTATATAGAGAAGAGGGAAGTAAATTTGATGTTGTATCTGGAGTCTGTCAGTTAAAATTTTCTGCTGTCAAATTTGTGCAACCTGTTTTGCAAAGACTTACCTAGAAAAACGTAATTTTTACTAAGTGTGTGGAGGAAGGAGGGGAAGGCTTCGTGATATCCCTGTGACATATGTCACTTCTATCCAAGGATCATCTTGGGGAAAAACAGCTACACTGAAAATAATGGATTCAGTGGAAAATAAGCCACCTGGGATTAACTGCTGCGAAGGAAACGTCCAAAAGCTGAAGGTTTCAGGCAAACCACATTAGTGGTGCTTCTGCTGACGTTTCTTTGAGGTAGGGAGTGGGTCCTTGCACACCAGGCAGTCTTGCCAGCAGCTTCTGTTTCCAGTCAGGTATGTGGATACATGCATGAGGCCACGTATGTACAGAGAAACTATTGGAGACCTCTCTAATGCTGTCAGGAATTGCCAAAAAAACCAACTGAAACAAGGCTCGTGGGCCTAGAAGCAGAGTCAGCTCTCTTAATGCTGCCTGAAGTCTTCTTCACTAGCATTCTTTGTGTTGTGGAGAGATTTTTTCCAGGAGAGGTACTAGCAGTTTCTTTTTCCCACATAGACAGGGCTTGCAGTCAGAGGAGTAAGGGGAAAAAATGCCACGTTATACGTTCACTATTGTACTTTTTTCCCCTCCCTACAATTGATTATTTTGAGAAACACCTCATTTTAGAACACAGAGTGTATGTTCTAGAACTATACTATGCATTGAAACTTGCTGTTTGTGTGCTGTACTGTGCCTCTGTAGTTTCAGTGCAGAGCATTAGTGTGATGTGGTGTATTGTGTACCTGGGAATACTTCATTGCACAGAAAAGGGCCGGTGCCTGCTCTTTTTACTGTAGCAAAACATGTTTACCTAGGAAGGCCATCGATGAGATTACAGAAGGTATCAAAATGACATCCGTGTGTGCAGCCAGGACTAGTCCCAAACGGAGCAGCTGGGTTGTTTTCCTGTTTTACCAACTGGTGGGGCTCCAGCAGGGCTGCTGGACTTGTTTTGTTCACTGCACTGCAAAGGAAGTGGCTCCCAGCAGCTTGTGAGAGGCAACACTGCCAGTGTT
Source organism: Ptilonorhynchus violaceus (assembly GCA_013397565.1). Taxonomy (NCBI): domain Eukaryota; kingdom Metazoa; phylum Chordata; class Aves; order Passeriformes; family Ptilonorhynchidae; genus Ptilonorhynchus; species Ptilonorhynchus violaceus. Next base: position 161,192 of record VZRJ01009407.1, on the reverse strand, counting down.
CAGAGCACTTTGGTAGCATTTAGATGTTTTAAGTCTGAGAGGATGTAATTCCTTCAGTAGTTTTTCTGATGAGGATCAAGCTATCTCATCATGGGTCCTCTTGCCTTAGCCCAGAGCTGCTGTTGTTCTTGAGAAGGTTGCAGCTTGGTGTGTGTGGCGCTCTTGAGCTGCTGCGTGGGCCCTACACACACCTTGTTTGGCTTCTCAAGTGGCAGGATAATCAGTTTCATGCAGAATGGGTACAAAGGCATCGGGGTTCCCAACATATGCCATAGCAAAGGGATTGGAGCACTCACCCAGAAAATGAGTGCTCTCCAGTTTCCTCCTCAGCCTGGAAGTCTGGGTGGATACTCAGTCTGGCTGCTGGACTCTTCCTGGGTGAAGGAATGAAGAGTCACGAGACCAGAGCGGGTGGTAGCAAGGGGAAACTTGCTGCTGATTGAGGCCCCAACTTGTAAAATCCAAGTCTTGAGTTTTGCTCAGTTTCCAGTAGCATTTATACTTCTAATAAATAACCACTTGATCTGTGATGCACGATGAGTGCTTGGAGTAGAGAGCCTGTTCTCATCTGATTGCATTTTAAAATAAGGAATTGTGTAGATGTCAAAATCCAGGCAAGGGCTGTGATTGTGAACCCTGATCATGGTGTGTGCCTTTCAGCAGACAGGTGAAACACCCGTCCCTGCAGAAGGGCACAAACAGGGGTGAAGCTGAGCTTGCCCCTCTGTCATTTTCTTTAGATTGCTCAGATGAGCATGTCAGAAATGTGGATTGTCGTGTGCTTCTCTCACAAGGCCCCAGTTGTTGTGTTCTAGTTAGGGAATTTAGACCCCGTAGGTTCTATTATGAAAGGCAAATACAGGGTGTTAGTAGGCCAAAGTTCTTTGGAATCCTTTTTCTGAGCATTTATTAGGTTCACATGTGTTCATTTTGTTCTTTGTGGAGTTTTGAAGAACTTACACTTGGTCTGATCTGGTTGGGTTTTAGTCATTGCAGTTTGGTTGGTATTGGTTTGGTGGGGCTTGTTTTATTTATTTCTTTATTTTGTAAATCTGTGAAATTGTTTAACAAAGAGGAAAAATAGATTTAAAAGAGCGAAAATGTTCATAATAAAACTCTCCATTGCATGAACTTGAAGAATATTTGAATACTTTTGCTGGCAGAATTCTTGTCAACTGGGTTCTGTTAGCCCAGTGTATCTAATATTCCTAACTGTAACATATTATGTATATATGTAGTATGTTATCTCCAAAGGGCAACCAGAAATGACTGCTGTTCTTCTGTCCATCTTTCCGTTGGGTTTGTTTTCCTTTTGGAGAGGTGAATAGAGAGCAAATGCATATTTAAAAGTTTTGTTCCTTTCTGGTTTCACAGTGACTGTGATGCCATCACAGTCTGGCATCTTTTGAGAAATTGAATCTTGCCCTTCTCTGCCCAGTAGATGTTGCTGTTGAATCAGTAACACTGAAACAGGACAAGTAGAAAAATGCTTTAGGAGCTCAGAAGATTTGGTAAATATTCCGGTATCTTATTCAGAGAAAAGGGGCTAATTAAAAAAAAATAAAGAAATGCAGTGCTCATATTTTAATTTATACAGATTGGCCTGAGCATCTGTAGCATAACTGAGAAGTAAGCATTGTGTGTGTAACTGAGTTATTAGTTTAATGTCCCATGGAAGAACTGCATTGAAAGTGGATTTTCTACCTTGCATCTCCATTATGGTTTTATTAAGTATTTGTATTTATATTCTCATCCTAAGCAGCATGAATCATACCAGTCATGGTGATATCTCTGTAGCATGATACAACTTTGCAAAGCTGTGCTGTATGATCAGAATAGGCATTCCTGTAGCCTCTTTCAAGTCAGCATTGTTTCTTGGAAGCTGGAGCCTTGCCAGGTTGTTGGAGCACTTTTTAGGATGAAAACCCATTGCACAGGGTGGGTTTTGCACACTTTTATTGAAGGAGACAAAGAAAGGGAGGTAGATCACTTTTGGAAAGGAGACTGGAGAAGAATTAAGAAGAAAACATTTAAAGGTGCTGTTTACTGTTCAGTAAGTTCATGTGTTAGGGGAAGGTTTTTAAAATTATTTTTTAATGCAGTCTGGTCTTCTAACAGAGTTTGAGAAATAGTTTGTTATTGATACAAAAAAAAAGTGTGAATAAAATACTCAATAGACAAGTAATCTCACTGCTGAATTTTCATTCCCTGGTATTTGGGAAAACACCTGCAGCTGCTGGTTTCCTTGGTAACAAGTTCACTGCAAAAGCTAAATGCCCTGCACTAAGCCTGTCCATTGTGCTGCATTTGAGGAGAGTTTAAAATGCACACTTGGACCTTTTGATACATTAGTTTCTCAAATGCTGTGCCATTTGTGCTGTTCTCACATAAAATACGTGATTAAAGGAGATGTGCGACATGCTTTGGATTTTGGATAAAGCTACAAAAAAGGTTGGTATTTACAAGTCTAAACATGGGCTGTGTGTATATTTGTGTGTGTGTGTGTGTGTGTGTAAATATTTCCTTATAGCATCTTGTTTTCTGAACACTTATTTTTAAAGTCTTGCCTTTTAAAGCTCAGTGCTATTGTTTGTATATTGTTGCAGTTTTAACTGGTTTTTTGGAGTTGGAGATCAGAGAGCTGCTGAAAGAAAATGCTAGTTCATATGCAATATAATAGAATTTTGGCAGGACATTGGTTTTATTTGTAGTTTGTATAAGTAATTCAATATGGGATACATGTATATGTTCTCATAGATGAATATTTTTCTCTGACTGAGAGGAGTATGGTTTCATACATTGTGTTAGAAGATATTAGTGATGCTTATTATTAGCTTCAACTGCTTGAGCCAAAAATAAATCTATGGAACAGTGTAGTTGTGTAATTATATCAGAAAGAATTAATTTAAAACTTGTTGTACTTTAAGAAACTCTGTTAAGCAAGTACTGTGTAAGAGTTGGATTGTTTTTCAGCAAGTATGTTTAGCATATCTTCGTGTGTGTACCTGGGTCACAAGTACCTGAAGCAGAAATCATATTTGTGACTGTCTTTCTGTTTGTAAAAGGGTTTCTCATATATATTGGGAAAATAACATATAGTTCTGAGAAGACTAGGCTGTATATAAAACCACAACACATGTTGACAAAACATTGTCTGTAGCTTGTCAAATATAGACATCTGGCAGTGACTCCATGATGAGATTGCTTTCTAAAATAGGCTTTAAAATGTTTCATAAACTCCTTTTCTTTTCTAAGAGGAGGCAGCTGTTCACATGAAATTATGTATGAGTTTAGTTACTAGACCCTTTGCATTTGGGGTCTTATTCATGAGTATGAAACAACCTTTGAATCTGAGACCTTACTGTGTTTCCCCCACAGATAACATTGCCTGTCATTAAGGACATATATATTTTTAAATAATTCTCTCTAGAAAGGACTTGAAGTTTTCATGGACTTTCTTTTATTATTATTTGCTTTGGGTGATCTAAGTTATTAATATTGCATTAGAATGGTCCATGTGTTCTGTGTGTACAAACTGAGCCTACGAGGGGATTGAGGAGGTGGGGACAGCAGGCAGATACTGTCTTTTACATGAGAAACTAGTATTTAGTTTTAAATACTCCCTTGCAGATATCAGGGGAGAAGAAAAGGGACAGAAGAAGGGTGAAAGAATTATTTGTATGTTGCAGTTATTCACTTTCTGTCTTCCAAATCCCATGATACCCCTTCTTGTTGCCTTTACACATTCAAAAACCTCGCAACAAAAATACTTCTTCTGTTGTAAAGCAGACGTTTAGTTTCTTGAACAGCATGCTGCCTCATTCCATGAAAGCAATAAAAGTTAAACCATCTTTTTTATTATCAGAAATACTTCTGCTTTTTGAGAGCTCTTTGCTTGCAACCCACTGCACCACTGGTAATTACTCTACAAGACATCGCATTTGTACACGTGACAGTGAAAAGAAATCTGATATTTCAGAAAGATGAAGTAGGATAACACTTTTTACATGTAACTTTGTGCTATGGAAAGCTTTTGGATACTTAGAGAATCTCTGATTTCTTTATTTGATGACATAATTTCAAATATTATTTGTTAGGTTGTTTATCGTTATGCATTTCTTTGGTTTTACTCAATAGAGCCTTCCAGCCAAAGTTACTTAATGGTTTTTGCTTTTGTAGCAGGGGATACTAGCAATGACAGATCCAACCATGCTAATAACTACAGATGCAAAAGTGACTATTTCCTTAATGCCTGTCTTATTTTTCTCTAAAAGGTTTGTCAAGATCTTGAAGGAAGTAAATGAGTCTTAGTGCGGTGCTAATGCAGATCAGTCTCTAGGGGCCAAAGAGACTCTTCCTTTCATGTGTGTCAGTCTGGTATAGTAAAGTTTCAAGTTGGGCCTTCCACGCCTTAGCCTCCTCTATATGCTTCCCTTTGGAATTCTGCTTTTAAATTACATTTCATAACACTAACCTTCGCCTTGTCCCTGCTGCTTGGTTGTGTGACATTCAGCCCTGGAAATGTTCTTCCTCTTGAGTACACAAATAGGAATGGTGACGAGGATCTAAGTGTTCTTCAGAGATCCAGACATTGCCGTGAAGAATTCAGGAACATGACTGGGGACTGGTCCATCATTCATCTGTTGTCTTGGAAAAGGACATATGGTACCATAATTCTTTCTTTCCTTGAAGTCCTTTCTAGGCACCTGCACCCTGACAATCCTCATGCAGAAACATTGTACGCAATGACAAATATTTGAGCATGTACAGTGAAATACTGTGAGATGCTGTGGGTTTTGTCTGACATATTAACATATTTTTCCTTTGCTTTCCTGGACGTTTTTGTCAGATTAAATCTTTTGATGGACCTCTGTGATACAGTTCAGCCTTGGTGTTGTAGTTGCAGCTGATGAGCAAACACAGGTGGGTAAGTGGCAGAAGTGCAGGACAGGAGAGCGCTGACATTTTGAGGCTCTGGGAGGGAGCTGGCAGCTGAAGGAGTAACTTTAAGCCTTATCTTGTAAAGAGGAGAACTCTGAGACCAAAACTTTGTATAAACAAACTTGAAGCACTTGAGAAATTACAAGAATATAAAACCTGAAATTTTGTGGAATCTCACTTCAAACTTTTAGATCTCATAAAACATGACGTGACTCAATGAAAACAGATACAGTGTGAGAACAGCATAATTACAAGCAACTGTTGAAAATAGAAGTGTCAAAGATATTTTGATGCACTATTTGGTGCATCCTGGAGATTAATTACCAATAACTCTGTGCAGCTGACCTGACTGGATAGAGTTAGAAACAAATGTGTCTCCTGAATTGGAATAGGAAATCGTGTACTGGACTCTAGGGATGAGTCTCTCTGTGAGCCTGTCTCTCTGTGTAAATCTTTGTGGATTTATGGTTGCAATATTTTTTTAAAGTATCTAGACATAATAAAGCTGAAATTATTTGAAACTGAAGCCCATGAAACCTCTTACGTGCAATAGATAGTTTATCAAAAAGCACTTCATTTTACTGTATTTTAAATAACTGAAAAAAACCCCATCATTGCATTAAGTTTCTCACTGACAAGAGAATCCTTGTTATGCACTGGAAATAACTCTTAAGAGTGAAAAAGAGAAAATAAGAAAAAGCAACAGCAGTATGTAATCAAAGTAACAAGGAAATGTATACATGCTTGCTTATATTTTTCTTTCCAAAGCAGTAACAGTTCAGGACTGTGCTCCTTCAAGAAAACTAACAGTAATACTTCAATAAGCCTATTGAAGCAAAAATTCAATCTTTCTGTTTCAAGAAAGCATGAAGTGGTGGTTTGGATATGGCCTACAATATAAAGAAATCTAGATGACATTTTTCTTTCTGACAGTTCTACCATAATGAAGCAGAGTAACTATAAACTGAAGAGCAGTCATTTTCTTTCATCTGCTGAGGTTCTGTGCGGACCATCTCCCAGCAAAGATCAATTTACTTTGGCTTGTTTGAGAAGTACCATATTCCATGAAGAATATTAAATGGAAAATAAAGAGGATCTGAAAGTATTCACTATTTCGTATCCTAATTAAAAAAAAATCAAAAACAACATGACAAATCATTGTAAATCGAATATAGTGATTTTTACTTGTCAAGAAATGAAAAAGTTGTTTGCAAAACATTTTTAGAGGCATTTTTTTCTCTTCCTGGAATGTCCTGCCACTTTTGATGATATCTGCTGTATTAAGAATCCATCAACACAAACAAGAAAATAATGCTACTTTCTTTACTGAGGATTGCTTGCATTAAAATATATAGGGCAATAGGTCTGATAAGGAAACATACAGAGAGAAGTTCTCAAGCTCTGTTGTGAAAGACACAACTGCACCATTGGAGGACCTGTGATGAGTGTGAGTGTTCTGCAGCAAGACTGAGATCTGTTTGGGGCTTGGCCTCTTTGGCTGCAGGTGAAATACCCTTGTGGTTGTTGGAAATTATTTTTGCTACTTCTAGATGTTTTTTGAGACTTCTTGAATTTTCCTGTTTTGCACCAAGAGAAAGGCAAGTCCTTTAACAGTGCTTGAGGTGCATTCCAGGAGGGAGGCCAGCACCCCGGATGGAATGGTAAGCAGCCTCGGGGCAGCACATCTGCCAGAGGTGGGCGGCTCAGCCAGACCAGCCACAAACTGAATCTTCCCATGTCCTCAGTGCATTCCCTGAGCGTTGCACTACTTCCTTTTCTTAAAAGGGAAAAGCTTTCTGTCACCCTAAAGCTCCACTGAATGCTACTTTTTATGATGTACAAGTGGAAATGGGCAGTCAAATTTTAAGACACATCCCGTTCTATCCCTGGAGGTATTTAAAATCTGTGTAGATGTGGCACTTAAGGACACAGTTTAGCAGTGGACTTGGCAGTGGTGCATTAATGGTCAGACTCAATGATCTTAAAGGTCTTTTCCAACCTAATGGTTCTGTGATTTAAAAAAGTTCCGAATTAAAGTTGACATCCTTCTACTGTGTTCTTTATCTGTGATAAAATTTGTCAGCCTGTTCTTCAGGGGTAAGCACTTCAGTTTTATTCTGTGTAATCAGGTTGAATGGTCCTGGAAATACTCTATTTTTTTATTCTGAATACTTTTTATATTGTTGATTGTATGTAAAATTAACAATTGTATGTGGCAGTTAAATATCACTTTTTGTTACAGAGAAATTTCCTGAGTGTTTTAAATCAGTCCTGACTTGAATGGTAGACCTGCTGAACTTTTATGTGTACAGCTCGTTCTTTTGAAATAGGGATTTTTACAAAGTAGGGCATGTAATAAAATTTAGACTTTTAATACTCCAAATCTGAACACACACACACACATGATTTGATTTAAAGCCTAATACTTTTTAGGAGACCTCAATGGTTTGAGCTCTGAAAAAATGTTGGACAGACTCTTTTGGAGGGAAGAAATTAATTTTATGACCACTCATGCAGCATTTCCTTTGAAAAGAAAATCACCCTGACAACAGAAGACAAAAGATGTATGTTTTCTGGATCCATTTAATTTCAGCATTTACATACATAATTAAGTCTAGAAGAATATGACTGTGACATCTCCATGTCTATACTCTACCATCCATTTAATTACCATGGTACCAGTATCTGATCTTCTAAAACCAGAGTTCCCTGACATCCACTATTTTCTTTTCTACGTTTAAAGTACTGTGGTTTCATTTCTTTAGGGGTTGCAGTAGTTTCCCTCATGAGGCCTTTCCTTTAGCTATACATAGATTTGGAAGTGCCCCAATGAAGGAAAAAACAGTGATGCGTCATTTCTTTCCTTATTACTTCTTTTTGCAGGAAGTTCATTTCCTGCTCACCTTTATGCTTCCTGTCCTTGGTCTTCCTAACTTCCTGCAGAAAGTGCTTCCTTCATCTATAAAGATATCTCAGTAAACTTAGAAAGGAAGGGTCTTACTTGGCACTGCACTGGCAAAAGGCAGCATTCATTCATTTATTGCCATGCCTGCTTTTAGAGGAGTGCAGCTGTGGGCACATCTGGATAGTTCCTCAGACTGAAGAAGAATAAAAGACTGGAGCACCCCTCAGCTGGAGCAGGGGCAATTGGAGGTATTAAATTAAATAAACTCTTTCAAGGCTGTTGGCTCTGCAGTGATTACTTAATCCCATGTGGCAAAAAAGGACAAAGAAGAAATCTGAATGAAGCAGTTACTAAGAAACTTGGTACTGTTTAGAAACACAGCAGACCAGTAGAAGAGATTCAAATGACGTTTCATCCAAGCGAGGGAGGCTGGGGAAAAAGAAGACCCTGCCTGTTATGCTAGGAAGTATTGAAACCTGTGACCTGGTCAATCATTTTAAGTTAATTCAGGCTGAAGAGCCTAACTGCAAAACTTCATAGAAGTATCAGGAATGCTGCTCTAGCATGAAACTAAGATACAGGTTATGAAAGAAATGAAATATGGAAAGTTAGTGGCTAAGTTAAGCTTTAAGAATTGATCTTGACATATTTGTTTTTTGTTTTGTTTAATTTAAGGAGAGGCTAGATTGCAATTGCTAGGGGAGAAAGCAAGCTGTTTGGGGAAGAAGACTAAAAGTCTGGGGAGCTGGATTGTAGCAAGATTGGCCTAAATTGGAGAAGAGGCAATCAAATAGAGATGAATATGTTGCATTTCATCTATCATTTACTATTTCTCAGCCATGGGCCTGAGCAGGAATGGAAAAGGAAGCTTTTCCCCTACTGCAAAGTACTTGATCTGGGTGTCACCTCTGCCTGGTCCCTGTGTGGAGCTAACGCACATCCCAGATGAGGGAACATAGAGAGCAGCTGCTAGGACTTCTGCACTTACTTTCTCAAAGGAAGACATTATTGAGGTTGAGGAGACACTGAGGACTTGATGGAGATTTGGTAAATTAATGTATTAATTAAACAAGGCATATTTTTGATGGAATCATTCTGTTAACTGCTTTTGCACGTCTGAAAGCTGCTTTAGTCTGTGTTCCTGTATGAACGAACCTTGCCCATACTCTGGCTTTGTATGAGTGTTTGAGTGTCAAGTTTTTAAGAAGAAAAAACTTTGATTCCCCTCCCCCCCCTTCCCCCATGTATTTGCTAAGTTCTCTCTATTCCTTGAGATTGTGAATCTAGGAACAATTTTCTCCTTGTGAAAGAGTGAGGTGTTGCCAAAACCAGAATACTGCCATCTCTGCTTATGAATCCCAGTTTCAAATCCCAGATGCTTTACATAATAAAGCCTAACTGGGCTGATTACCAAGAGAACTCAGTCATTCAGGGAAATAAAAGGGAAAAATCCCTTTGCTTCATGAAGGAGGAATTCATGCCAAGAGGAGGTTGAAATGTTAAAAATGCATTTTCTGTTTGGATCTTTCATATCGACTGTCCTGTTTCCCTTTTCTTTCCCCTTTTATTTAAGGCTGGGGATCAGTATCGCTCTTGTGCGGTGGGTGTATGTTGTAGTTTTTTTTAGGACCTGAGAGGACCTAGATTTATGAAAACCACATTCAATGGGTCTCTTCCCTCTCTGCAGGAGCCCAGCTTAGGTAAGTCTCCCTGTCTATGTTTGCAGTGCCTTTAGAGAGTAGTGGTGAGGTAGGTGCTGTAGCTTCATTGCTTACACAGTCTATAGAGTTTTGTGGCACGTAATGTTGGGGCCATCCAGGAAAGAGTGTGCAGACTTGGCTGCCTGATGCTGACCATGTGGTATCACTAGAAAGCAGTATGGGATGTTTGGCAGCGGATTCAGCTGCATAGGCATAACCATCCATATGCTCTGCCTGTTCCCTTTGCTGCAAGCGATGTGGTAGGGCCCGTGCAAACGGCAGGGAAACCTCTCTGTGTTTTTGTTTCTTTCATTCCTACTTTATAGTCTATACATGATTTTTCTTCTGCTGCAGATGTTCTTAGGCTCTTAGAGAAACTAAGCTCCTGCGGGTTAAACTGGAAACCCTCTTGTGGATTAATAATTGATTGAAAAATAAGAGAGTTGCTTTAGGTGGTTACTTTTCAGTGGGTGGAGGGAGAGTTACTGGTGGAGAAAAAGCAGGGATTTCTGCAGGGGTTCCAGCTATTCACCATAATCATAAATGAACTGGAAATGGAAAGAAAGCATGGAAAGATAAAATTTGCAAATACCTGAAAATATTTATTCAGCATAGTAAAATTCAGTGCTGAATGCAAACCACTGGACAATAAATTGGTGGTGCTAAGTAACGGATCAGTAGAGAAGGCGAAATTAATTGTTTGTGCAAGCAATACACCTGAGAAAAGAAAATGCTATTCTGTAAGCTAAGTTCTTACCCTCCATGAGAGACCTTGACTGGCTGTGGGTAGTTCCCTGAAAACAGCAGCAGCTCCGCTGGCATTCAGTGTTGGTCCGAAAGGCAAACAAAGCAAACAAAACATTACAAACCGCTGAGAGGGAAACCACCACCAACAAAATCCTTATGTCAATGAGTAATGTCTGCTGTGCCTACTTCTGGAGTATCATGTCCAGTTTTGTTCCCTTTGTTAGAGTAGAATTAGTGTACGTGGAGGAACGGTGAAGGCAGTCAGAGGTGTGGCATTACTTTCATACAAATAGGAACTAATTAGTGTAGGAAATTTTCTGTCTGGAAAACAGGCAATTGGAGGAGACATAATATCACCTACAGTGGCAGTCTGTATAGTCATGAATGGCTTGGGGATGTGAAAAGAGAGTGTTTATTTCCTGTTGATTTTTTTTTTCCCCCTGCTTCACAAAAGAGAAACTGGGGCACACAGAAAACTTTCAGGAAGGTAGTTTAAACAAAAACAGTTTTTCACACAGCACATAATAAAATTTGGAACTCACTGATGACTGATGTTATGGAGATCAATGTAAAGTTAGCAGAGAAATTTTTAGGTATGTTGTTGACAGTATCTTGCTCAAGCAAAACTGCTGACATGATTATATGTTAATAACTTATGGTTACTGGTTTGGCTCCCCACATGAGTGAATAGTTGTGTGTTACTTCTGGAACATTTTCAAAATAGCCACAATTTCTTGAAAAATTAGGTAATGCTATTTAGATGGAGCTGTTTGAAAATAAGAGATGTGTGATGTTATTGTGTTTGAACAGGATTTGGGGGGTGTGTTTGCTGTGGATTCTTTTTTTTAATCTGAGAATGAGATGCTGGCTGATAATTGAAGAAATGGCCTTACAGCCAAAGCCAGAGCAAAGTAGAGTACTAAAGAAAAAAATGTTTTTGTGGCTTTCAAATCCAATAGGAAATTTAGAAAAAAGTCAATACAAATCAGGTCAAATATTACATCCATGTAGCCATGGAGATCGATTGATTAAATTCTGCAATACATTTGCTCCTTGCTTGTTATCTTTGCAGTTTCACTGAAAGAAACAGGAGTACAGATCATTTGATGAAAAATGGTCAGTTTCCACTGCCTTTTAAACATGTAAGACAGAACTGAAAGGCTGTCAAATTCTTCAGATTTCTTTATGAATTCCTCTGTTGCAGCAGGGGCTTGCCTGGGACTGGTGAAGATATTTTGCTAAAAGTGATACATTAGCAGAAGTTAAAAATCAGAATTCCAGAAGCAGCTTGAATTTTTAATTAAAAAATCATTTAAAATAATCATATTGTACCTGAAAAATGACAAAATCTCCTATTGTATTTACAGACTCTCAGTGCTAGAACTGGGCATCAGTCCTCTTAGAATCCAATTTTAATTAGGCATGAGATGTGTGTGACTGAAGTGGCATGTTTAACTCCATAATATGGTTGTCTTGATGATCTGAGAGATGTGGGGATCAAGTAAATACTTCAAGAGAGTGAAAATTGCAGGAGATATACTGACGTTGTATTTTCAGGACTGTTTTTGATTCCATAGGTAACTCACAGTCAGATACTGGATTGATTTGTGTTGCAAGAAAGCTCAGTTGGCTCTTCTTCTTAAGAGTCAGTTTTAATTAGTTTAAGGTGTGTTTCCTTACTCTGACTCAAGGTTGTTCACGAATCCATGGATGATCCTGTTCCAAACCACCAGAGACTGTAATCCCACATTGGGTTAAGTATGTTGAAAATACTCTCTGTTTCATTCAGCAGAGAAGCTATGCCAAAATCTCCTACTCAGGAAGACAAGGCTGCCTGATTTCCATGAATGAACATGATTAAACAAGTACATGATTACAAATAAACCAATTTTAGGTAAACTATCTTTCAGCCCAGCTAACTAAACCTTTCACTTGGATGCCCTGCTCATGCCTTGCATGTTTTGAATTTTGTTGAAGGTGTAGAAAGTATATATAAAATAGCAGTGTTGGTGTAACTGAGGTTTAACTGGCATATTAGGGTTCTCTATTCATTTTGCACAAGTATAAATTATTATGTGCCTGTGATACTGAAAGTTGACTGGTTGATGCAGTAGAAGTTATCACTACATTCATATGTTTCTTTTCATTTGTTATTTCACTGAGAAACTCCATGGAAAGATGAACCTTATGATAGATGGGAAGCTTAAGCAGTCTGCTGATTCTCCAAGGAAATTATTATTGAATTGAGGCAGGACACTCAAGGAAAGCTGGGACTGAATTAGCATCTTCTCTTGCAGTAGGTGCTTATGAATAAATACGTCTGCTGCACTTCTTGCTGGACCAGGAAACAGTCTAATCTTACAAGTGAACTTTGCTGTTCTGCATATACTAAAATATCTTAGGCCTTTAACTTTCTGCAGTCAACAAATCCCATTGGCTGTCTGACATCTGGAGCTGTCCCTGGGCTGTCTGTGGACGCGATGTTCTGTCCACTGCCTTTGTTTCAAAACAAGCCCCAGCTATCCATGTGCACCTGCAGACTGCACAACTCTTGTTCGTTTTCTCCTCCTGGTTCACCACTGGAATGGCCAGAGCCTGACGTGGTAATTGTGGTCTTGCTGCCTATCACTTGTTCCTTTGCATAAATGCAGTCTTAGATGGCAGCCAATTAAACAAAATACTTCCTACAGATCCTGTTTTTCAGTGGTAATACTTTGTTATGGAAAAGCTTGACTGAAGACTTCATTTTGTCATTTCTATTAATATAGAAATGGAAACATAATGGCTCTAGTCATACATGATACATGGAGCTTCTGTAGGCCTGTCATACTTTGAGTGGAAATAATGTAAGTGAATGTAGTAAATGAATGATCTCAATTTTATTGGCAGAGGAAGCCCAGATAGATTGATGGGTCCTCTTAAAAACTCTTTTTTAGTTCATGCCCTCTCCAATGTTATCGTTGAGAGTTATGAACAAACCATCATAGGTGTCGACTTATTTTCCTAGGAAGGACTGCTGGGTTTTGCCTGCTGTATGCAAACTGTAGAGAAGAATCTGTATCTTAAATAACACAGCACAGTCATTTTAAGCATACAGAAAAACATCCTTGTTTCTTTTAGCCATGGATAACCATTTATTAATTTTAATGGTTAAAATAGAAGAGAACATAACTAAAACCAATAGGATTATTAGAAGAGTGGAAGAATTCAGCTGACTATCAGCAAAAACATGCCAATAGTGAAATTTAGTAGGCATCAAGGTAATCTTTAAAAAGAGTGTTAAAAGCCCCATGGTTTGAAACTTGACAGTCTGTATAAAAGCACTGAAAATCAATTACAAGGAGCAGTTGCATAGAGAAGCATTGTACCTCTTTCAGTGTTGAGGGTTTTTCTAAAAGTTTTCCAGTGGTGCTGTACCCTCTATAGTAACTGGAAGTTTACTGGTTATGACGCTTGCTGTTCCTGGCTGCCTTCTGCAGCTGTTCTGTTGCGTATAATCCATACACCTTGAGTGAGGGGTCCATGGATCCTGGCTCTAAAACCCTTTTGCCTTAGGTGGTAACACAGTTGCTGTGGAACTATGGATTTCACATAGTTGCAAGACCGCTGGGCACAACATTTAAGCAGTCGAACGGCTCCAAATAGTCCAGAAGACATCTGTGTTTAAAGGAAATTTGAAGTCCTCAGCCTTCAAAAATGACCATTCCAAACCGAAGGCGAAGGCATCCTGCGGGCTGGTGGGAGCGGAATCTCCCTGGCGTTGTCAGTGGGAAGGGTTTTTCTCGCAAGTTACTCACGCTGGCAGCAAAGCGGCAGGAAGGTGGAGGAGCCCCAGCGTTCACGTGAGTGAGGATGGGGCGTTCTGCGAGCCGCGGCTGCTCCCGCTCCATGCAGCGCAGCCCTTCCCAGCGCCGGCCATACGTCGGCTCACCAGCGCTTCGCATTAATTCTGGCGTCTGAGGACTGCGCTGCGGGCAAACCCACACACGCAGAGGGGAGAGAAGTTCTGAGCGGTCCTGCTGTCATTAACATTCACGGCTCCGGCTTCCAGCAGCGCCCGCCTCACCCAGGCGCTGCCAGCAGGGAACGTGGGCTCCTGCCTCTCTTTGTGCCGGCGGGATCCGTGCGGAGCGATTGAAATGCAGGGCTGCGAAGCACTGCTGTAGTGGTCTGGTTTGAGGGTTTTTTCCCTCTCCCGCCTCCTTTCATCCTCGAGCAGGGGGGGCATGTTTGCTGTGGATTCTTTTTGTTTTATCTGAGAATGAGATGCTGGCTGAAAATTGAAGAAATGGCCCTAGAAGAATTGATGCAAAGATTAAATGCGGTTTCCCAGTGCGCTGGTAGGAGGAGCTGCTGGTCTTAAATAATGTGTTGTGTGGATGCTGTTAGTGATTTTTGTAGGATTTACAGAAAATCCTGGTAATCTGACTAGCTTTCTTTGTGCATGCTCGCATTAATGGGAAAGAAAACGTTAAGAGCTTTTGTCACCAGGTTAAACTTTTGTTGATATTAACACTAATTAACAGTTTTAGTGCTTAGATATTCCTGAAGCATGCTTTAGAAGATCATCTTGAGTAGTTTGGGGTAGCTGTTAGCTCAGTCATGTACTTTAAATGGGTCTTGATTCCTTTTTTATCTGACTCGACTATACCTAAATTGGGGGAATTACAGATTTGTCTAGCGGAACGGGTCTAATGTGAAGCAGTGAAAAGCTCAGCTGACTGTAAGGCACTGAAAGCCAGTATTTTGGGTGGATCTAAATTGCACTTCCATGAGAATGAAGAGTTGCATGAATTAATCGTGGTAAATGTAGTTTTACATCTGTATGGATTAAAAATTGCAGCAGATCTGCTAAAATGGCTTTAGCACTGTAGAAAGATTATTACAGTTTCTGAGAATTTTTTTTTAATTTGTCAAAAAATGTAAAGGCTTGTGTGTTCAAAACTAGAACTAAGAAGCAGTGTACAATAAGGTGATCTTTGATTAGATCTAGGAGTGTTTTCCTGGCTATTGGTCATGCAGAGATGTGAACATATTTCAGAATAAAAAGTTACCTGGAAAGACAAGAGATGTGGTTTTTGCTTCCTTTGGAACTGTTTGGTTTGCCCTTTATTCTTGGTTGACAGATTACAGAAGTCTTGCATCTTCTTGTCATCTGAGGCAAAAGAGTGGTTTGAAAATACAGGATATTTAAGGTATTATTCATTGCAGTATCAAAACTTGGAATTTATCTTCCCATTTTCCTAGTCCTCTGTTTCCTAAGGATGATTTTTTCATCTTTTTCAATTTCCATGTGTTGGAAGGAGATAATTAGCAAGATGGCTGATGCTGTAGTCTGATGAACACAGAGATTAAATAACAAAAGTGGAATGAACAGATCAGCTGCATCTGTTTTACTGGATAGGGAAAGTAGGTATTTTACCTTCTCAGTAACATTTTTGGAGGGGGGAAACAAGATCTAATCTGACAAGAACAAGCATTAAACTACAAGTGAAGGTCACATACACACTATTTTCTCCTTCCCTGTTTTTCCTATTGATTGTCTTTCTGTTTTCAAAACATGTCTTTATTAAATGTCTGGATGTAGTCCTGCATTTTGCAGTTCTTCATCTGGATATTTGTTTCATTCCTGTTTTGATTTTCTGAATGCTTAAAAAGAAAGTCTGATACTTGCTAGGGCATACTGTCATTTGCAGTTTATTTTAATAATTTGTACATTACTTTTTCCACTCCCACGAAATTGTTGCTCTAGTTTTTTTGATGCAAGATAAATTTTAGGAATGAATGGTGGAATATGGGAGCCTTTTCTTCCTGAATTGAAGGAGAAGGAGCCTCCAGAGTGGGAGGTTTGCCTGTGACACCGCCTGTCTCTCAGCTGTGCAGTTGCAGGTACACTGTGACCTTCATGTAAGCCACCAGCGGCTCCGAACGCTGTTTTCATACTTGGTGGCAGGCTCTGACCGTATGCTGGTATTTAGCTTGTTAAACCCACATATTTAAAGCAAAAAAAAAAGAAAAAGTAAAAAGGCAGCCTTTACAGCCAGTTTCATGTTCATGTGGTTTAGCAGGTCACTCTCCTCCCCCGTCTCTTTCTTCCTCTCTATAATCCTTGTGCAGGTATTCCCAGGCCAAAGGCAGTTCAGGCTTTTCAACAGCCAGTGGTTGCATTTATAGGTGACTGTTTCAGGTTTCCTTTTTCCTTCACCCCCCTCCCTTGTTGCTTTCAGGTTGCTTAGACAATTTCTCTGTCGCCATCTCCCACTCTTGGACTGTACACTGTCCTTGGGTCATATTATCCTCTGTCTGGCTTCACAGCAGTTCTGTTGACTCAGAAACCTTTTGTAAGCAAAGACTTCCTCAACAGCCCAAGATAATGTTCAGACTTTATCAATAGCTCCCTGCTCAAGAGTAACTGAAATGCAGAGGTTGCCCTGGCTGCCCCCTCGTGCAGCTGTCCACCTTCAGGCATCAAGGGACTTTCTCCCTTGTAGGATTATAGGTTAAAAAAAAACCAAAAAACTTATCTTCTTCCTTAGCTTATTTTCTTTTTCTTCCTAAATGGTACTGCAGGCAGGCTGAGATTTATCCCAGGTGGTTTTAAGCTTCTGAGTCAGAAGAGGAATTCTAAAATCCAAGTGCGCTGAACAGGGAGAAGGGGGCATGTTAAGAAGGAAAGTCCCTCTACCTTCTGAGGTGCACTGGTCCTTCCTTTGACCATGGCAGGGGGCCGGGAAGCCTGGAGTAGCTTGGCTCCTAACTGAACATCTCCCTGTGCCTGAGGTTAGGAATGGTACATCTGGGTGTGTCTCTAAGCTTTCACAGTTCTACCACAACAGCCTTTCTGCTCCTGGCAAGTCCCCTGTATGAGTCTGGCACTCACACAACCTTTCTGGGCTACTCCTCCCTCACTCCCACACCAGCACTTGCTTTAGAGGTCCTTCTGCTCTGACTAAATTCTGATCTATTCCCATTCTCAGCCCCCATGGTAAGTTACTGACCTGTCCTTACTCCCTCATGGATGTGTGATCCTCTCACCATATCCCTTGAGTACCTTCCTCTGCCACATTTCACAAATCTGGACAGCACTCTCTGGCAAAGCTTTGATTGATTATTTTTCATCTTCCTCACCTTCACCTTATCCTCCAACACTTTACAAATACATTATCTTCTGCTTCTGGACACATTTAGGTGTCAAAATCATCCTCTCTAGTTTAATATTATCATCTGCTTCTCTAGTTTAATATTATCATCTGCTTCATATTCCTGCTTCAACTCTTGCTCCACTGTTCAAAATAACCTTGTACCCTACCCTTTTCCAACAATTATAAAGGGTGTTCCTATGGCATCTTCTTTTATTTCTTCCCAGATATGCTCCTCAGTCTTCCTAGCTGCTTCCCTTCTATCAAATGGCCACCTGGACTTGGATGATCAGAGTAATTGCTTTTGCTGTTTTCATATGAATCCATAAAACAAGGCAGAAGTGATTTAAAGAAATTCCCTGTTTTGTGGGGTTTTTTTTCCCATTAGAATTGTAGGGTTACTTCAGAAAAAACTGTGAAATTATTATCAATACTAAAAAAAAGTCCTATTTTTGTCCATGTTTATTGTTTTGATGGATAATGGCATAATTTCTGTTCATTTGGGCATAGTTTTTACTTGCTTTTCTTTTTCAGTCTTGTTGCTGTGTTAAATTCAACCCTCTTCTACAAATTTCTGTTTCTGGGCAGAGCTTCCCCTTCCAGTGGAACAGTAGCTCAGAGACTGAAGCCTGAAATTATAAATAGTTCTGGCCTGGGACCTCATGCATTGTCCATATCCCTGACTGCTGTGGGGATTCTGCTTAGCATTCCCTTTGCTCTGGCTGACACAGAAACAGTGTTAAGGCACCAGCTCTCAATGTCAGTCACTACCCTACATTTGCATCATCTGGAAGCCTTGCAGTGACGTGTTGTCTAATTCGTGCAAACAGGCAACACAAATCTGACACTCTCAGCCTTAAGCTTATGGAAGCCCCACTATAATGGTTTCTTTCCACCTTGGAAAAGTGCCAGTATTACAGCTACCATCTGTTTCCTTTCCTCAAACAAAATTTTAACATTGCAAAAAGAAGAAACATCTGCAAATCAAAGACGGAAAACATGTGGTTCCTCGGTAAACATGTATGCAGTGCTGGTATTTTAAGTACAGGTAGCATCCCTTAGCCAGTTCAGTCAGTTTTCAATAGCTTCAGACTTTCAGTCTTATTCACGATTTGGGCCCAAACTTTATGTTACATTTCCCTGGATTTCTGTTCTTGACAGGCAGGCTTTTGAATTTTTGAAGGCTGGCTCACCTGTCTTGACAAATTAGGCACAGATGTAGGAGGAATGGACTCGCACATCGTCTCCCAAGTACCCAGCATTGCTGGGGTGAGTTGGCTTTTGGAAGGACAAATGGGAAC
Organism: Ptilonorhynchus violaceus; assembly: GCA_013397565.1. Classification (NCBI taxonomy): domain Eukaryota; kingdom Metazoa; phylum Chordata; class Aves; order Passeriformes; family Ptilonorhynchidae; genus Ptilonorhynchus; species Ptilonorhynchus violaceus. Next base: position 142,459 of record VZRJ01009407.1, on the reverse strand, counting down.
ATCCTCAGGCACACTGAAGGGACATTTTAAAGTTGTGGGCAGCTGGAAGGACCTGTTCTGTGTGTCCTCTCCATTCCTACACTCGTGTGAGCTTGCCTGCTCTTTCTATTGCCCTTGTAGGATTTGTACTTGGTTTGCTTGATTTTCAAGTTTGGGAACACAAAAAAAAAATCTTCCTGTGTGTGGCAGAGTGCTCTGTGTGCTTCTGTTAGTTTGGCAGGCAGGCAGGTCTGAGCATGAAGGCATTGAGTTACTACTTGGCAACTTAGTCAGCTTTCTATGTAGCTAGTAGAGCTGGAGAGATCCATGTGAGAGCTCTGAAATCTGCAGGTTGTTGGCACATCCACTGCACCCAGGTGGCATTTAGTGGTAATGGGGAATGCCTCTGACAGGTATCAACTTCCTGGCCTTTCATTTCAGCTTTTCTGCCCTTCCTGACATGAGATTTAAAATTTTGAAAGTAAGGGTGGGAGCTGCAGTTGAACAGACACAACTAAGCAGTTGGTAGTGGATTGCTCATATTTTCTATGAGGATGCACTGTCATGGCTTCTGGGAGCACCTGCATGGCATCCATTTCTTAGCATATTCTGGCCTAAATCAAAATCTTTATTTTACTACTGAAACAGCTGAATCAAGTGAAACTACTGGGAGTAAGGTTCAGAGATGGCAACAATATCATCCTTATTAAAAGGACTAGCTAGCTGCCTTTTTGGGAATCTGAGGAAAAATATTTTGATCAACATTGAGGTTGATTACATTTTATTTTTAACCAAGATATTGTTGCTTAAAGATTGTGTCCCGAAACATTTCATCTCAATAGGCTTTCTTTTTTTACATACAACTCTCCCTCCCCCTCCAAAAAAACCCAACCACTTGACTTTATATCCATATCCATGTGCAATTTTTGGTAGTCACCAACCTCTCTTATGTCATCTACCCCAGTCTTTCAGTGATTTTAGTGGCAGTTGCTGAACTACAGTAGGAAAATTGCAATCTGGGCAGATATCTTTCAACAGACTTGGGGCAAAATAGGTATTAAACAGTAAATAATGGCACATTTAGAATGGCTTTTCTTAGAGAATTGCAGAGTGCTAATTTGTCAGTCTCCTGTTCAGTTTAAGGACTTTGGATATGTATACTTAAAACTTGCAGAGCCAGGAAAGCCCTGCCTGGATTTAAATACTTAGTGATATGAAAGAAGAAAGAAGCCTGTTACTCTGGTGCATTTTTATTATCATGGTGTCTCAGAATATTTTCTTGGCAAGAGTGCCTGGCACGGCTGCCTGCCACGCTTCCAACCGCAGAGAGCCAAGCTGCAAGATTACCTCGTGCATATCAAATAACAGGGAACTTCTGCAGAAAAGGAACAGCCCAGTGCAGGACGGGCTGTCTGTATGTAACACGGGCTGCGTTGTCTCCAAGGTGTTTGCTCTAAGCTGACGTGTTGAGCAAAGCCAGGGAGCAGGAGGTGTTTGGGTCACTCACTTTTTCTTTTAATGAAGGAGATCAAGCGAGCTACTTGAGATTATGTTGTTTGTGTTTCAGCTCCAGCAACTTCTTAAGGTTTTCAGTATCTGAAACACTGCATTTCAGCTGGAAGTCTGAGCCTGCTGTTTTACAATACCTGGCTTAGTTCCATTGTTTCTTTTGTCTTGTCCCATTAAATAGCAGCTTTTATTTCAGACAGAAAGAACAGGATCTTGGATGCTTTTATATGGATTAATCACTTGTAGGTCTCTTGAGCTAACCCTGCAATACTCTGTTAGCTATTTTGACCTTTCTCTAGTTACTTATCCCCATAACTGCATAGCCCAAGCATGAGCCACTTGGCCCATCACATGTAGGAATGCAGCTTTGTGGTGAGGCAAACTGTTTGGTAGTCCTTTAGCAGCCAGGTCCTTTAACCTTTAGCCTAAAGTTTTAACTTTTAAAGCCTTAAAAAGCCTTTAACTTTTAACCTAAAGTCCTTTAGCCTTTTGCCTTTAACAGCCTTGTGGGTGCAGCCTCCTCATGCCTTGTGGAACAGTCAGCCTAAGCACACAGTTCTGGGTGCAGGTAGAGACAGGATCATCATTTTGGAGGCTGACTCCCTGCACAGTCTGGGGAGTTTCAGACAATAGATCGCCTTCCTTACAGCAGTCTTGGATGTTAGTTATATCCTCGGTCTGTCTCTGCTAATCTTTTTGTGGGTTTTAAGTTTTTGTAATCATGCTTTAAATTTCTTGATGACTGGTGAGAAGTGCAATTTGAGTTGTGGTGTACCAGGGGTGTGGAGCTGGCTCTTGGGCTTCCCACATGGTTCCCTGAAGCAGCAGGGAGTCGGGCACAATGAAACCCATGCTGCAATGAAGAAATGCTAAACTTGGTTACACAAAAGGTTTAACTGGCTATGAGTTTCAGCATGGGAGAAAGCTGAAATGGAGAAGCCTTGTGATAGCCATCCACAAATGTTTCTACCTTCATGTGAGGGCTGGTGCTGTGTGGGCTTAGTAGGAGTTGGTGTGATGGTGCCTTAAGCACTTGAATCCCTCTGAGGACACAGGGGAAGGCAGTTTCATAGTAGAATGTGGTGCTCAAATTGTGTTGAGCTGATAAAGCACAGTGCAGCGTGGTACTGCCAGGTTTTGGAGGTTTAGGGGTGTAATGCTGCTTGGCAGCAGTCTGCCTTTTTCAAATTGATAATACGGGCAAACAGGTATTTGGCAAGTTGCGAACTGCACTGCTGTGCAGTAGGTAAACTCTTGTTTTTCACCTGTGCTGTTACTTCAGGGCTGCAAGCGCTGTCCCCCTTCATGTGCTTGAGGCATTTGCTAAGTGACAGTTGTACTAAAAGTCTTTCTGTCTTCAGCATTTCGTGTGGCAGGCAGAAAATTTGCACTGAGAAGTGACTGTCCCAGTTCTTTTAGTCTCAATTCTTGTTGAGCCAGAAATGTATCTTCCTTTTCATTCAATTTCTGCCTATCATCTGCTGAATTTAGAGTGGCTTTGCATATGAAACACCAAGATAATTTATATAAATAGAAAATGATGAGAATACACATAGCTGATTTTAAAAACTACTCTTCAGGCTACAACCGTTATTGTTAAAAATATCAAACGATAAATTGCAGCCGTTCTGTAAACAGTCCTGTGTCTGGCTTCTGGAATGGACAAAGTTCTTTCCTTTGGTCACTATTTTGTCCTGGGCTGCTGGTTGTCTCTCCAAGTAACCCTGTGTTACTTAGCCAGTCATTTCACATCACATGCCTGTGTTTGAACAAGAGCTTTGCAAACCCAGCCTTTTATCAGCTTTTGGCCCATGAACCAAATGAACCAGCACGCTGCATGACTGATTTGTTTCCTCTTTCTGCATTTACCTTGCATTTGTTACTACAGGCATAACGCCTACTGAAGCAACTGCCGTGGAAAGGCCCTGCCAAACTGAAATGTTCCTTACAGCTCTGTATCCTGCTGCTGTGGAATATTTGTAATTGAATTGATTATTCTCTATTTCCATTACCTCAGCATTTGCGGTTTTCAGATTTACTGCAGTGAAGAATGAGAGACTCATTTGGTAATTCCATGTGGTGTGGTGAAAGCTGAGAGTGGGTTTGGCTGATTCTCTCCTGCCTCTGAGAAGTGCCTGAACTCTCAGGCAGATGCCTGCTGTGCTGGAGGGTAAAGCTTACCTGTCTTGTACCCTCTCACTGACACATACATGAATTCCTCTCTCCAAACACAGGGTAATTCTTCTGCTGGGTTTTGTTTTCAGTTTCCAACTGAGTCTGTAACTTGGTTGTTATTACCAAATGGATTTGTAACAGGTAGCTTGATGCATTCTTTACTTAGCATTTCACTTTTTTGAGATAGTTTACTCAGCCTTTCAGCATATTTGTAATGGCAAAGTACATTTATATAAAATGCTCTAGTCTTGTTATAACACTTAAAGCTCCCACACGAACATTCAATGAAACAAAGTAGAGAAAACAGCACGTTTGTGTTTGAGGGAGGAATTTTTCCAGCTTACTTTGATGGCTGTTGACAAGAAAAGGAGGAGAAAGATAGGGTAAGGAAGCAAAACAGGTGTGTTTGGTTATGCAGCTTGGATGAGAACAGAAGGCTGGCAGAAACGAGGTGGTATAAAAAGATTCTCTGGATGTTTTGCTCATAGATGGTCATTTAGTAGGACATGAAGCTGGGTCCCCATAATACACTGTCTGAAAAACAATAGCTTTAATAGTTATGATGGAATATGACCTACATTCACAGAATCACAAGAGTGATGAAAATTCATCATCATTACTTAATTCATGCTTGAATACATGCCAGGCTCTAATTATGAGATAGCTCCAGTCTGCTCAGGACCCAGACATTTGCTGTGATCCTGACCACAGGTGTGTTGTTGAGGACAGCCACAGTCAAAACTTCCATTTCTGGGTTCTGTGCTGTGTTGGTTTTGCAGGGCCTGGTTTTTGGTAGCAGGGGGGCCACAGGAGTGGCTTCTGTGAGAAGCTGCTGGAAGCTTCCACCATGTCCAGCAGAGCCAATCCCTGATGGCTCTGATGATGGACGTGCCGCTGGCCAAGGCTGGGCCAATTACAGATGGTGGTAACGCCTCTGTCATAACACATTTAAGAAGAAATCAAAACAAAGTTGATGGTGCAGTTGTGATTTCCAGCTAGAGAAGAGTAGGAGTGAGAACATGTGAGAGAAACAACAATGGAGGCACCAAGGTCAGTGCAGACGGAGGGGGAGGAGGTGCTCCAGGCGCCGGAGCCGAGATGTCCCTGCAGGCCGTGGGGAGGCCCATGGTGAGGCAGCTGTGCCCCTGCAGCCCATGGGGGTCCACGGGGGATGCAGAGATCCACTCGCAGCCCGTGGGGGAGGTGCCCAGGCCGGAGCCGGTNGGAGAACTGTCTCCCGTGGAGGGGACCCCACGGTGCAGCAGGGAAACGACTCCTCTCCCTGAGCAGCGGAAAGAAAATCCTGGGTGATGAACTGACCAAAACCCCCATCCTGTCTCCCTGTGCTGTCGGTGGGAAGGAGGGAGGGGTTGGGGGAGAAAAGGGTGTTTTTGAGGGCTTAATTTAGTTCTCATTCTCCTACTCTGATCTTGTTAGTAATAAATTCACCTTATATCATTAAGCTGAGCTTGTTTTGCCCTTGAAGTTTTTTCTCCCAGTCCCTGGGAGAAACTCATGAACCCTTCGTTAAAATTGTCTCTCTGTCCACCTGTGGAGCAGGGGAGGGTGAGTGAATGTTTTGCTTTTTTTTTTTTTAAATCGTGGGTGCCTGGCATTTGGCCAGTGTCAAACCACGACATGTGCAAAAGCTGCTGAGGCTGCAAGTGACCTGTGGGGATGTACACTGGAATTCTGATACTAGAGATTTTAAGGTAAAGGGAGGCAAAGAGCATCTAAGTGCACTGAAGGGATCAAAAAGGAAGGCACTGAAGTTGTTGACGGTTTTCAAAATGCTATCAACAGCTGACAGAAAAAAAAAAGAGCCTTTGCACATCAGATAAATCACTTGTGAAGTAAAGATAAGAAAAAAATACAAAACAACACATAGCATTTTTAGCTCTCTAATTGCATACTTTCTTAGTTTCCTTCTGAGTCTCTCCATTGTTGCTTACTCCCAGCTCATACTTTACTTGCCTTTCAAGGACATTTCAATCTGCTGCTGACTTCAGTGCCATCATTGTTTCAAAGTCAGTTCCTTTGAAAATGGTATACCTGAATTTCTTTGAGATTCCACAGCCTGGAGCAGGAGACGGCTATTAATAGAAACAGCTTCTCTGTGTTGTTGTATGAAGACAGAAGATGAATTATTTCAGTGTGGCAGGTGGAGGTGTTTTTCAAAGCAATTGTTTACATTTTTGAAGATCTAACAGGGAATTATAAAGGTCTGGGTGGCACACAGGGCTGCCATAATTTTATATGAGGAGAGCAAACATATGCATTAAATACTACGTTGCTAATCTTGCAAGGTGTGCTTAGCAATTATCCAGGTTAAAATAGTACTAACAGTTCCCATCTAGCCCTCAGAAAATTAGGAACAAACTTTGCTGCATCCTACCACATGCCTTTTAAAACGTGGAAACAGAACAATTACTCTGGGCTGTATTTGATACTCTTTTTAAACACCCTCTAACCCTACAATGGATTTAGGATAATGGTCCGAGGTTGAATTCATTAAATACTCTGCCTGCATATGATGCTGCAAGGAACTCTTATTGGAGCTGGTGAGAACAGGCAGGATTTAAGTTTTGTCCCTGAAGGAGGGTGAGAGTTCAGAGAGATCCAAGAGTAGTTTGAAGGGAAATACAGGTATTTGAGACAGTCCTGATGTGTGACTGCCAAGGCAGGAAGGGATGTGGGTGTTACCATTTGGCACTTGGATCGTGGAGAAGCCCCTCCTGTTCCCCCACATTCCCTCAGGAGTTCCTCTCCCATCCTTTCCCGTCAAGTAGCTCCTGACTTTCTGCACGTGGACATTGCCTGAGCTGCAGCGTGGCTGGTGGCTCTTTGACGTACATCCTGCCTGAGAAGGAAAGCAGGAGCAGGCAGTGCTACGGTACAGAGGAGTCTTCCTACTCACTCATTATCGCCACCACTCTGGACCAGCAGTCTTGCTGGTTTGACAGCCAGTCTGCAAGTTTCCATGACATGTGAAACATGTGATGCATGGCTGGTACAGAAGGCTAGACCTGTGTCATTAAATAGTAACAACTGTAGTTTATTGTATTCAATTTTAAAGATATACGTGGAAGAAAAGGAAGCAAGACAACATGTACATCCACCCTCCTCTCTTTCCTAACCCTTTTCTCTGCTTTCTGCTCCTGTCAGGGGAAGGTATTTTTGTTCATTAGGCTCTGTGAGGTTCTCACAAGCCTTGCCACATGTGTGCTGCTGTCCTGTGCAGGGAGAGGGGCCACGCTGGGTGCTGTGCTAAGGATTTGCAGATCCTGCCTCTCCACAGATCCTGCCCTACAGCCTGTTTGGGACTGCAAGGGCTGCCCTGTCTATCAGGGACCCTTCATCCCACTGAGCTCAAAGTGCTCCACAGGGAGATGCACTGGCTACAATTTACTGGAGTTGGAAAGTACTCAGGAAGAAGTTATTAGAAGTATCAGGTTTGGTTTTATAGGATCATTAATGCTGGAAATCTCAGACGTTGAAAATTACCAGTGCATTCACAGAATACTTAGAGGGGAAGAACTTAGTTTAAACTATTTATGCCTTTAGAAAGGAATTTTGAGGGTCAAAGATTTTTGAAGTGGGTTGCTAATAACACATTAGGCAATGAATTAGTAAGTTATTAAGCTATGAATAAATGAAATTGTGTTTGTTTTAAAGGCTGGTCGTCTGCTCTGCTCCATTTTTTGCACAGCCTGCCAAACCCTTTGCAGATGAGCTATACTGCTCTCGACAGCTCCCTGCCTCGAGTAGCTTGTTATCTGTATTTGACACAGCAGAAAAGGAAACATCAGACAAGCGTGGTGGAATTGATGCGGGAGGGAGGGTGGAACATTCCCAGCAGAAATAAGGTCAGGCTCATCACTGCACAGTACTGCCGGTGGGCTTCAAGCAGTTTTTCTTGTTTGGGAGAATAAGGGGTGTGTGCCCCACGGTATCTCTTGGCAGGTCTCGTCCTCTGCTTGCAGAGGTGAGAGTCCTGTTGTGGCTCCCGCCCAGCTCAGTCACCTGGGTTTCCTTTCCTAGAGATGAGGTGGGATGGGAGGGAGCAGGGCGAGGGAGAGCTTGGCACTTGTGCATCTCCTCCCCTGATGAAGTCAGGGCATGGCAAGGGTGGGAGCTTAGGGAAACAGCAACACCCCGTCTCATCTGGAGGTAGCCTGTGAGACGTCTGTTCCGTGATGACTCTGTGTAAACCTGGATATCCGGGGCTGTTACCTGGTCTTACTCTTCACTTCAGCTGCTCCTGTCAGCAAGCAACTAAAATTATCTTAAGAACAGTAAGATATGAAATAGCATTGTTGCAGCAATGTTTTAGTTTCCATCTTCATAGCTTTTTTCCCCTGGTTTTTGAGAAATTAATTGAAAAATGGCATTAAATATCACATTTCACAATACTTCATGCAGAATTGTGGGTTTGTATGGTATAGAGTCAACACTTTGTGAGCTTATTAGGCTCTGACAGCTGTTAGATGGTCAGTCAACAAAACTGGAGTTTCCCCAAACAAAAGTTTCTAATGTCAAGCAGCAGTTTGCTAGTAATAAGCCATGTTACTGGTGCATTTTGTTGATTCAACAGAAATTTGCTCTTTTTTTTTTTTGCCTTTTTTTTTTTTTTTTTGTGGAGGAGAGAGAAGTGTGCTTACTGTCGTATCTGTAGTCTGCCCTGCTTCATCCTGTGGTCATTTGAGCTGATACCAGGGCAACAGTGAGAACACATGGTTGTGGCATTGGAGGGACAGGGATGGGGTATGACTGTCCCTTCACCAGTGATCTGCAGTTAATTGAGAGGAGAAATGGTGAAACTCCTGTGACCATTTCCCATAACTTGTGTTTCCTGGATAAGTGAGTCAAGAACAATCATCTCTTTAGAAGTTTACTGTCTGGGTTAACTTCAAATCTGAAATGGGTATTTTGTGGTAGAACGTTACAGCTGTTGGTCTGTTCGCTGGCAAAGCAGAGAGATGCTCCTTGAGCTGTTTGTTACAGTAGTGTGGGTACTTGATTTCTGCAGGGATCTGCATGGATCCACTGCCCATTCAGCCCAGTTTCTGGACTGTCTTTTGACTTCTTGATGCATGCTTCCATCACGATTTAATTTAATTTTGAGCTCACCAGTTATCTTGGAGTTCGTTTCAGTAGGTGTCATATTAGTCTTCCATGTTGCATGAAATAGAAACTTGACATTTCTGTTCATTCTCTCCGCTTCTTGTAAGTGAGGACTGCTGCACTTCAAGGTGTGATATCTGCACACAGTTTGTTTTCACACAAGATTTTATTTGATGGCTGTGAAAGTTAGAAATAGTTACATTTTATATGGTACCACTTACCCAGACTCTTAATTTTTTTCACACCTCTTAAACAAATACATGATGTGTTAAGCAGTATTTTAGTTTGAAGATCAAAACTGTATAGTTAGAAATTACAGGGAAATACAGATTCTAGTGTGTGTAAACCAATACTGAAATTTCTTCAAGTGCCACATTTTTAACTCACCTTGGGAGTAAATGGGATGGAGGTTCAACCAGTGATTGACTTAGACTCTGTGTTTCCCTTTGTATCTTGACCTTGCACTATGTCTAAATAAACAAATTTTATGAGATGGTGAGCTGGGAAGGCTCAAGGCTGAAAGCTGAGTATACATATTTAGTCTAAAAAGTGACATTTTTTAGTGACTTTCATTTATCTTTTTTTTTCTGGTTCAGCTTATTTTACAGTTTTGCCTTAGTTGAGTTAAAAATTAAATCAGAGAAAAAAATTTGAAAAGCAGCATCGCTTAAACTAGAGTCAAAGTGTACATTATATTAGTAACAACTTTTAAGTACATGTAAGCAATCAACTGCAATGATAAGAACTAGAAGTATTTTTTTTAATAAGACACCTTTTTTTATTTTTTCCAAGCCATCTGTTGAGAGCTACAAATATTGTTAAGATTTGCCATTTGTCCTGTTCTGTCCAAGAAAAAAATAATTTTGTGACAGCTGTGTGCTGTTTTGTTAGTCTTGATGTGAAATGTACTTATTAGATGCTTTTCTTTCCATTTAGAAGTCTATACTCGTAATAAACTTATCTTTCAGTGCTAAATTATTAATCTTAAATGTTATCTGAGAACATTTTGGTCATTTACTGGTTATTAACTTTTATTATTAATTTATAATACTTACAAAGTTAGTATGAGAGATTTTATGCTTCGTGTCTGCTATCAAGTCTTGTGTTGCAGTTTGATGAGAATGTATTTAAGCTTTTGAATTTCTTCTTTCAGTTGGAAAAGTGCCTTAAATCATGGAATTGAGGCATGAGATTTATTCTGAAAAGGAAACAAGGTACATCTAGATTTGCATGACTGCCAGATGTTGGCTCCTTTGAGGCCTTGTGGTTTTTTTCTGTCTGCTCATCATCTATAGGATCATTAAACAGTAGGTATCTCACCAAGGCATTGTGTTTTACACTTTATTAAAAATTGCACCCCTAAACCATCGAAACTTGTCAAAGTGTAATTACATTATTTCTTATGATGATGTCTTGTTTGCACGTGTACACTGCCCTCTCCCCGTGTCTCTCCCTGTCTGCATGGTAGGTGGCATTTCTGTATCGATACAAAATGAACAGGATGATCCCAAGTCTTGCTTGCCTGTTTTCTTTGAGACACTCCAGCAAAGCAGCTACTCCAGGTGAAGGATCAGTCCCCCAGCACTGAGCAGGATACACATGGGCATTCCAGCAAACCCAGAAGCAGTTTCCCTTGCTCTCCTCATAAGAGTCCTGAGAAGTTAACTCTCATCCTGGCCTGCTCCCATTCCTGCTGTCCTGAGCAGGTCCCTCCTCAGGTCTCCTGCCTGAGGTCCATCTGCTGCACACAGCCTCACACCACACCTCCCCTCCCAGTGGCTGTACCTCTTCTGCCCTCACTGTTTTCCAGTCCCCTGCTGCCCTCCCCAGCCTCCCTTGTACCAGGTTCCTTTCCTTCCACAGGCCTCCTCGTAGTGTCTCCTTTCACTAGAAGTTGACTCTATTTGTCCAGCATCTTCGGTCACCCATGTCCAGCCTCCTTTCCCATTGTGCTGCAGTCTCACTGTCCAGCCTTCCCCAGGCTGTGGGCCGGTGTCCACCCTGTGCCAGCCACATTTTCTGTGCTGGGGATCCCTCTGCCTCTCGCACCTGGCGGTCTTTCTACCACTGAGAGGAGGCAGGGGCTGGCATCACGGAAAGGAGTGACCTCCAGGCCAGACTGAATGTTTCTGGGCAGCCGTGGCAAGCCCCAAGGCTGGAGGTGCTTTAACCCCTTCCACTTGCTGTCATTACACCAGAACGTATGTGCTGAAGACCTTATGGGTAGAAAACTACCTTCTGGCTGAGGTGAAGCTTCTTGTAGGTGCTCACAGGGGTTCCTGCTGAACGTAATGACAAGCGTTAACCGTTTGTCCAGAACAGAAGGTTTTGCTCATACAGTGTGAATAAGAGATGTGTCTACTTGTTAGGGCATGGAGGAAGTAAATGCTAGATCTTCAGTGCCGTAAAATATTGCATCACCCTTCACCTAACAATAAAGACTACTTTCGGAGGTCTTTGTTGGTACAGCCCCCTTCAGAAAAGAAAGGAGATCTTGTTCTGCCAATCCTTTAATGGCTATGTCTCTCTGTGTGCATTTGGGGGGAGGGGGGGTTCAGATAGGCAGATGAATTTTTAACAGAAGGTCTTTGTGTGAAATATATGCACATTAAGAAAGAAATATATTTTAAATCAGTTTCCAAGAAAAATGTGAAGTTACAGGGGAAAGTAAAAAAGTGTAGTGGTGTTTTGTTCTGGTTTATGGTTCCTTTGTAGGAAATACTCAGAGCATAGTACTTCAAAACTGTTTCCATTTTTCAAACCTATTTCTGGTTAAGTTTTATTTGAGGGCAGTTGTTAAGTTGCATGTATAAGGCAGTGAGTATATTTAGAATGGCTGAATTGTGAGGAATTCTGTTTGCTGTCCTTGTCTTTCTTATGTGTAGAGGATATTTGGAGTTGTATAAAAATTCAGCAGTTTAATATTATTTCTTAGTTTTTTATTTCTCTAGCATCAAAATAAGAAGACATAATCCTTCATTCAAGCAAACTGGATAGAGCTGGTAATTGGAGACTTAAGGATTTAGGATCTGTTCGTTGTTTTAGAGCACCATCCACCCATTACAAATGAATTTGTAATTTATTCTCCCAGTCTGTGATAACCTAATCACCTGCCAACACTTGACAGTTCTGCACACTTGTGATTTATTCAATTCCATCCTCCGAAAATGTGGATCAGGATCTTAATTGCCTTTTGTGAAGAATTTTTCCAGCAGAGGAATGGAGCCTCATTCCTTCATTTGCAGACAGAAGCTGCTTACTCCGGTAGCTCTGAAGTTTGTACAAACTTCGGATCTACCTTAAATACATTTGCTTTAGCTCTTTTTTATGCCTAAAAAAATTAACGCAGACTTGAAGGTTAGTTTTCTCTCCTTTGACAAAGGACTTTGGCTGTCATGCTTATAGTTTCTGTACTTTCTAACAACTGTTAAATATATAATGCACCATTTATCTGCCTGCATGTGTGCACAACTTGTAAATAATTTAATGTTTTACTTTACCACTTGGCCTCTTGGCATAATTCTAAAATGAGGAAGATAAAATCTTGCTAAATTATTAATTCACTGGGAAATTGAAACAACCAACATAAATTAAGCACTGAAAATGGTTCCCTTTTTCTCTGTGGGAATCAAAGCAGTGAACACAACTGGATAACAGTGAGGGAGCTAAATGGACAAGATGATTATAGAATAATTTAGATTGGAAAGGGCTTCTGTGAGTATCATATAGTCCAACCACCTGCTCAAAGCCAATCTACTTATTAGACATGCTCGGTTGAGTCTTGAATGCCTCCAAACGGTGGAGATGCTCCAGGATGGAGGCGTTCCAGGAGTCTCCTGTGTCCATCTCCTGTGTCCATGGGTACATAGGCAGGGCACATCGGACCTGTTGCCTGGATGACTGGTGGTAGTCTGCAGTGTTAAAAGTTTTCCTATAGGTTAGGTCTGCAGCAAGGCGTACAGGTGCTCCAGTGCCACTGTGGCAGAGCAGAAAATTTTGCAGCTCACTCTAAATGGACCTTTAATAGATCAAAGCACAGTGACTTTGTGAAGGCTTCTGGGTCTTGCTACTTAAAATAATTTGGTTTTGTCAATTTTCATAGTAGCTGTTGTAATAAACTGGATGGATTTTGAGGGTCTCGCAGTCTTCCTGAAAGCGTGGCGCGTGTGCGGCAGTGCCTGACGCGTTCGGCGGTGCGCGCGCGCGCACACACACACACACACACACAAAGGCGTACTTAGTCAGAGGCAAAGAGTCGGAGGGGTTCTCCTTATGTGTTCCACAAAATAGGTTTATTCCATGAATCGTCAGGGAAGGAGAGAGCTCAGAACAATGGAGGGTTCAGGGTTTTATCCCAGGGGCAGTGGGGGCGGAGAGAACAACAGGGACCAATGGGTTGAGGGTCAGGGGGTGGAGAGAAGGCGGGGTAATACAACTTCAACCAATAGGGACAAACAAGGGGAGGAGCAGGGTACAGGGATAAATGGGATGCCGAGTAAGGGAGAACACTCTAGAACTGAACCTTATAAGGGAACAAGGAGTAACAGGCTGCTCAGTCACTCCTGTGGCTGGCCCAAACACCCGCAGCATCCCCTGCTGCAGGGTCAGCCACCGCTACAAGTAGCCAGTTGTTTCTTTTAGTTATTGACTGTGTTTTGTTTTGTTTTGATATATTCATATAGTATATATTGTAGTAGTTGTCACAGATTGTTTTAAATGTTTAAAGAGAATTAAATGATTGTACACAGAGAAATGTGGTGAGATATTATTAATATCCAGAACAGCAGCAAAGTCCAGGCATGTAGCTGCAAAGCAGAACATAGTATAATTTGTGATTTAATAAAGCTATATAAACTGAAGTTAAACCTGCATTCTGCACAATTTCTGCACTCGGTAACAGCCCTGATATAACTTCAGTTTGGATCTGGATTTATTTTGATTCAAGAACAGCTGGAGAGTTCTGAAATATTAGAGTGTTGTATATATTTAATGTGAACTGCAGTATCTGTGCTTTTTTTGTTTCATTTTCTTACCTGCCTCTCACTCCTGGGATATATCCAGGAATCCCATACGTTCTTCTGCAGGGAAAGGTCCGTTTGCAGGATGCTTTCCAGATGCCCTGCTTGCATAGAAGGATACAAAATAAAAAATATCCTATGCAGACCTGTACATAACTAATGGAGGTGCTTGGTCCTGGTGGCCTACATGTCACAAATCTGAGCAAAGATTGCTCCTGTGACCAAGTCCTTATTTGTGTTGGATTGCACAATGAGAGGACCAGTTCCTTAGATGATCCTGTCCTTGGGTTTGGCGTTCTACTACCGATGCTTGAACATCCTGCTCTGCTAACTGTTGTCAGTCACCCAGGCCAAACACTGGAGGTTGGTTGGAAAGCAAATCACTTTTTCTGTGGGGAGGATGGGATGTGTGCAGAGATTGAAATGCACACAGTTTAAATGCACAGGGACAGTATATGTGGCATGGGGGATGGAGTAATTGTCACCTGGAAGAGATGCCAGCTTTCTGGAGCATATCACCCCCCCTGAAGATCCCAACTGCTTCATCCCTGAGACCAAGTCCTCATCAGTCTTTTAATGTAAGCACTTGTGCCCCTCTTCCTGAATAGTTGCCTTTTCAGTGTCATCATCATTTTCCTCAAACAAACTGGAATTGATCAAGTGAGTTTGGTAATGAAGAGTGAAGCAATGGGGTAAGTTTTTAATTATCAGGCTTTTCAGAAACACATCCTTAATAGACAGCAGAACATGCCTGTGTAACAGTTCTTCTGTATAGAAAAGGAACACATAAAAACTGCTGTCACAGTGCTGTCTTTACTGACAGCATTTAGAATGTCTGGAAAAAATTAATCTGTGAATCGAAACGTAACAAATGAGATCAGAATTTGGGAGGGAGAAAGGGACTATTGGCTGGAATCGACCTTTGCTTGTATGGCTCTACTGTTACAGGGACCCCCATTTTGTACCTTTTGCAGGCTTTATTCACACAAGAGAAAATGCAGGAAAATATTTCTGCTGAGATATAACCTATGATTTTTTGGTAATGTCTTGACTTTCTCAGTAGCTTACATACTAATAAAGTTATTTCCCCCGGTGTTTCTGTGCTGTATGACTATGTCGAGAGGAGCCATGATTTCATCACTGCCTATTTCTACTTCATATATTTAATTCACAAAATCCTCAGTGTCTTTCAACACATTTTGATGTAGTAATTTGTTTGGTGATTGTAACTCCTGTGATCGGTTTACCCATTGTGCCTTTATTTGGGTTCTAAATGTATAGCCATAAATAGTCATCAGTAGTGCTGTTTTATTAAATCATGTGAACATCTCAGCTCAAGAATCCAAAAGAGTCAAGCACATTTTGCAGTACTATTTTAGGAAATATTCCTTAAGTAAAATGCCCAACCTGGAAATCAAGAGATACTCGTAATTTCAACAGCTTTTCAAGTGCCACTTTCTATACCATCATTATTGACTTCTTCAACCAGGAGCTACATCACGTGTCTCTGCTCTGCTTGTCCTACCTGGGGCGTATCCATGCATAAATCACGGTTAGGCTGCACAAATGCAAGTGCCCACACAAAGGAAGCAAGAAGTCACTGGGAGCAGGAATCCTCCTTTTGGCAGCATTATGGAGTCATTTCAAACAAAGTGCCTGTGTAATTTTGGCTGTTTTCAGTGTTGGTGCTTGCTGATAAGATGCTATAGATGGAATGAGTTTCTCAGTCTTTTTAAAGATTACAGTGGTAGTAACTGCATATCCTACAGCATTTAAGTTTCCAGAAGAAAATTGTTGATTATTAGTTCTCAAACAGCTTTTCACTACTCAGCTGAAACATGGACTTGTCCTAGTCCTCTGCAGTTCCAGATGGCATAAAGACCCTTGATCTCTCTCTCACTGTGTGTTTAGATAGATTTGCTTGCATGTCTTTAATTAGGACTGTGTAATTAAAATATGTCTATTAGAACTGACTAGCTGATGAACAGAATGAGGTAAACTAACTCTGAACAAACTAAAACTTTGACTGACTAGGAAACTGGTGAACATCCCACCAGTAAATCCCTTCATCCCAGTTCAATTAGGCATGCTTATCTGTATATGGGGAAAATCCTGTTTTGCTGGAGGCCAACATGAGCAGCATCAAAATCAGCAGTTAAAGGATGTTCATTAATATTATGAAAATCTCATTCCTTCTCCAAACACTTATGTGATTTATCACTCTATAACCATTTCAGAAGATTGCAGTACACAACCTGGTGTGCTGTATCCTAACAGTAACCTGAGAAAAATTGTATGAGGTTCTTAAAGCCTAGGAATTTTTGCAGCATTTTTGAAAGATCCCTAAAAGATATTACTTACAGCTGCATACAAGCTTTGTAAAGTATTAATAGCACTACTTCTTCTGTGCTGAGTGGATTACTGCCATATACATTTGTAATTGGTGTAACAGTGCGTGCAGAAGAATTTCAAAGCAGCTACTCAACTGAAAACTCTCTCATTTTATTAATAGCCCATTCATGAAGAGATTAAGAGAGGATTGTGAAAAGTGGAGAAGAATTGAAGTCTGATAAAGAAGATGTGAGAGCTGAGCACTGGATCCCTTGGGTCCAAAGCCCATGGCAACAGAGAACGGTTTTCAGAGGAAGAAAGTTTAGGGTAGCAGAGACTGAAGGCTCAAAGGGTGCTCCTGGCTTGTGGCAGCACAGCAAGACAACATCATCTGTTTATGTAGGTGCTCAGCAGTGATTTCTCTCTGTACTCCTTAGATTATTGAGAACACCTGAAGCTGTAGCCAGGGCCCACCCCTGCTGGGAGCTGTCTGGATGCATTGATCCAGCATTTCATAATTGTCAAAAGTATCGTCTTCAGGAAATGACCTTCTGAAAATCACCCATCTAATCATGGAGTTTGCATTTTCCTGGCCCTCAGCAAAATCAGCCCCTCTTGAAAAATTGAGAAATGTGTTCCCAGGTGCTCTGTCTCCTTTAGAGAAACTAAGGAAGTGCAGGTTTCATTTGCAACAGGTGAACTGTTTGCTAATCTCAAATGTGGCAGATCCAGTTGAGAGACCAACAGTATCTGTCCAGAGTGTAATGCAAACCCCTTTACCTTTTCTATCTGCTTCTACCAGAACTCAACCTTATAGGGAAGGACTGTGTACCTGCTGTAGTTGTTAAAAGATACAACTTTTGAACTAGAATTCTATTTTAAGCATAAACAAAGTATTCCTAAATGCCAGCAAAAGTTCTTCCAACATCCAATTTTGGTTTTCTCTTCCCCAGCTGAATCTGCATAGAGCTGTTTGCTGGAAGGTCAGTCAGTATTGTTGACTGCACATATTATTCATTTCTATACATTCGTATGTGTTTACATAGGTATATATATATACACATATTAGATGCAGGTGATTTTTGAACAGAGCTTCCACTAGCATAACTTTATACATTAAGTCAACTACTTAACCTGAATCCCTTAGTTTGATTATTAGCTGGCACATGATGAGAATGACCACTGTGCCCCAGGGTGTATGTGCAGGGAATGACTGATAAGTCCTGTAATATCTCTAGACGACATTGTCAATAAAACTGTTTTCGATAAACCATTTTAAGCCACTTCTTTTTGCTGCCAGTTGATTTATCTGATTTTCATCAGCAGCTACCTCTTACAGTGACTCTCTAGTGTGCAGGCACCAAAGGTCTCCCATTGCTTTCTCTTGCTGTGAAAATCCGTTCTCTACAGGCCCCCACCTGCTGTGATCTCCCCCCTCTCTTGCACTGGGCTCACAAAGCAGCAGCGGTCGGGTGCTGAACACAGAGCTGAGACACTGTGGTTACGTGAAAGTAGGGGCCTGTATCAAGCATAGGACTGAAATAATTCCCAGGAGCTTCCTAATGTGAATGGATTCCTCTTCTTCACATGCTTTCACTTCTGACCAAAATAGTAGACCTCAGACATCTGACAAATCTGTTCAGTCACAACCTGTAAATGTCACCCTCCAGGTCATTTTACCTGGTAGAATTTAAGTAAATGAGTGAACTGGTGGTGGCAGTTGCATAATTAGCTCCAATATCAGGATGGTATTTACCTGCTGCTTCGCATTGACACTGGATACTAATCAGGCTTTCCCCATGTTCTGACCTCCTGGTCTTCTCCAGGGTATATGCAGTTTCCTTACTCTTTCCTAGAACATCTCTGAAGTTTTGAAATTGATAAAGTGAAGGACTTGCATTAAAGGACAAAGTGGAAGTGCTGTCTTGTTAGATATTAAATCTCACTTTGCTTGACTGGCCATGAAGAGACATTCTCCTCCAGTTATTTCTCTGATCCACTGTGATTTTTAGTGTATTTTCTGTTGCTAATGGTGAAGGAACTTGTTCTTTTGGAGATGGGTCACATTTATTGCTAACCCTCAGGAAGTTCAGACATGCAATATAAGATTACCTAAATTAGAGGGACAGATGTTAGGCTTTAAGAGCTTTTTGTTACCTTGACAGTTAAATGTCAGTATTTCCAGAATATTGAAATCCTAATTTTATGTATTGCAATTTTTTTGTTTGTTTGTTACTGTACATTTAAATTATTAAACACTCTGTATTTGGTTTAGGATTTATTTTAATTTTTTTTGAGAGATTGCTTTAAAGAAAGACTGGCAAAAGTGGTTCAGCAGCATAATGTGCAAGTATAAATAGAATGCAAGCTGTCCATTTATCTCAGTGCTGATCTGCTTATATTCATCTGGTGCTTATTACAATCGTGGTTTGTCTCGAGCAGATACATCCAGTTAGGATTAAGCTTGGACAACTAACCTAATTCACTCTTGTAACTCTCTCTTGTAACTTAATTCAGGGTTTCTGTAAAGATTCCTTGTGAAACCAAATAATTCTTGTAACTCTCAGCCCTTAATAAATCAACATCTAAATATTATTTATCACCATCTATCTTTTTATGAGATACTGAGTTTGTTTGCAATGGCTTTTAGGTTTGCCCAGATGTATCTTCATTCATACCTATTTCTGAGATTTCTTCCCACTCCAGCTTCTGCTGATATATTATGGTATTTTATTAAATATGATTTCAGGTGACAGATTCTCTAGATTACACTGTGGAACCCCTTGTCGAACTTTTTGATAGGATGTTCTGCTAGAGTTGCCTGAAAGGGAAATATGAGCACACCTATGCAATTCTAACACACATAAAAATAGTAAAGGCAAAAGATTGTACCTAAACTTTATATTAATCTTGTCCACATTGAAAGAAGAAGATTCAGTCTTTTCTTGTATTTCAAGAATGTAGAATATTCATGGAATAATGATTTATTTCTTGGATTTTTGGACAGATTTTCTTGGCATTTTCACTCTACAAGAGCCCTGTGGGATTTGTGGATGTAAAAATATCAAGTTTTGTGTCTTTAACATCTTAGCTATACTTTTTCATTTAAAATCAGCCTCTAGTTGATTCTTTCTTGTTTTAGCCTAGTGACTAGCCTCTGGCATGGATTAATCTTTGACAACTTGTTTTTAATTTTAAAAATGAACACAGGCAACTTGCCATAATTCAAAACTTATGTGGGGTTATAAGAAAGCTCAGGACTAAGCATAACAACAATCAGTGCTAACTTGTTATGGTATGTGGGTGTTCCACTCTATAAAACAACTTACGTTTCAGATTAGTAGTAACTTGTATATTATATTTTAATGCGTGCAAAACAATCAGTTTGTACAATAATGTAGCATGAGTCCAATTTGGCTTTCTGTTTATATGAAAGTTCTCAACAAAATAAATGTGTGTGCAGGACATAGTTGATGAAACGTGCTTTAAAGAGAAAAATCTAAACAACATTTCACTTTTCTTCCCTCTCATTTCATTTCCACTCTTACTGTGAGTGTGCTGATGCTGGAAGATCCACATGGCAGGATTTAGCTTGTATATGCCCTTATGTTTGTTTTTAGAAACTGATCCAAGAAACAGTAACTTCTGAGCTCTGCATATGTGTATGTTAGATGCAATTCCCCATATAATTTTCATAGTCTTTTATGTTCTTCATGTGAGATCTCTCCTGCAGCCCTCTAGGTTTTTGTTGGGGATGTTAAGGCACTTCTGATACTGAAGTTTCTCCTACCTGCCAGAACTCCAGGGAAAAAGAGTGGATGAGCGGAAGATACGGATCACACAAGTGAACTCTTGCACCCTGTGTGCATGGTGAGATCTTGAAGTGCAGGAGAGCTGCCATGTTTCTTGTCTGTGAGATGTATTCTTTTCCCTGAAAAACGAGGTCTTCAGTAGGAGAAATGGCAACACCAGTGGCAGTGGCTTATCAGCAGATATGAAGAATAACTTGTGTTGAGGAATGGAATAAATTTAGAAGAAACACTAGAGCAATGATGATTCTGCTGCCAGAGCCTCCTGCTCTGTATGGTAAGAAGGGATGCATGGTCCTATAACGTGAATCTTTCAGCATCACATCAAATGTGAGGATGTAAGGAAGGGCCTGTAAATAATTGTTAAGATTTGGAGGAAAAATCACAGTAGGGCATTTGAGATGTCCTGTAAATATAAGGCCTCTGTACAAACAAAAAGATCAAAAGGAGCAGTAGGAACATGTAGTGGGTAAGAAAGTGATGGCATCTTAATGTAATGATTCCCAAGAAAACTTGAAGTTACTGTTCTAAAGTATTGTGAGAGTCCCTGGGAATGAAAGGAAGAATCAGACAGAGTGTACAGCTGTAAGTCAGTGTGGCTGCTTCTGTTGTCAGTGTGCAACAGTCTGCCTGCGGTCAGAAACAGACCTGGAAATGAAGCATGAGAAAAATAAGCCCTATTTCATTGCCACAATTTTGTTGATTACATCAGGCTGTCTGCAATCATTTAAAGATAATTGGAGGGGTGTTACCCACTGAATGTTACTGTTTATGTGATGTAAAAGGAGAGATGGGTGCAATCTAGTTGGTTCTGCCAACTAATACTCAAAGAATATTACCGTCTATAAACTGCAGAGTAATTTGCTGATGCTGTACGGAGCAGAGAAGATATCCTACGAATAGGAGCTTTTGTTATAGTAATGCCAACGGCAAGGGAAAATATTCAGATTATTTTCCTGGAGATAGAAGCTGCTGCTGTTTGGAAAACAGTGCATTACACCATCTGTTTCCTTCTGATTGCGCACCACCACAGCCATTGTTGTGATTAATTTCTTTGCTTCTAGGCACAAATTTGAGTGCTTGAAAGAAGATTAAAAGCTTGTTTGCGGACAGGGATGTAGCTAATGGCTAGATTTCAGTAGGATTGTGTGTACTTACCAAATTTACAGTTTAAGTCATCAATCTTCCGCATGCATTTGATATGTGAAGAAAGGAGAACATCTTTTTTCCTTGTAATAATCCTCTGCATGAATTGTTGGTGAGGTTTTTGCCATGTGCCACTAATGTCATCACTTGCTCAAAACACCACTGGGACAAAGAGTCACTTTTCATAGAATCATAGAATCATTCAGGTTGGAAAAGACCTTTAAGATCATCGAGTCCAACTATTAACCCAGCCCTGTCAGGTCAACAACTAAACCATGTCTCTAAGTGCCACATCATTATATGTCTTTTCAAATACCTCCAGAGATGGTGACTAAACCTGGGCAGCCTGATCCAGTGCTTGTCAAATGTTTTCATGAAGAAATTTTTTCTAGTATTCAATCTAAACCTCCCTGGCACAGCTTGAGGCCATTTTCTCTCATCGTATCTACCTCATTTTCTAGCGAGGCTTGGCTGCTGAAAGAAATGAGTAGTTTCACCATCATCCCACTTGATTGTCAGAATGGGTCCTTAGGTCATGAGGCCAGTGTCCCCAAAAGTCCCAAACAAGTAATTATCCTGCCAGGTAGGAGGGAAGACCTGATGGCTGACAAACTGCCACAGGCATCCCCTGGTCCCATTTGGTGCCTACACTGGGAAACTCAGCAAGGAACACATTGCAGTGTTGTCTCTGAGGATGTTGTTGTTACCCTTTATCTGACCAGATCCACTGCTTTGTGCCCCCCAGTGACAAGCAGTATGAGAAAATTAGGAATTTTGCCTAATGTGGATGCTGAGTCTTACCTCAGTTCCTCTTTTGTTTGAACCCTGAGTACACAGTACGGTGGCAGTGTGTATCATGGTGGTTTTCCATCAATAGGCTGTTCCTATCCTTCCTTGCTGTGAATTTTTGTGTACTTAAATAAGCTTGGAAAGCCTTTGATCCAGGACATGTAGTCCAGCTGCAATATGCAGTGGTCCATCTGCTTGATATAATGAATTTGGAAAACAAGTGATATATGCATGAAACTCACCTGTTCTTAATTATAATTTTGATACTTTTCTTGGTTGTCACATTTCAAGATTGTCACATTTGCCCATGATTTCATGTTGAAAGTTGAACATCTTACAGCTAGAACGGTAATGATTCTCCTCTGTTAACGCAGTATATGCAAACTAATATTTTGTAAATAAGTTATTTAATCTTTATGTCAGTGTGACTTACTTAAAGGTTATCTCTTTTAATTTGCTTCTGGAGTAATAGATGATACTTCATATTTTAAAACAATTCTTCAGGGTGATGTGCATAATGGTATAAATTTGGGTTGTGGCAGATCTGTGGCCATACAGGACATAGTTAAACAGAGTTGAGAGGAAAATCTTGACTGCCAAGTAAAGCAGCATTATCAATTTCCTCTCTCCTGCACTGAAAGAGACAGGGGGAACAGACAGTGTAGGGTTTCCTGATATGTTTTAAGAAAGCGTGGGATTCATTTCCCCTCCCTTCCTTCCTATTAGCTGTTTGTTAACTCCCAGGAAGACCCAGGTTTTCCTCATAAGATCTCTCTGCTCACATATTCTGGAAAGGGGCTCTGCCTTTAATGGGCTCAGTCCTCTGTGCAAATACAGGGGGAGGAACGGGAGTTGTATTGATGATGAGAGTCTGACTTTGGGCAAATGAGCTGAAGAGGAGTTTCTAGTTGACAGCATTGTATTCACAATGGTATTTTATTTTAGTTTGCTGGCATGAGCATAGCACTTGTCCCTGAGGAATAACAGGTGACGAAGAATCTCAGTTTGAGATTTCTGCCCTCAGAGTGCCGAGCTGTGAACTTACAAGACATTCAACTTGCCTTTCTTCAGGAGAAACCTCGCGTGTTTCTTTGCAACAGCTGAACATCTCTCATGTTAAGGAGAAGGATGTGAAGACGGAGGTGATAGTACCAGCTGCTTGGGATGAGCAGTGGCGTTGGATCTCCGTGCGCGGCTGGAGTGCACTGACGAACTGGATGTTTTGTGGGGGCTTTTCTTCATCCAAAGCAGCACAGGGCTGTTAGTTTGGCTATAGTTATTTTAGATACAACATTGAAAAAGAGACAGTTTCACACCTTTGCTTTTTTTTCTTAATTTTCGCTTGCTAGTCTGAGCTGCTTATGTGGGAAACTGACTTCTTTATTAATACTAATCACACTGAAAGTAGACTGAAGCTGTGGCAAGATGTGCAGTCTGCTGGGTGCACATGCTAGGAGCTGAGAGGGTCTCACAGCTTCATGCAGAAACTGTTTTGGCATTTCCAGTCCATTAAGTGCAACCAATTTTTCTTTTTCCTTTCTGGTAAAACCGGGTATTGGCTCCTGAGGAAAAGCTCAAGCAATGCAAGTAACTGCACTGCACCCACTTCCAGGACTTTAAATCTGTAGCCTTTTTTAAATCATTTTTTTTGGTAACATTTGAATTTGACAAAGAGGTTTCACATTCCATTGACATTTAGAAACAAAATTAGAGTACATTTCAGTGTGTTAGAAGAGAGTAATTTTAAAGAGGACATTTTTAATTTCCTTTGCTGAATAGTTTGTTGAAGATACACCCATGTCTCAACGCCACCTTTTAAGGGAAGGACATGAAAGTCATTTTAGGATCCTAACAAGATTCTTGCAAGTCCTTCATGGCAGACGGCACTCGAGAAATAACCAACATCAAATATGCTCTGGTGAGGTGAATGTATACGTGATCCTAAAGTGTGATGTGTGTGTACATAGAATGTTGCACTTAAACTGGAGCAGCATGTGAGTTGAATATGAGCAGTAAGCAGCCTAGGATTTGTGTTGCTGATTTTTCTCAGCTGATGATTCTTGTAGGAGCAACTGGTTTTTTCTGAAATTGTGCTCATGTAGGGATCCAGTAACTGCTACAGTTAAAAAATATATATCTTTATTAATATAAGATATTATTTGTGATAGTAATTGTTCTCTGTCACCAGAACATACTGGAGAAGAACTTTTTACCTTGTTTTTTCTTGCAGTTCCAGGTGTATAACAGTATCTAACATAGATTTGAATGCTTTACATCAGCCCTAATTTTATATTCTAGAAGAACATCACTGAGCATTCCTCTCCTAAAAAGTATAACTAATTACGCTGAAGAAAATATTTTTAACTGTACTCAGAAAATCAAGAGGCTTCTGTTCACATCTGTAGTGTGCTAAATTTAGGACTTGCCACCACTTAGTCTCAACGTCTGTTTCACACAGTATGTGCTAGCGTCACTGAGAATTATATAATCTTTGTGTTTAGTAAAGCTACATTTGTTGGTTTTTTCTTCTCTGAAATAAGTTAATCCTGACTGGCTAAGATAAACTGAAGTAGATTTTTCAATAATTGATTAAAACTTTCTTGGGGTTTTTTTAATGCATAGTGAGCCTTTATGGTCTTTTAAAAAAGAGGACTTTTTTTGTTTCTTTTTAAATTAGATGGACACTGACGTCAACGTAAACTGAGCTACCTTAGTTAATTTTCAAGGCTTTTCAGTATTCCTTTCTTTAATGCTGACATTTACTCTTAGGAAAAAAAAATAGGAAGAAAAAATTGCCTCTCTGGTGATTTGTTTTTCTTACACCTTCATTTGGACTGTGCTCAGTGACTCTCTTGTCATCTATTGTGTTTGGAATTAAAATTACAAGGTTTTCTTTTTGCAAACTTTTTTAATGACTTCTGATATGTAAAGATTTCACCTTTCCTGACTGACCAGTCCTGGGCATTCATGAGGCCAAGATTTGGTACTTTTAGGAGTGCTAATTAGTAAATTGTCAAAAATTGACAATTAATTCTATTCAGCTCAGACTAGAAAAAGTTTTGATGTTAATTACTGTTAATTACAGTAAAGAAAAATCAGGAAAAAATTAGTAGTATTTTAACCATATGGGATGCAGTCTTGTAAAGCAAAGCAAAGCAAAACAAGGTCTCCTCAAATTTCAGTTTTACTTTCATGTAGAATTCAACTGTCGCTTGGTAGCACTCACACTGCAGTCAAGTCCATAGTGCAGCCATAACAGCCACTACTTTCACCAAATGTTTTATAATATTTATGTTTTCATGAGTTTCAGGCACCTGCTGGCTGTTGAGTAATGGATTGGGGGTAATCTGAAGTATAGGCAAAGCATTGATTACATAGGAGACAAACACAAATTTAATATATTGAACACATTCTAACATAATTTTCCTAATTTTTGCCTAATTTCCTTTAGATCAAGATCCTTAGTACAAATCTTGTAATGGTATGGATTCATCTCTTACTTACATGTTCCTTTCACTATATATAGGTGTGTGTATAGTCAGAAAATAGTATGTTTCTGTAGCAAGCTGTCTATTCTGTCTCCCACCCATCTTTATTATTATTCCAAAACTCCTTTTGATCATGTAGTAGCCTTTTCTGTTTGAAGTCTTCAAGTATGCAAAAATTCTGTTTCCTTTCCTTCCTGTTACCCATTTTATGTTGGCCGTAGGAAAGCAATTATATGCTTTTAATGTTAGCCTTATGCATCCAGTAAGAATTACTCCATTGTTTTGGTCAAAGATGGTTTATGGCCTTTTTGACTGATACGAGTTTTCCCACCTTCCTGGTGGCAAACCTCAGGTTTCAGTGGCACTTGCAGACCAAATGTTACGCAGAAGGTCGATCAAAGTTTTAGGTGGTGGAAGGGGAGATGTACTCCAGCCTGGGAACGTTTCTGTCCTGTAGCTACACTGGGTGAAATCACAATTTTGGCAAGAAAGTATTTCCAAAGTAAATGCGCTTGTGATTCTGCATATCCCATGATGTATGCATCCTTCTTCTCCTTGTGGCAAAGTTGAATCACTTTGTGCTGTTACCCAAGTCTCACAAAGCTTTGTTCTCTCTTCATTAGCATCTCTGGAAATTGCTGAGAGCATATTAGCTTCACTGTCACTTCATCCTTTCCCTGCACGTTAAAATCTTTAATACAGAAAATAGAAACCTTTAACTGAACAATAAATGTCCTAGTTCATATATTGATTTTGCATTACTTTATTTACTTTAATAAGGGAAGCTGGGCTGGCTTCCAAAGTCATCATACTTCATCAAATCCATCTCTGTTTTATTTTCATTTTAACAAAGCAGCCTTTATTTACTTACAGCTTGTGGACAGTTGGATACGTCCTCTTTGGCCTAATCCTCATTGTGCTGTTCTCTGCAGGTGTCTTTTACTCGGGGCAGGTTGTGTTGCCTTTATCAGCTCACCCTGGTTGAGCCCTGGCTCTGGTAACATTTGCTCTTTGGAATGCAGATGTTTGGGACCAGGTGGCATGTGCCCCCTGCTGCTGGGACAAATAGGGCCCAGGCTGGTACAACCAGGCTTATATGAGACAGCATTGTGTTTTCTGAATCCATCACTGACTGTTTATCTTCTGTGTGCTTCTGCATCTCTAACTGCAAGCAGGTGGGACAGCAGTTGTGGGTTTGTGGAGGATTTCAGCCCTGGAGAGCCATGGCTCTGAGCAGTCTTCTCTGCGAACACCTGTCTCCCATCAGCAGGGAAGATTTTCCAAGGTGCTGATGTGCTGTGGCCCTTCGTGATGGGCATCTGGGTGTAGTGCTCACAGACCATGCTTTGAGATTCTCCCTCTTCTTGCTTTCTCTAAGCAAATGGGAACAGTAGGTCAGCTGGTACCGAGAGCTGTAAAACAAGTCTGGCAAGTGGAGATGCCAGAGACATCTGTCTTCAGTCTGTGCTGCGTGTAGTATGGATGGGGAGTATCTTTGGAGGCATCCTGTAGTCTGCATCTTTTCACTCTGGATTCAGGTTGGTTTTCTGATGAAGATGACTGAAGCTCTGAGGCAGTTTGTTTTTTGTGTAGCTCTAGGCATGTGATGAATGGATGGCTGAGGAGACTGTGTCACAGGGTCCTTCCAATCCAAAGAAGTTCTGCGAAAAGGTACAGTGAGCAGCACTGTAATGTGGGTGTCTCATACTAATAGAGTTTTGTAGTGAAAGAGTCAGACAGAACTTGGTTAATCCATAACCTGAATAGTCCACCACTAAGAGCGAAGAAGAATCTAGAGGAAGAGCACTTTTGCGTCATCTCTGTCAGCCAAGGGGATGCAGATGCAGAAATACAACTTTTCCTGAAGTTGTATATCTGTTGGATATTGGGCATTCCTGTATGGGGAGAGTAAGTTAGCTTACAGGCAGGCTAGCAAAATGTGTGAATGCAGGAAATGTCAGACTGAACACACAAGAATAGCAGAAATGTTTATGTACCTGAAGGCTTCAGTGTAGCCAAAGCCTGCCTGGAGCCTGTGCAAACACTGACATTTCCGGTCAGTGTTAAAGTCTGCCATGACAACTTTATTACTGTTAGTCCCCACACTAGATAGGTTCAGGTGTGTAAGGCTGTGCTTACTGTTTGCTGCATTCACACCTTTGTTTGCTGGCTGGATAAATGTGTTGAAAAGGGATTCATTTGAGATTCTGGGTTTCCGTGCTTGAGACTTTGATTATTGACCTGTCCTGCTTGAAATGTTCCTGCACTTTTTTGATCAGAAAGAGGGAGAAGAGAGTTAGGTGTTAATCCATAGCAGAGGTGATAAACTGTACCTGTGGGTGAGCAATTCAATGTGAGTAGTTCCAGATAGTGTTGTGAATATCTTTGGTTTGCCATGTTAAAACCTAACATGAGTGAAAATATGCTTAGGGCTTATGCTTATATATGCTGTGTCAGACACTGGGTATATCAGCAGTCTGTAAATACTCAGGGTGGGGTCATGAGGGGAGAACACTATAATTAAAGAGATAATTACAAGAACCATGGCATTAGTGGAGGAAAATATATTTGTAAAGTCGTCTTGTGCCACCTGTTGCATTTATGGAACAAAGTTCAGGTAATACAAAAGCTCTTCTCGGGGCAGTTTGTTCTGAGCAGGGGAAGGGAAAAGTGGACCTTTTTCTTCTCTGAGGATGAATCAGAGAGGAATTTCAGTAGCAGAAATGAAGAGTTATTATTTTTTCTCAGAATGGTGTTCATGGCTGGACTTTGTAGCACAGGGTAAGTTGGCTTAACTTGTAATAACTCCTAGATCTTGTAAATGTAAACAAACCTATATAGTCTGCTAACTCAGGGGTGTGTAAGGTGTGTGGCGTGGGACTATGCTCTTGAAAGCATTTAAAACTTGTTTTATATGTGCCAAAACCCCCATGATTTCAAGAGTCTTAATATAAATTTTGCTAGGTCATCAGTTCTTGAAAATACACAGCTCATGGAATCCATGTCATTGGAGAGTCTGAGTGGTAAATGGTACTATTTGGATTTTATTTTAGAACCCTTTTTCTAAACAAAGTTAAACATTAGCTATTTTAGGATCTAAATTTTCATATAAGGTTTTTATAGACTTTTCTTTCTTTTCAGATAGCATTCCCCAAACTTGTTACCATTTAATATCCGTGATGTACTTAATTGATTTATTTGGCTCAGACAAGTTACTTGGTGAAAAGTGAGCACATCAGCAAAACCAGTCGCAACTGACATCCTTCTGAAGACAGAAAAGTTCCCAAGCAGTATGTCCATCAAAAGTGAATTATTTCTTCCTTGAAATCATTTTCAGAGCATCATCATACAATTTAATAGGGATGTGTTCAGTATGTTTTCAGATAAAGAGGTTGTTACTATTCAGATACCAGTTCAGCAACACTGGCAAATGTTTCTCTTCCTTCACTTACGTGTCTGTATTGACTTGTCCCATAAATCTGAGCAACCTTAGCCTCCTTTTTTTTTAAACCCTTTTTTCTGCTTTTCTTTTTTAAATTTTAAAATCTTTACTCTTTGTTTTAAAAAGTAAAAGTGAAGGAAATGCATGATTTGAGGAGTATATTTTACAATCACATTAAGAAGCATGCTGTGATGGAAAGCAGAAATATCTAAAAAGGATAAAACTATCAGCAGATTTATGAGATTAGTCCCACTCAAGATTCCTGAAATTGCTTATTATTTCCTATTTTTTGTATTAAAAAAGTGATTTGAATAAAATTAGAACATTCTGAATTGCAGTGTTGTAAAAGCTAGTATTTTCAAATTTTTGGTGCCTTAATTTGGAGGAAAGAATGTTACTTCTCCGTCTACGTGCATAATAAGGAAGGAATATGTTCTGGGATACTGATATACAAACCACCACTTCTATTCTCCTGGATGATGATTCTTCCAAGAAAACAAAGACTTCTAAGAGTCTTTCTCATGGGTGAGAGACATGCACTCAAAAATAGGGGCAATACAAGACCTTGCCTCTAGGCTCCTCTTCTAGTAGATCCATGCTGACTGAACTCCATGAGCCTGTTCCCTTGCCCCTTGGACCTCCCCAGCGTCTGCCTGTGATTTTCTCTTTTTCCCTGTTTGCTAATATTTAAGCTATCTATGAGTTTTCTTACAGGGAACAGACCTTTTCTAAGGGTTGTGCATGTGAATGGAGGAAAAACATGTGAAAAATAGTTCCGTTACTTCAATACATGTAAAATGAGTCCTCAGAAAACAAAATCTGACTGTGCCTTTGACTCTTGAAATGGGGAAAAAATGTCTTCCTGACCATTAGTGCTATTTGAAGAGCACATTTCATTAGAGGCAGTAGCTATATACATTAGTACCATCATAGGCAGTGAGCTAGTAGGAATTTTTATTTTTGCTGCTTTCATGGCCACCGAAGAATATATGAAAAAAAAAATTCAATAGTGAAAAAAAGAACTTAGGGTTGCCCTGATCAATAATCTGAGAGACTTTGCTCCAATAATTTAGAGTAAAAATGACTTACTGTTCTTAGAACATACTTTTGCTTTTCCATGTGGAGACTTGTCAACAGTAGATATTTACTCTCTGGGCAGAACCACTCCTGAAGCCAGGATGTAGCTTTATTTACTCCCTTTATCTTCTTCATTGTTCTTTCAAAAAGTTACCAATCTCTTGTGCTGTTGCAATGTGTTTAGTTCTACTGAAGTCATGCTTCATAGGATAGTTTGCACTACTTCCTCATACTGTGTATGCTTACAGTGTTTAACGAAATCCCACGTGATCTTCAAATTAACCTCAGAGGCTAAGACTACCTGAAAAGGTCAAACACACATGGCCTTGTGCTGAAGCACACTAAGTCAAAAGGATCAAAGTTTATTGTAAGATTTCCAGCACTTCCTGACTGAAGCTAGCTCTTGTATTTACTTATTTATTTTATCTTATTTCAGAGCCACTATATTTTCTTCCAAAGCAGGAGGCAGAGATCAAGGCAACTTTTATGTGTTTCATTTCTTTGTCACTGATTAAAAAAAAAAAACCTACAAAGATTCTGTTTTAGTCAGCAGTTAATCCAACATCACACACAGTTGCTGTTTCTTGCACTTGGACTCGAGTATGGCATGAAACCTTCCACAGTCTTGTTGGTTGGTGTTTTTTTCTGAAAAAAATGGCCAGTGGCTGCTGACAACTCTAGTTTTCACATATACTTACTCTTTGTTAGTATCTGTCAGCAGTCTTTGGTGTCATTGACTGTGAGTTTGTCAACTTGCACACGATTCAGGGTGAGGGATTAGGCTGTTGAGTAAGTTGATGCTTTCCTTTTTGAGTGAGGCCAAGGAACTAACTGAAAGACCTGGGAATCTTGTGTGGGGCTGCTTCTTCTCCCTTCTTAGCTCCAGGTGGAAAAAACGTGAGATTTTTCCGCATGCACTGTTGACAGCATGCAGTGAGTCTCAGCCTCATCTGATTATTTTAATTAGTCTTACACTTACTTGTAATCTCAAATTTTCTAGTCAACTCTGGAACTTTTTAAAAGGAATTTTTTTAAGGTCACAAAAAAGTGAGTCGAGGGACCATGTTAGAAGAAGACCTTGAAGGGCTCCGTGGGAATGGCTTGCAGTTGTGTTTTAGTAAGGAGTTTTGTGCATTTAACAAACCATAGCAGTTTGTTGCTATTGGTGGAGCAGTTGGGAGGGAGTGATTCTGTAATTTCAGATGTGAGTGGTTAGTCAAGAGTACACTTCTAAAAATTCTGGTGACAATTTTTTTTAGAGTTGTCCTGGATTACAACAACTCTTGTGAGCAATGTGTGAATTACCTACAGTAATCTAAATCTGGACAGGGCTACATTCTGAGAACCATTAGGAGTTTCAGATGGACAGGCTTAATAGAGTCGCTTAGTTGCCTTAGTGATGAGTAATTCTCCAAATTATTTCCTCTTTTGATTGATTTCTCTGACAAATCACTTTAGAAATCTCCACAGTATGTGACATGTAGTTTATATGATTCTGTGTCAGAGAGCTAATTGAAGAACTTATTTATCTGTGTTCTTTGGCTTTTGGGGAAGGAGCTACTTGCTTTTCAGGCTTTTATTTGAAGGAAAGATGCAATATGTATTTCCATCCTTTTCTTCTTCTAGGTGAAAGATTAGCTTTTAGGAAACACAAGAAACTTGTTTCATGCAGTGAGTCTGTGCAGCAGAATACTATTTAATTCCTAAAACATTGTGGTTAAAAAATAAACATTGTCTCTGCTTTACCAAACACATAATTCTCACCTTCTTCGGTGGATTCCAAAGGTGCATGTGAGAAAGTGGGTAGGAATCAATAGGTCAGTTGTTTTTAAAGAGCAGTAGTATGTGAAATGAAGAATTCAAGATGTTGCCTCTATCCTTTTACATTAGACAAACTTTAATACTGCTTTTTATAGATACATTTTTGAAACAGAAATTCGAAACATCCTTCTGGAGAGCACACAGCTCTCCTTCAGTTCTCCTTTCAAACTCTCTAGCTTCTACCATCTAAATCTCTAGGACTCCTGTAGAGTCTTCAGACATTTGAACTTGACTGTGCATGTGAGGCACAGGTAATGATTTGTGTCATCTACCGTGATGGCTGTCAAAGACTGTTTAAGGACTTCAGGTGCAGGTACAGGTGGTGTCTACTACTTTCAGTGTACACTTTTCCCCTTTTTGTTGATAGCATTTGACCTTGGTTCCTTCTCTGATTTTTTTTCTGACTTCCAGTTATTGAAAATGATGTTCTTTGTCTGCAAGGTAAGTTGTAATAATAATTTTTGCAGATGTTGTCATTTGCCTTCAGAGAGTTATTTTAGAGATCCCTTCCTTGGAAAAAAAAATCAAGATTCCAGGTTTTTTGAGGTGTTCTAAGCTGGTGAGCTGGTTAGTATGAGTAACGTGCACCTTCAGCACAAACCCAGGGTCTGCCGCCACAATCACTGAAAGCATTTAAGTAGGTTTGCTGCTAGTGACCTATAATACTAAAGCTTAAAAACATAAGAGCTGTCTTAGTGGCTCCCAACAAAGCCTGTTTCTTTGCCTTTGCCAAAAGAAGGACTAGGGGCCCAGCCCCTAGTGTGTGATCCCTAAATACAGATCACACTGTATGCAGACAACTTGTGTTGGAAAAACTTGTAATGAACCTTCAGGTTTTGAGGTGTCAGGAGGGTGTTCTGGGGACCATGCGCTTGGACTCAGCTTTCTCCCTGAAGGTGCATAAACCACCATTTGGCAGTAAATCCAGTTTAATTCCTAAACAACTGGAATTTGTCTGGGGGTTTGAGGATAAAGATCTCATGGTCACAAGAGTTATGGATCCTCCACCCGGTATTTTCCACTCTGGCATGCTTCCAGTGTAAAAAAGAGAAAAGGTATTCCCAAGCCTGTTTTATCAGATGGGTTCTCAGCCATTTGCCCAGTTTCAGGTCACCTCAGTTTACCCCCTTCAGTGTTACAAAGTAATGCAGCATATTTTTTGGGAACAAGGAGTCATAAGCAGAGTAATAACAACTGTTTTCCACATTAGATTGCTTCCTTCTCTCGGTTACAAAACCCTATTATTATTATTGTTTACATTTAAACAATGAGAATGCTCTGTCCCTTCTCCCTGTTCCAGCACATGCCAACCTCAAACCCTTGCAGTCCACAGGATTTTTATGGATGCTCTATAGCACAGTCACGGTAGCGTGCTGCTGCCCTGAAGTGTCCTCTCCAAACAATGGGCTTGTTCACTCTTGAATAGTTTAAATTTTTTAAAACAATTTCCTCTATGTGACCGTGTTTATTTTAGAAAGGAAAAAACAGAGGTTGCTCTTGTAACCTGCAAATGGCATCAGTGCTTCAGAGAGAGAAGACATGTTTTAGAGCACA
Organism: Ptilonorhynchus violaceus; assembly: GCA_013397565.1. Lineage (NCBI taxonomy): Eukaryota > Metazoa > Chordata > Aves > Passeriformes > Ptilonorhynchidae > Ptilonorhynchus > Ptilonorhynchus violaceus. Next base: position 109,197 of record VZRJ01009407.1, on the reverse strand, counting down.
ATGCCAGCAGTTAAGCAAGTGAGGGGAGGCAATATGGTATAAAACAATAATACAAAACCAGAGAAAATGTGACAAAATAGGCTTTGGGTTACAGTTTGCCAAATTGTGGAACACACCAGAAATACACCGATTAGCTCTCTGTCTCTGCTGTTGCATGGGAGGCAGTAATTTCGGTGGAACTGCTGCCACAGATGGGAACAGGCTTGCATCAGGTCTATTTTTCAGCATTTAGGCTTCAGGAGAAACTTTGGTTGCTGGTTTATAGCACGGCACTTGATCTAAAGACCTCCTTGCGAAAGGAGTATTTGCACAAGCTCTTTATCAGCCAACTGCTGGTGGCTGCACCTGTGAATCTTCAAGTGCCTGTGAGTGCACCCCAGCTGGGCTGGCCGAAGCTGAATACAGTCAGGTGCCAGGAGGTGCCAGGCAGATGCATGTGGTTTTGGGTGAGCTCATGGTAGAGCTGTGAATCTTTACCTTCCACTCAGGTACGATGAGAGCTTCTTTCTGCTTGCCTGAAGAAGAAAACACGAAATAAGCTCAATGAAGTCGTGGCTTTTTGTTGTTGGTTTGTGGAGACTAATACATGCTGTTTGTAGCTGAGCTGCTGTTTCCTTCACTAGTTAATGAACTAGGGTGATTAAAAATAGATGTGCATTGTTTTTTTCTGCCCTAAGGAGTTACATGCAACTAACAGTAGGGACTTGAATATGTGTTATATGTAAGCTTTTTCGAATTTGTTCATAGCACAGGAGAAAAAATTCCATTGAAGAAAAAAGCTTGAGAGCTGATGGACTTTTCTAGAGTCTCAGAATGGGGAAAAAATGGAATGTTTGAGGGCCCCTTATACCTTACTCCCCTAAATGCTCTGAAGAAGTGTGTACGAGATATTTCTTAAAGAAAACTTGTATTTCTTGCCCTGAAATTTCCCTCAAAAATGTAGTTCAGCAAATAAATCCTTGTTGGGAAGTGGGGGTACTTTTGATACTTTTAATGTTACTTTGCTGTTGTTCTCTTTGTCCGAGGAGTATATTAGGTTCTTTGCTGATCCTTTGAATTGGGTGGGTGTCTGCATTTGTTACCCTTGGTATTGTGCACTTGGTGTCCTGGAAAGGTGTCTGTTAGTGTTCAGTACTGGCTGAACTGGCATAGCGTGGGGATGAAAACAGCAGCAGTTGTAGGATGTTCTGTGTTTGAGTATGGGGAGATGGAGGCTTTTGGCAAAGGACATAAAATCTGTCCTGTTACAAAGACACTGTTAAATACTTCAAAGGTGGGCTGTAGGATGAGACATGAAGAGGCCTCATTTCCTGCTAGTGTAGTGCAAGGAACTACAAAGAATGCCCTCACCTTTGATCCACTTGCCTTGTGCTTTTTCGCTTAGTGCAAATACAAGGGCTCAGTTCAAATTATGCTGAACTAATCAGGTACACACTTGGTAAGGCAGGAGCTGGTGGAAAATAAATGCATTTTTTGCAGGGGCAGCAGGAGGAAGAGCAGAAAGAATGACTGGGAGTTGTGTCTGTGTTGTCTCTTGTGAGATTCATGGGCATTAGTTCAGCTGCTGCATGTGTCAGAACAGGTGGAATTTGCTCTTTGGCCTTTGTTTCATCTTTCTTTACATTTTCATTCTTCTTATGGAAAGGAGAAGAAATACAAAACTGTTTCAAAAGCTTGTTGGGGTTGAGACATTTTCCCAGAACTGCAAATGGGGGGAAGTCCACAAGAGTTGCTTTCTGTTAATGGCAACATCCTAATTGGTGGAGGTTAGGAAGTTGATGTGGTGGGTTGCCAAGTTTGTATAGTTCTTTCATACAGGTTTGCATAATCACATCTCTTACATGGCTGGTGCATCTCTTTTTTCTTATTGCTAATCTCAGAATAGTGTGAAGGTTTTTGAGGAGTGCTGAAAAATCCAGCCTGATGAGAGGCTGACACTCATAAACTACCCTTGACAGGGGCGGGATTTTGTTGTTTCACTCCACAAGCCAGCCTGAGCTGTCACACCTAGGCCAAAAGTAAATACAGTAACAGGGCAAGTAGCAGTCTTAATGTGGAAAATTAAGGTACTGCTGCTGTTGAAAAGCTTGCTCTCCATACTGCTTTCCTGAATGGGCTAGGAAGCATCCCAGGAAACTGGAAAAGAAGGAAAATATCTGTTGCTTTAGGTTGATTAAAATCAGGGACTGGCTGCTTTTTCAATCAGGTAAGGGCATAGGCTTCCTGTTTGGATCCCAGAGACTGGAAACAGGACATGGTTACAGCTGCTGTGCTGCAGTTGTTTAGGGTGTTACAACAGCTCTTTGCAGTGTTAGATTTTTAAATTTATTTTATAGAAGTGGCTTATTAAAGGGATCACTGCCTTTTTTAATGATATAACAATATTTTCTTAAAAATCCTGCATCTACAAAATAAAAAGGTCAGGTGTGATTGTGAGCTCTGTCTCTTTTCCACTGACTAAATTTAACCAAGAATATCATGCTGCTAAGCACAAGGGGTAAGGCACTTTGTCCTCTCATTGCAGTGAGACTTTTTTTCTTAAAAGGAAGTGAATTTCTGTTGAGAGGCTGCAGCATCTCTCCTGGTTGGCTCACCAGAAGCAGCCAGTCTGTTTTCTGCTTCTTTTCCTTTTGATAAGTGGAAAATGATCTTATCCTTTGCTGGTACTAAGTATCTTCTTGTTTTGAGCAAACTGTGGAGCTTGTTGAAGCTTAGGAGGGTGAAAGAACTGGGGATGGGAGAAATTGAGATACTATTTTGGAAACCTTTAAGTGGGGGGAATGATGACCTTTGAGGATTGCTCAGTGCATTTGCTTGCATTTTTTTCACACTCTTCCCCATGTGTGGGGACTTAGTGGGTTGCACAGCCACAGACAGCTTGCTGCAGTGTGCACGCCTAGGCCACAAAAATTCCAAATCATGTGTCAAAATCAAAACTGCCTTGCTAAGTAAGAAGACAGTGGCATTTTTATCCTATCATTTATGTAGATTTTACCATTTTCGAGTGTAACCTCACTTGAAATAGCATGGGTTGGATTTATGCAGTGTAAGAAGGACTTACATTGATGGCCAATTCTGATGAATTTTGCTTATATTTGCCAATCTAAGATGACAGGTACTGATATGGTCTCATAACCAGATTTTTTAATTCCGTTTGGAGCTATGAGTAATCTGTCAGTACTGAAATATCATAACTAACTTGTCCAAACCCACCCCAACTGATTATTTTAGAGATGTGATGGAATGAATATTTTTTAATTTTGCCTCAGATCAAAAGCGGGTTCCTCTCCTCTCCTCTCCTCTCCATCCTGTTTGCTCTTCTGGGATTTTTGGGAACGATGATTTTTGCAAATTTTCTTTTCCTTTCCTTCCTTTGTAATAAATAGTTTTATAGCCTTTCTCTGAGTTCATCAGTATTACAGGAGCATCTGATATTTTTGTTGGAACCAGTTCTCCCACATCTTTTGACCTGACAGTTTTTCTGTTTCCCGAGTATCTTGTTCATCTGGAAAAAAAAATGTTTCTGAGTACTTTAAGAGTCATAAAAAGGGTTTCCTATTGCTGACAAAGTTTTGCTTTATATTTTGGCAATAAATATAGTTGTGATTGTGGCACAACACTTCATTGGTTGTCATGGTCTCTGTTGGTTTTCCTTGCTTACTGAAGTAATGTTCTTACTAATGTATATGTTTCGGAATACATAATAAACCTGTTTTTCTGATTTAAATTCAGGTGCTGCTTTCATCATGTGTTTCTGTTCTTATTACTCACTGTTGAATTCTCCTTTCTGCTGCCATTAAACTCCATATGCTTTTTTTTTTTCCTCCCTCACTTGCTCTTTTAATCCCACTGCTGGTATAAAAATGGATCTCATCCTCTTGATTTTTCCAAATTTTAGTCCTACCTTCTATCCAACCTCAGCAGTCATTTGGTTTCCACCTTTAATTACAGTTTTCAGTTCTCAGCAGATTGCAATCTCCCGTCTCTGAATTTTGAACACCATTGCAGAAACCTTCAGCCCCAAGCCAGAAGTCCTCTTTTCCTCACCCCAGTACCGTCTGAGCAGCAGTCTCTCTCTGTGGGCACTGCTGTACTGAGTGCTGCTGCTGTTTGTGAAATTAAAAAGGTCATGTCCATTTCTTTGTTGGCTTTTCAGCTGTGGACAGAGGGAATTGTCACTAAATATTGCAAGATAAAGTGTCTTACTACTAACTTCTGCATGATTAAATTCATCCTTAGAAAAAGTCCAATTTTTATGTCTTTCTGGAACAAGAAACCTTGGTAAACCCTGCAGCACAGCTAAGGAGAGGCCTATGATTAAAGACTTGTGGGGGAGCTTGTTTAGAAAGAACTTGTAAATAAAATAATATAAACTGGTTAAAATTCAGTTCACAGAACACCAGAAAGATATAATTTTTAAATTAGAAATTGAAACAGATGTGTGATAACTGCATTCAGTGGCCAGATTTCTGTCATGGTTTTGGGGAAAACCCTCAAGTGTAGTCATGAGGCCAGGGAAGTACCATCCTTGATAGGGTGTTACTCTGCCTTAAAAATTACTGATATGGTCTTTTTTGCCTTTAGTTTTACTTTTTGTATACCTGGTGTGAAGGATGTGTAATCTTCAAAACTTTTAAGTTTATTTTAGTCTTACAGTGAAAGTGGACTTTCAAGATGTAATTTCTCAGCACCTTTCCTTGTGTTTCTTCCAGGCATTATCTTTTTGAAAGATATCACATGGTTCAGCCTTTTGATTGAACAGCATCCTTTTCTTTTAAGTGCTCCAGCAACCATTTGAATTACCAGCATGCTCATTTTCAATGGAAAGAGTATATTTCTTCACAGATGGAAGTTTTAATTGGGTTTTTTTGTTGTTGTTTTCTGACCATGATTTTTGATTGGTTGTACTCACTTAAGTTTGGATATCATACAGGGACCTTTTTGGATGACTTAGCATCCAGGTTGAAAACTGCCAAAGCAGTTTTAAAATGGATTCGTTTTGTTGCTGTGTGAAGATTTAACAAGCTGCTTAGTATTATGGATTTATACAAACGTATATGTTTGGGTGTGTGTATATATATAATGGGTGCATAAACTAATTTTAATCCTTGGAATCTTTTGATGTAAACCAGACAGAATTGTAAATTTTGAATGCTTGATGACTTCAAAAAGAATGAAATCTTTTTTGCATTCATTCTTTGAAAAAAACATCAAGAAGTATTAGAAGGAGAAAATGAATATGGCTTTTAAGTATTCTAGTATGTTAAACTAGAAGCCAACAGATTATGCATCAAATTGCTCAATGTCTTGAAAACTCCACAAATGTATAAATTCCGAAGTTACAGGTGAGAGTTAGGTGTATTTTTCTCGGGTTTGTTTTGTTGGCCTTTTTTTTGGGTTTTGGGGGTTTTTTGAGAGAGTATATATTTGCATTATACTAAGGATGATCATATAAGGATAGCTTTTGTCATGCTGAATCCCACAAAGTGCCACATCATTTTACGGGTGTGCCTCTTGCTAAGTACAGCACCCCTGAAGGAAAACTATTTTTAATAATTATATTTTAATGTTGAACTTGCCAGACTAATATCCTCTACCATGAACATTGCCACCCTCATGCTGCACACTTGCACATGCTTTATAAAGCAGGTACAGTATCTTGTATATTTAAGCCATAGTCATAGCTTCCTTCTCTCTGGGTTTCATAAAACTAAGGTGACACAGTCTTTAACCTCAATTGACTTTGCATCCATCCTTTAAGAGCTTCTCCCACAGTGTTTTCCTCCTTTCTGCAGGCTGGAGCCTGTCACTCACAGCCCATGCTGAAGTGGGAGGGCTGTGAGTGCGGAGTGCGGAGCGTGAGCGGAGTTGAAATTAATTTCTTTGCATTTATAAATACATACACTTGTGCCCACGAAGATTTTCTCAGGAGGGCCGATGTTTCTTTGTGTTTTAATGGAGCTTAAGTTTGCCTTTAAGCCTTCCTGCTAACATGCATGCCCACATAGCACAATTTTCCTCTCTGGTTATATTTTAAGCTGGAAGGCCTGGGAAAGGTTTTGTGCTTCAGTGTTTTTGTTCGTTCTTTCTGCTCTTCTCTGAAGTGCACAGCAAGGAAATTCAGTATTATAACCATGGAGCAAACATTTCCCCCACTCATACAGTCCAAAATAGAGTGTTAACATAAAAAGGCATTTGGTTAGTGGCTGGAACCATCTTTTCCAAGAACAGAGTTTCCCAGGAGCCCATAGCATCATCAGCCCAGCTTGCTGTGCAGAATGGAAGTGCTAGGAACAAAAAATTACCTTTGCCTAAAACAACTTTTAGCCAGGCATCTGAGACCAAGATCCACAGAGACCCACTGTGTGGGCTTCTGTCCTTCCAGCACGGTGGGGGGCAGGTTCCAAGGCTCCCCCACAGGACAGGCTGAGCTCTCTGTATGTACCATTTCTTCACACGTGTTGTTAAGTCTAAAGACGCTGGCCCTAAAAGTGGGAGGTGAAGGTGTGTCTAGTTGGTTAACACTGAAGGATAGCAGGGTCGAAACATACAGTTCTTTATTTTGGTGCTTTTAGCCACAGTCATTATTACATCTTGATTGGTCCACAAAAAAACACATCCCTGGAACACAACTGGAAGTTGGATGGAGCTGTGAACAACCTAGTTGAAAAGTGTCCCCGTCCATGGCAGAGGGATCAGAACCAGAAGATCCTTTAGGTCCCTTCCAACCCACGCCATTCTATGATTCTAAAACATATGTAGCTGTGGAGTTTGGAGTTTTAAGGCTAGGAAGGACTAATCTAGGTGGGAGCCTGGAGGATGCCTGTTCCATGTATCTATTGTGCTAGTCCAAGAAATTAAATTGTTTTTAAACTAGTACTAGGTTTTCACCTGAATGTTTCACTATTTTCTCTGCTGTGAAATCTGAAGGCAGAAACCTATTTGACTGTGGTTGTTCACATATGTACAACATGAAGGGGTTCTGGAACAGTCAGTGTTCATTAATACAAGGATTTATTATTCCTCTCTGCCTTGACAATGAGAACAAGAACAGCCAACATGTTATAGGTCTTTCTTTTTCCCTCTTTTACATTCATGGAGGGTTTTTTTGGTTTTGTTCTTCTTTTTTCTTAAGGAAGTAGCCAGCTTGCCAAAGTATCAGGTTGCTGTATTTTACTGTGGGAGTAATACCTATCTTGAGAAGGGTGTAGCTCCTCTTTTGCTTGGTTTTAATCTCTGAAGAAAGGCTATAAAACTTCCTCTCCCTCTCTTTGGATGTTTGGAAAGTGTTCCTGTGTCTGCTTTATCATCATTTATTATCAATCAGATAACAAGGTATTATATTTCCTGCAGGCTGTGCCACTACTAACAGAAGTATCTGGTCAGCCAAGCATATTGCAGAGGACTCTTACTGCCCACTGTTTGACGCCAGCTGGGTGCCATTAAGAAACTAACATCAGTGTGTATACTTGCATAAGGTGTCTGAGACTGTTCTTCCTGGAGCCATGCTGTAGCACAAGAGCCAGAAGTAAAAACGCTGTGAATTGTGATCTTTGTCTGAGGACTACAAGTCATGATACTGATCTAGGAGCACGCTCCACCCAGCCGGTTAGGTGGCAGTGCTGCAAAGGAGGGAGTACAGGCTTAGAACCGAGACATAGATCCTGTTTCTGACATTGCAACGGATGCTGTCACCTGACCTGAGAGAGGTCACCTGCTCCATCTCAGCTTTCACATGTGTGAGTATTTACATGACTTGTGGGAGTGGTGTGAAGACTCATTCACTAATTTTTAACTCTCTGCACAGTCCAATATGTTAACGACTTGTAAAATAAAGAACAGTTAAGTAAAATATTCCTAAGGAGTGTTACATCTTTTAAATCTACCTTTATTTAAAAGCAATCTGATATTGCTTAGAAAACTCTTGTGTTTTGACATAGTACAAAATGTAATGACCCCCAAAATGAAAGAGCAGAATTGAAAATAAATTACCTTGATTATATTCTTCAGGTCATGTGTTAATGCCATGCACTGAATAGAGCTGCTTATATAGATGGCAGATTTATTAGAATACATCTGATTGGTGTGGGATTATCAACAGTTCCTGCCCCCATGGCAGATGAGTGGTGAGAACACAGATGTGGGGCACTTCAGAAAATAACCTCTAGTGTGGTCTGTGGGTGACCTGGGTTTGTTGTGGTTTGTTTTTATGGGATTGGTAGTGATGGCTGGCAGTGCTGAAGCAGAAATGAAGCTTTTTCCCATCTGCAAATGGGATTTTGTGAACAGATGTAACCATCAATTCAAGCTTTTTATCCTCGCTGTCCTCTTTCCTTGACCTCTCTTGTTGGGAGAGGACTCTTATAACCCCGTGAAGAAAAACAATCCATTTGTTTTCATATGGCTGTTGCTGTCAGTCGTGCTCCTTGGCTCACTCTTTGTATTAGCGAGTCTGAATGGCCAATAACTAATCTCAAATGTATTGATTAACAGGTAGTCTATCACTGGGCAGTTACTTTAAAGGATCAGGTAAAGCAAGACAGCTCAGCATTCATGTCTGAAAGATCATATGGAATACTTGTGTTCTAGTTCATTTTGTCATTTGTTGCCTTATTTTCCATTGTCTTATTCATAAGATTTCCATGTATTTCAACTTGCAAAGTCACATTAGTAGAATGTCTTTTTGGCAGCTCCTGCTGCTTTGGGTAGGCTCCTTCATAGGGAAGAGGTGCTTGATGGGTTTCCCACCAAGGAAAACACTCCAGTTTGGTTCCACCAAAGACATGTGGATGAGAATTCCCTTACAAATAGGAAAAGCTGACTGTGTTTCTGGGGAGCTTTCTAGGCAAAAGTTTGCTGGAAAAAGGGCATTTGCCCCTTGAGCAGTTAATTTCCCTGTGTTGAGTAGGGTTGGGTGGTAGAAAAAGATGATAATGATAGATTTATTGTACCACTATTTGTTAAAACCAGAGCTTTTGACAAGGCACGCTTAGGATTAATTTTTTAATGCAGTCTTACTCTGATAATGTTTGAACAGTGCATGTGTTCATATTTAAAGCCAACAGCTTGCATCTAATGCATGCCAGTGCTTTATGCAGAAAGAAGTGGTAACCAGCAGCCAGCAAGCCCTTTGGAGGACCTCTGAGCCTGCTGACAGGCACACTTACTCTGCATGTAATTTGACGAAAGGCATTGTGCCCCCAGTGGCTTGGCTTTGAGTGAAAGATGGAGTTTTGTGCTCTCATTTTGCACTGAAGACGAGCTCACAGATAAATAGGTCACTGTCCACGGAAGTATTTTTCTCTAAATCGATTAGAAGCAACATGACCTTAAGCCTGATCTCCTTGCTCTACAAAGATATTGCTGAATTGTGGCTGCTTCTGAAGAACTGCACAGGTGTGTCTAGTATTTCAAATTTTCTTAGTTGTTTGATTGCAGGTCAGGCAGGAACTTTGCCAGATTACATTATCCTACTGAGGAAAATGGGATGTGTTTTAGTACAAAGACAAAAGTTGTACTCTGCTTGTGTGCATTCATGTATAAATATAATTTATTGTTGTGTGTGTGTTCTGTCCTTGTGTAAATTTGCAGTGTATCATTTCATTTGCAGATGTATCTCTCAGTACACCAGATGTATCCACAAAATGTGTTCCTGTATTTTACACGGAAGGTACTTTGTTCAGGATTCATTCACGCCGTGATTATGGTGATCAGAACAGCTGCGAAAGCTTACAAGCAGAATTTGCTGTTGCAGAGAGATGTCCTGCTGTTTCTGGTTTACAGTGTGTTCTAATTTTCAATTCATTGCATTTTGTGTGAATATCAGATACATAATTTCTCCTGATCCCTACCGGAGGTAGAGAAAAAGCATAGTTTCTTTCACAGGATACAGTTTGGCATCCCCTAGTTGTTAGTATAGGAGGGTTAATCTGAAATGAATTATTTCTTTAATTCTTTTAGTCAGAGCTTTCTATAGAAATGTTGTTTCTGTTAAGATATAATGAAATAGTGGAGATATTATTTGCTCTTAATAGTGCAGCTACAGTTCTTTGCAAAATGAAAGCATGTTTTGTGGAACAGGGACAAGCAAAAATTGCTCCCTTATTCTGGTGCCTGAATCTACATTCCCAGTTCTGTTTTCCACTTTTGGTATGCGTGACTATTGCAGAGGAGGACAGAGAGCAACGAGCCCATGGACTGGTGTCTTACATTCCAATGCTGTTGCTTTTGAAATGTCAGATTTAAATGAAACAGGTATGTAAAGGGTGGGTCTTCTAACTAAAGGGTAGATCTTCATACTAATCTTTAATTAGTATTACTAATTACCGACATGTGAGTCTGAGTGTTCTGCTTCTCAAGCAGTGCTTGTTGCTACTAGGGGTAATACTAAAAGGCATGCTGCTCAGGAGGAATGAATGAAAGGTTTAAGAAAGATGAGGATAACCAGGGTGGAGGGATTAATCAGCCCGAGTAACTTTTGTTCTGTATGTGCATCCTCATCTGCATCCCTGAGAGGGGAGGGGTAGATTTAGAAAACTACTGATTATTGTAGGAGACAGTGCATGTAGAACCAGGGAGTGTTTTGTGTGAAATCATAGTGGTGCATGTGTAACCATGCCAGGGCTAGTTGTGTAAATTGCCAAATTTAAAATAGGGTGTTTTCATTTGTATTTGATTACTGAGAAGTGAGCAGGGCTGCTTTTGTTAGCAACTGCTAAGGCTTGATTCTCATCTGTTGACTGCCACCACTTCTTGTGGGCATGTTCAATGTGCCAGAGATCACTGCTTTCTGGAGAGCTGTTGAAAGATTCTGTGCTCAAAGTGGGCAGAAGGGTTGTCCCTTTCCTTGGCAGTGTTCCTTCGTCTTCCTCCTGAACTTCGTATGGAATATTTTTTGTGCCTACAGTCAGCAGAGAGGAGAAAATGTAAGTGAAGGAGAGGTTTCAGCAAAGCTGACTGTATTGCACTAAATGATTCTGCAGCTGCCCATGGGAGATACTGAACTGTGTCCATGTCCTGCCTCTGTACTACCTGAAGCAGTTCATACTAGCAGTGCTTTAGACAGGCATGATGGGTTTTGTCTTTTTAATGGCATTAGGCAGTAAGCCACAGTGCTTCAAGAGCTCTTCATTAACAACTCTGTCATATGTGTGGCAAGGTGGGGCAGCCAGTCGGGTTATGAATTCAGCAATCTCTTCTTTATAAGTAATCTGTAGGTGGAGTCCCAAATACTGGGAAGTTTACACGCAGCTACAAGTAAATGTCTTAGCTAAAAACTAGTACACAGGTCTAAATAAGCCTCTTAGTGAACACTTAGCCCTTCCTTCTCTCTCACACTCACACGCATTCCCTTTCAAAACATTAGTTTATAGATTTACAGTTACATGAAAAACTGTGCTTGTGTCAGAGTACCATAAAATATATTGTCTGTTAGAAATTATTCTCGCCATCCTCCATGTTGTTGAAATGATAAAATTCAAGAAAGACCTTATTACCAGGACCTGCAGTGACAGGATAGGGAGCATCAGTTTTAAATTGAAAGAAGGTAGATTTGGGTTGGGCATACAGAAGACTTTTTTTTTTTTACAACGAGGATGGTGAGATGTTGGAATAGGTTGCCCAGATAAGTTGTGGATTCCCCACCCTGAAGGTGTTCAAGGCTGGGTTGGATGGGGCCTTGAGCAACCTGGTCCAGTGGAAGGTGTCCCAGCCTACGACAGCATGGTTGGAACCAGATAATCTTGGAAGATCTCTTCCCAACTCATTCTGTGCAAACTCACAATTGTTAGCACTTCTATAATTTATCTCCAGAATAGATGTGTACAATAAGTAATTCGATTTTACCACTTTGCTGTTTAATAAAAGTGTTTGTGATTTTGGGGTTTTTTGTTTTGTTTATTTATTTTTTTTCAAATCAACACTGAAATAATTCATTGTCTAAATTTTTACCTTGCTTCCAAAACAGCACACAAAAATAGCATTCTGTTTAGTAGAATTGCTAGGTATTCATGCAGCTGTTCTTGTGTGTGTTGACTTTTCATTGAAGCTTTGGGGCCTGCTTTGAGACACATTTTTCTGAAGAGGAAAATTTGAAAGCAGGTGGTTTTGGTGGAGGCAGATCTTTGGTTTGGTTCTCTGAAAACATGTCCACTCTAGCTTATATGTTTAAACTGAGTGATTGCCTCATTAGTTCTTAAGGCTCACTGAAGATGAGTCCTTTAGTTTGCATGTGGCTCTTCTATTCAGAGTTGATCTTTCCATATTCTGTATTTGTAAGACTTCCCCTTCTTTGCAAGGCTTTAGTATTTAGAAAGCAAAATTCCTGTAATAATTTTCTCAGAGCATTAGGTCTTAATAAATGCAGTTGGCAAAAGCTAATGTTTTTGTTATTCCACGGAGGCTTGCTTTCTAAAGTACTGAGACACATCTGGGTCACTTGCCTTCTTATCACTTGAAGCCTGGCTAGAGGAACATTCTCTGCTGTTCAGTCTTTATCTAATATTTCTCCACTAAAAAAAAAAAGTTTGCTTTTTGCAAAATCTGCTGCTTGTAGGTGATTAAGTACATCTAATACTTTAGAAATATTTTTATTCTGTACACTCAGAATGATTTGTGGTATTAGGGAGTTAACAATGCTGCAGTTTTGGTAATATTTAAGTGTGGTTCCTAGCAATCTGAAACTATCCTGCAAGAACAGAAAAGGGTTTACCAGCAGGCTTGGCTTTCTTCAGGGCAGCCTGGAAAGAAGAGAGCAATATTATTGTTGCAATAGTAAGAACATGCCATACCCATGAGGTTAATTTATACATTTGGATAGTAAGTACACCCGACAGTGTTGCTGCCCTTTACCTCTAAGCGCTTTTTGTGGCTAATAAAAATGTATGCTATAATACAGCTGTGTGGCATGATTCTAAGTTCCCCTTTCTCAGTTTGGGAAGGGAGTAATTATTATGACTTGAAATAGTGCAAAGAACATGTCTTTCTCACCAAAACAGTCTAGGTGCACTTGAGCACTTATGGAGCAAAAGCATGGCAAAACAGATTAGATCCTCTAACTGGTAACACTTTGAGATTTCATGCAAAATTGCAATACACACACACACACACCCACTTGCCTTTTGTCTTATTTCAGATTTTCTTCAAAAACAAAGAAATACTAGGTTTTGGTTTTGATCCCTTGATTGACTTTCTAATTATTACACCATTTTCTTGGAGTTACAGATTAGCTAGTGTTTAGTCACTCTTGTAACCCATATCCAAACTTGAAGCTGATCCCTGACAAGCTGTGGACTACAGAGTAGTGTGTCAAGTAGGTGTGACTGATGAAGCAGAGGAGGAAGAAGCTGTAGTATTTAGCACTCATAGTATCCTGTGAATGCATCTATTATACATGAAAGGGAGGGGATTGTATTTCCTCTGGTGCGTGTGCTTTGAGGTGATATTATTTAGGCAAAATAAGACAAAGAACTTTATTGCCTTTTGCAAAAAGGGAGGTGGAAGAAGAAACAGAAAAACAGGCACATACTTAGACATGTATAATAAGTGGTCAAATCCAGTAATTTTAGAGAAGAGTTTGAAACAAACCAAAATCTTGGTTGGCTTTCAAAGTATGCTTTTGAGCAGGTATGTATTAATTTGAGTCAAGAAACAGGGAATTGTTCCACCTTCAGTCATCTTGTGCCAGGCCAACAGCATTGCATTTGCCGTATATCTTGGAACTTCTTTTTTGAAAGAAGAATCAGTGTTTTAATCTACCTGAAACCAAACCATCATACTCATAGTTTTGTAGATAGTCTTGTGTCAAATCTCCAACTCTGTGATCTCAAAGAAGGAACAAGTAGATATTTTCTTCTTTAATTGTGATTGCAGAAAGCAGAAATTAGCTGAGTAAAGCAGGAGGTTCAGTAGGTTTCTGTATAACACAAAGATGTTGGATTTTGGTTTTCGTTCTTTAACCCATGACAAGTTCCTGCCCCTCGTACTTAAATTCTGGAATTGCAACCTTTGGGGATTAATTTATGTGTCTTCTAAGCAGCTGTGGTGTTCTTCAGGTATGATCAGCCAAGCAGAATTATCAAGTTTCATTTCAGTGAAATAATTTAAATATTGTCAAAATTTAGGAATTATGAGAAGTGCTGCAGAAATAAGTTTCTGGACTTTTTGAAAGATCTTTCAGGGCTTCTGATGCACTAGACATTTAAAACATCACCCAAACAATAGGTGCCTATGTCCATTGTGCATGGGTTTCTAATACAGGGAACATCGTTACTAAGATTTTAGATTTTCTTTGGCAGTACCACTTCCAAGTCTTGACTCGATGAGATCCTTACTTAACACTGAAGATGCATGGGATTTCATCCTAGCCTTTTGGAGCACTGGGTACATAGTAGTGCTGTTTTACTGATGTTAGTAATGCTGCAGAAGTGGAACTTGTACAAAGCATGTTTCTCTTAAAAGAAAAGGAATCTCAGCTTGAGGATCTGCTTTATGTACCAAGGCTTTTGAAAAGGAAATTGTCTTTTCTGACTAGGAGACGAAATGTAGCTTGGCTGTGGTCTGTAAAGCTTTTACAAGTAAAGTTCTTATGTAACTATATAATTTAAAATGTTTATTGGACACTCAATGCCATATGAAGCTGTTTGGAGCACTAGGTTATTTTTTATCTATTTGTGCCGGAAACTGGGATGCTGGTAGAGGCAAAGAATTTGCATTTTCTGCTTACTTGGGATATTTTAGCTCACCAGAAACAAACAAGTTGCGAGAGCACTGTTTTGCCTGGGTGCTAATTTCCTTCCCAACTACACTTAAACAGAGAACTGTGTTTTGCATGAAACTTTCAGAAGTTCAACCACTCACTTTTCCTGGTTCATCATTTTGATGACAGTGTAGTCAAATGAAATTAAAATGAACTCTTCCTGAAGGTATTTCAAACTGGTGAGGTTTTAAATCTTAGTTTATGAACACTTGCATAAACTCCTGTCATCAGCCCAGTGTGGCTACAAATAGCACGAGGTCCTGAGGAGCCTCGTCTGCAGCTGTTGTGCCTGAGCATACCGAGCACTGAGCTTGCAGGCATTGTCTCTAATCAGCAGTGATTTTAAAAATTCAGCTTTAGAGCTGGAAAGCTCACTTGGCATCTTGAGCAGCTCATTAGTTTTAGGTGGCTTAGAGCGGAAGAGGGCTTTCTGCACCAGCTCTGCTGCTCTGGACCTTCCTGCTTGGGGGGCTGCACAAAGGAGCTGACTGTTAGTGGTGGTGGTCGGGGGGCGAAGATGAAGAGGGAAGAATGAGGAAATGAAAGATTTGCCTTGGGGCTGTGGAAGATGAAGGGACTGCTCTGAAAGTCATTATCTTGCATTTATAATTACCAGATGGGAGGGTGGTTTAATGAAGAGATTTTTCAAATTAAGACCCCCTTCATAAAAGCCATTCAACTCCTTGAGTGGGTAAGCTGTTCCAGAGGAGAAGCAAAACAAAACTGGTTAAGAAAAATACATTACTTCTTCAATTTAAGGCATGAATTTCATAGAGAAGCTGTAGACAAGTTTTCATGAAAATGTTGCTGACTCAGCAAGGAAGAGGAGGAAGAAAAATTATTTGCATTTTGATTTCTGGTGTGCTACTAAGATGTATGCTGAGAGGTGTAACTGTGTCCGGATGTGTACAAATAGGATGTCTTTAAAGTTGGTATAAAGTAATGGCCATGGAATTTCCTGCAGAACTACTCAAAGGGTGGTGTAATTCCAGCTGGCTTGCTGGGAATTGGATTAAACCCATTACAGGAGATTCATGAGTCATGTCCAGAGTCTTCCTTGTGTGTAATGTGGGTTCGGTCAGTTCAGAGTCCCTTCCAGTCTTGTCTTCTGTGAAAATGTGTTTGCTTCAGCATGTCAGACAAACTCCAAATGATGATGAGTTTTAGTTTGATCGGAAAAGAAAGAGGAGCTTTTTATCAATAAGGGAAATTCTTGACTTGAGTGACATTGATTGTTTTCCCAGATCCCAGGTTCTTCAGGGCTTGCTGGCACCAGGTAATTCAAGCACGAGTTATCTTTGTGGCCTCATGCTTAAATCTGTCATCCTGCTTCGTCTGAAATGCAGTCAGGTGCCTGTGATGGGATGGGGTCAGGTCCCTCTAAGCCATCATCCTTTATCATTAAGACAGAACTATCAAAGCAAGATTTAAATTGAATTAGAAGATTATGTATCTGTAAGAACGTGGTTCACATTTTCAGTGAGAAAGGCTTTTTTTGTAATAAGAACCGTATGTTTAACTGATTCTTTTATGTTAGTAAGATGACACTTTTGCCCTCTCTTACACTCATAATTTGAATACTAGATAATGTGGGGGGTTTTTTAAAGAACCTCCAGTTGTCAGCTTAGAAGAAAATCTTGGCACATTGCCAGCTATTATATGTGTTGGGTTTTAAAAAATAGTAATAAAAAAGCAGTAATAACTTTAGAGAACCTTATTTTACTGTTCATTATCACTTACAATACCAGATGCACCATAATACCCAGGGATTTTCTTTTAAGCAAGCTACTCTGGCAAACTCTTTAAATGAGCTCCTCAAGACAGGATATTCAAGCATGTTTTGATATGAGCAACTTTTTTCAGCGATGAATTTTGGGTACAGTAAAACAGACGTACTCTTAGGTCTCTGCTTTGAAAATACTGTGTAAAGCAGTAAAGGTAGAACAGGGAAAATAATGGGCTGTGTGAATCTTAATCTATTCAAGTGCAAGTGGAATTTGATCCTATAAAAATTCCTTAGAAAACCCAGAACCGATTTTCAGTAATTCTGTATTCTAATGTGCACTTAATTATCTCTACAAAAATGGAAATTGTCCCTAAAGAATGTAGCAGGTGGCAAATTGTCTATTTATAGAATATTTCCAAGAAAATATTCTCCCCAAAGGCCGTGAGGGTAAGGAGTGTGTGCCCTCACACTCTATTTAGCATGTGTGCCTTTTGTTGCCTTATCCTGTTAAATAAATAGCATATTCGGGTAATGATCGACAACCTTAAAGTGAAATCAGATTGAACCCCAAACAAACTGTGATGAACTCTCTTTTCCAGAGGGAAAATGCTAATGTCAAGGAAGTGGTGCAGAGCAATGAGTTTTTACAATTGTGTCTCCTCTGAAGGAAAACAAGCTGTTGAAGAGGGATTTCTGGCTAAATCTACGGCTAGTGATCCTGGGTTCAAGTGTATCCAGTTGAGCTGCTGGATGTGACCTGTTTGGCAATTCCAAGAGTTGCATTTCCCTGTGCTTTTTTTGTTCTGCTATTTTTTATCTTGGTTGTTTCAAATTATTGAAAATCAGCTCTGATCTTCATGCATACTCAGCTTCTAGAAGTATGTCTTGAAACCAAGTCAGCAAGAGCAAGATGAGATGTGCTTTGGTGGAGGGGAGTGCAGCAGGAAGGGCGGTTTGGTGTCTGTCAATGGACATGTTGTGCTGCTCCTCCAGTTGCAAACAGATGGGCTCTTACATTTGAGTTAAAACTGAGTTTAAAACCAGGGGGAGGAAGAAACTGTCTCTTCAGTCTGAGGCAGTGTTTGACCAATGTTGTGGGGCTGACCTGTGCAGGTGGCAAAAGCTGCTGCTCCTATCAAAGGGAACACTGGGGCAATGAAATCTAGACTTGGGTATTCACATGGCGCATGTCTGGATTGCAATAGGATTGATCACATGGATATGTGAGGAAATAGTGATCGTTAAGTAATGATACATAAAGAGTCTCTTCCTTGGCAATATCCTGCCGTCTTCAGTGTTGTGTGTCATGTATTTATTTACATGTGCAAAACTCAACTATTTTATTGAATGCTTAGGGTGTAATGCTATGCAATAATGAAAATTATTTCTGCGCTGACTTTAGGCAGGATGGCATTTTATAGACTGAGGACATTATTTTCCCTTTTCCCATCTCCCACTAAAAAACAGGCATTGATCCTGTAATAGTTTGTATTTAGGATAATGGATCCACCTGCAGGTATTGGTTTGGAGAATCAGGGCTGTTTGGTTTTTCAACACTGCTGCAGGAGGGCTCCTTATATTATAAAGCACAGACAGCAAAAATAAAATCTAAAATCCTTTTTCCTTTGGGGGAGTAGGGTATTCCTCTTCTGGAAATTACTTGGCCATCTGAGATTGGACTTTTGAAAGATCTGTGTTCAGTGTTCTGTTGAAAACGTTAAAATGATGACATAACTGAAGGTCTGGGTGAAATGTGACTTGACAATTAAAGATATCCACTTATGGATTTGACAGTATGGTATGCAGAGGTCTTCTGATCAGGCAGCAGTTCACCGGATGCAGGAAAATAGCTCTGATCAGTGTGTGACCTTGAAAGTGGTCATGGGCCTTCCTCTGCCTGATGGGACAACAGAGAACAGAGAAGTTCTGTTTCACAGTATAAGTTGCTGCTTATCTGGAAGAAGTGAGTGAAAGTGCCTCTTTTTCTGTTCTGAAATAATTGCAGTTCTCAGAATTTTACATATGTGAAATTGCTTATAGAAGCGAGTGTCCGTCTGCTCACGATCTAGCGTTTGAAAGACCTCAGTGATAGCAAGTCCTTGAGGGCCAGAGCTCTACTTCAGCTTGCACTTCAATGCAGGTGACACTTATCCTTACATCAGTTTTAGGTTTTTGCTTACTTTTCCTGTGCATATTCACAGCTCTGAGTGTCAGAGCCTTAGTGTTATTTCAATGTACCTTAAAAACCAAAACTTCAATGTCAGTACAGTGTCAGATTAAAAGAAATGTTCAAAGCCAAATAATGAAAAAGCTATGTTATCTCTTCACTACTTTTCAATGAGGCTGAAATGTGGAATAATTGTTTTTTAGGAATTGCAAAAGAGTAAAACTTGTTTCCTTGTAAAAAATGAGATCATAGTTTAATGAATGAGGCAACTCTTTAATGCAGTCTTTGTCATGATCAGTGAAACTCAGGTTTCTGCTTGACCTCTGGAAACATGCTGTGGGAAATGCCTCTGCTCAAACGCTGTGACAGAAAACCAAGGGTTGGGAAAGCAGTGTGGTTGTCATTAAGCTGAAGTGGAAGGGCTGAGATAAAAGCTTATGCATTGCTTTTCAGTGTTGAGGTAGAATGTGTGTGTGTTTTCACTGGGAGGATGTATTTTCAAGCCAGTACTACCCATCTTATTTAATGTTATCTTGGGGTATTTGAATCTAGATGACAGGCTAGAGGAATCATAAGTTTCTTGGTTTTGTTTGATTTGAGAATCTTTTAATAAAAATCTAATTTAATATGTAAAAATCCCACTGTTTAGCATCACTCCTGAGGACTATTAGTTCTACAGTGTTTTGTTCAGTGACAGTTCTGTACTGCGTCTAAATGTCAGTAAATGTAAATTCCTCTTTTATCAGTGTGCCGTTCAAAGAAAAGTTTGCCCTTGGCAAACACTTGAAAGACTCCAAAAATGTTCACGTATTTTTCAAAAGTTAGACAGTTTTCTGAGTGTGTATGTGTGTTCTAGGGATGATTTTTTTTTCTTATGTCTGCTGTGAAATTTTACATAAAATGACTTTGCAATGCAAATTGTTTTCCTCTCCACAGATGAAATCATGCATCAGGATATCATTCCCCTCTATGCTGCAGATATTCAGGACCAATTAAAGAAACAATTTGCTTATCTGTCAGGTAAGATGATGGTCTTTTCTCCTATACGTGTTGCTTAGATGTACGGTTCAGCCTGTTGTCCTTTACAGCCTCTGAGTTCTCTTATATGAGAAATTAATACTTAATGAGTAACTCAAAACGCAGGCTATCAATATTTGTTATTTAAGGATTTATTGAAAGTTTTTTTTTAAAGTGTAATAGAAATTTTAAAATTACAGTTAATTTTTCAGTTAACTGGAGATTGCAGCATGGATGCTCTGGTGGTTGCTGTGTCTGGCAGCACTCAGCTCACAGACCCAGCTGCCACTGGCTCTGCTGTCATGTTTGATGCTGAAGCCCAAGCTGACACCTTGGTCTTAAACAAAGTGCTGGAGCAAGCACCATGGTACCATGTTCCCCTGCAGCCTCAGTGCTGGGGTCAGACAAGTGTAGCATTGAGTTCTGGACAGGATTTTTGGCTTGGTGTCAGCGACTGCCTTCTGCAAAGGAACCTGCTTTTGGGTATAAGGCTGTCTCCAAAAGCAGCACAGCCACTTTCTCACAGCACAGAGAGTCTTTGCCCCTAGGTCTGCCAGGTAGGTCATGGGGGCCTGGGTTTGTGCCGTGCAGGTGTTGGTTGCTGAGCTTGGTTCATTTCCATGCTGAGCCTATGGCTGGCTGATAATGGATAAAGGGAGATGGTGCCTTTGCTCAGTGATCAGGCTGTGTGGAAGGAGCCTGATAGGCTTCTGAGTTTGTTCTCCTGTCTTCCTGCCTGTAAAAGCTCTTGCAGGTGGGCAGCAGCAAACTTGCTGGAGTTATGGCCCTCTCCTGCCCTTCCTCCAGTACATAGAAAGGGAGAGCATTGGTGGCTTTGCAGAGCTGCCCTGCATCCTTCAGCATAAAGGAAATTTATCTCTGAGCTGCACCTGGACTCTGTGACTCTTTTATCTTCCCTCTCCCTCTGAATCCTATCCTACATCGGATCAAGAGACACAGGGGAGTGAAACAATTTAGTGGTTTGCTTGGCAAGAGCTCACTGCATCTTCTTGTACTCATAATTGGCTATTAATTATTATTTATTTTTGCCACACAAGTTAAACTCTGGGTCTGTGGTAGTGACTGTGTTTTCTATGGCATGCTGGTAGCTCTTGGAAAATAAGATTTTTTTGATGAAGTTGGCTGTTCATGCTTCATTTGAGATGATAGCGTTTAAGCTACAATTCTTCTCCGGAAGTTTATTTTTTTGACTTTCCAAGCTCATTCTTATCTATGGGCAGAAAATGTCTCATAAGGGTGTTATGCAAGAATCAGCCTATCTGTGAAATTCTAAGTGGGGTTTATATTTTGCCCCTCTGAAGTGAAGGGGCAAAACTGGTGGCTATGGTAGCTGAGTTGTGGAGTTCACAAATCCATAAGCATCTTCAGAACTCAATAAATCCACCTTGCAGCGGAGCTTAGTAAGAGCACCCTTTCCTCATTCTATTTTCTTCTATTTATTCACCCTTATGTCAATTAGAAGTTTGTTTTATTTGCCTCAAATAGTAGCTCAGCTGCATTACTGTGACCAGATTCTCTGTTGTATTTCATTATTCTTGGGCAATTTGAGTTTTGGGATTTTCATTTCACTTTGGAGTTCAGTTTTTTAATCCTAATGTTCACTGCAGGATGCTGATGGTTAATTCTCCGTGCTATACCAAATAGTGGTGTTACAGGATCTGTGAATGAAGGAACAGAGTCGACGCTTTGATACTTGATTTATGTACAATTTATTTGTTGCTACATTTGATCTTAAGAGTGGCTTTGCTCTAAGGCCACTTAAGACATTCCCAGTGTGTGTGAATGGGACTTTTTTGCTTATTACTAAGTTGTCTTGGAAATAGAATCTTATTAAAATTAAACTCATTAAACTCATTAAACTGAAATTAAACTCATTAAACTCATGAGTTTAATGAACTCATGAACTCATTAAAATGAAATTCCATAGATTACTAATGCTATTACTAAAGTAGCATGTTTGCAGGTATTGGTGAATGTCTTAGAATCACTTCTGATTTTGGCTTTTTAACAGCAAGTCAACATATACTTGAGAATTGCTTTAGTTTCTCTGATAGGATGTATCTAGGTCTCATGGGACACTTGCTTGAATAGTGAATGAAACCCAGTCTGCTTTTGTGACTAAAGGCTGTAGCACTTCCTGAACTGCTTTCTGTCTTTTGGTCTAAATTGGGGTCACTTTTCGCTCATGTCCCTCCTTCTGCTAGATTATAATGGAAATGCTACAGGGACATCCAAATTAGACTTGAAATGAAACAAAATAAAGCAAAAACTTCCACTAATGCTTCAGTTTGTCAGTAAATACATCAAAGTGCAATGAAATCAAGGTGCTGGCTACTCCTACAGACTCGCTCAGCAATGAGTATGCAGTCGTGTTCAGCTTAAATCTAACAGAGAGGTGAGCTGTGGATGAGGTTTGTAATCGGTTATTCACACAGCAAGTTTATAAACCCCAAAGTTAATATTTTACCTCAGGGACAGTTTTTTACTTTTTACCTTGGAGTTTTTTCTTTGTGTGGAACAAGGCCCTTATCTTCGCTAGAATTGTTACTTTCTTGTTGTTGGTAGGCTATACTAAGTGTTGTGTCTACATGGTTCAGTGTTTCACCTCTTTTACCTTTTCTTTCTTCAGTTACTGTTTGTGCAACCACTTTTTCTTCTGCATTGAAAATGGTTTCTGCCCTTTTTTTGTTTTGTTTTGTTGGTTTGGAGTTTATTATCCCATGAAGGACAGTATAAGGTCCATTTAAAAGTCTCTGGAAAATGTATCCTTACGTATTCCTCACAGTCTTTCATTCATGTTTTATATTTGCTTTCATAAGTATTTTCTTTTCTCTTTCCGTGATTGGAAAGTTGCTGTGTGACTTTCATACCCACCCAGCCTTGTGCCTATCTGCCATTGCCACGTGCAGGTGTGTCAAAATAAATGTAGCTGAAGAAGAGCATACAGACAGCTATGTATGCTGATATACATCTTAAATCATTCCAGCTATGTGATGTGCAAATGAGACTCTTGGCCACCATGAGTACTGAACCAGCTATTTCAACTCACTTTCCTTTGAATGCCTCTTTATGCATTGAACAGCTTCAAAGTATTTCCATTAGAGGAAATACAAATACGAGTTCATGCTATTTGCATTTTTGTCTATTGATTCCTGGTTGCTTTTCCGGCATTGAAAAATTTAACATTGATACTAGCTTTCAAAATGCTTAGACCTTTGATTTATAAATATAAACATATATGCTTATACCTTTATCATTCTAAATTATAAGCTGCTTGCTTTCTGAAACTTTATTTACTTGGCTATGCTCTTGCTCTCCTCCGTGGAAATGACCTGACAACACCTCACTGGTCAAACTGTTCCCATTGATTTAGCTCTGGCTGCTGAGTGTAAAATTATGTTTGAGAATTTCTGAGTGGATCCTGAAGCACATACATTGCAACAGTTTGTAAAAAATATCAGCCTGATTTTTGTTGCTGATATAATATAGACAGTATCAATGTTGTGTATGGACAGTGGAAGAGGTATTGCTTAGCAGTCTTTGCCTTGCACAGGTGTAAACTTAACTATTGTTTTATATTCACTGTGCTAAACCCATTGTCTGTAGAGATTTTTTAAAAAAAAAAATCAAACCAAAAATGTAATAAAGAGAAAGAGAAAAAAAAAGTGAAACCTTGGCTAAGAGATTTCCAGTTCAAATATGTTTAGTTTCAAATTTAGTTATTGTAATCTCATTTTTAAGCCAGTATACATGCTGCTGATCAGCCTTGGCAAAATGCAACCTGTGAAGTTATACAAGTAAAACTTCTCTCTCGTTTCAAGAAAAGAGTATTTTAATAAATTCCTCTTGAATCTATTTTTCTTTGCAAAGGATATGCAGTGAAGCTTTTATCCACTCCCTCATTGAAGTCTACATGTAATTTCAAATACTGAGTTCTCCAGTTAAGTATATTATGCAAGCAGAAAGGAGAAATTCCTTATCAGAAATGCACAAGCATAATAGCTGAACCACTACAATGGTAAAAAAAAATTTTGAACGAAGCCTTTCAGTCACGTGAGGACCTCACTTCCGACATGACTGTACACAAGATTACTTTTAAGCAGGTTCTTTTGAACTAAAGTTGTATATCTGAGCCATTCAACAAGGATGATTCTCTTGGATCTCGTGTGTGCACATTGATCAACATAGAGATCATATTTTTTCTTATAGTCCAAATACTATTTCATTTGCATAGTAGAATCAGGCCAGAAGACTCTTTGCTCTGTCATCTAATTATATTCGACTACTTACTTCCTTTTTGTGGAGGTGGTCAGAGTACTCTTGAGAATGCCTTTTTTTGTGCAAGCAGGAGCAGATTAGTTAGGGAAACATTACAAAATAATCTCCTACTCATCCTTCCTGGAAGTAAGTCTGAGCAATCTCTTTGCTGCTGCCAAACTTTGCTGTCCATACAAAACCCCAAACAACTAGCATGTCTTTCACAGGGTTGTGGGGAATTACCCTTTTCTCTGTGTGTGTGTGCATGTGCACTTGTGCATGTGGTTTTTAGCAGCTGTACAATTCACAAGTTTTGTAATTTTCCCTGTCAATGCTGTTTGAAGTTGAAAAGAATACTAATTATGTCTCATTTGAGATTGTTTTTAGATGCCAAGTCACTTAAATACCAAGTCACTAACATGCCTCTTGATTAGAATTTCTGTAAAATATTGTGCCATTTCCTTGGGTTAGCACTTCTTTATCAGCCAACCGGCTTAATTAAAAAAAAAGAAAACAAATGCAAAAGAGATTGCAACTGTGATGGGAAAAGTTAGATGCAGCAGAATATAAAGAAAAAATGCTGAATCACCTGAACTTAAGGAAACTTTACCAGTTCCATCTCACAGTGGCACAGCTAGTTTTCCATGGATATATTTTCTACTGTTTTCATCCACAAGACCACAGTGTTCTGGCTACACATAATTTTAGCAGTTGGTGCTATTGCTGGTGTTAATTGTGTTCAAAAATTAGGAACATGAAGTGCTATTTTCTAAGCACAATTAAGTAATTTTGCTGCCTAACCTGTGGTGCTAGTACAATTCAATAGGATTTTGAAATGTGTGATTCTCCAAAACACAGGGCTGTTGCTGTTGTAAAAACTGACCTTAGATGAAGGCTCATCGATCAGTTCAGAAGAGCTCCACATGACAGGGCTTTGCTAGAATTGTAGAGGTTTATCCACTGAAAAATTTCCATTTTATGGAGGCAATTTGTGTTTTGTTTGATACTAAAGTGGTTAAAGAAGTTTCACTTGAATAGACTGCCAAAGTCATGTGTAAGTGGGTTAATAACAAAGTTTTCCTTTAATGAATGCTCACAGAAGTAGGGTGCAAGCAGATATGCTTAATTTAAAGTGATGTGGTGTTTTTATTCTATTTAATTGCTGACATAGGCATCCTTACTCTTTACTTCTATGATGTTTCCATGTATAGCCTGGAAAGTGATAATCCTCTCACTTGCAGGATATTTCTCACAGCTGCATGTTACGAGACAAGTCTCAAGGAATTCTTGGGAGTTGTTTCAGGTAAAATGTGTGCAGACTGATTGCACCCACTTAAGGACTGATGCATTCTCTTCTGCTCTTAGCAATAAACAAAACTAAAGCTGACACTCTAGTGACATTGGTTTAATATTTCATAAAGAAATGATGCTGAATGTTTTTCAGCATTTTCATAGAATCACAGAATGGATTGGGTTGGCAGGAACCTTTAAAGACCATCTAGTCTATCTCTACCCTGCTATGGTGTATCTTTCAGCAGATCAGATTGCTCACAGCTCTGTTCAATTTGACATTTGCATAGTCAGAACAGTGTTTATAATTTTTTAAACAAAAATAAGGAGATTTGTTATGCTTTCAGAAATTTATGTTTAAAAAAAAGGACTAAGATTAGACCAAGAAAATGCTCTTAATGCTCTCAGATACTTGGTTGTCTTAATAACACATAACACTATTAAATTCCTGTTCTTTATGTCAGTGCATCCGTGCTTAAGCCTAGAAATAGAAGAGTGGGCGTGTGTGTGCCATTGTGGACAGAGTTTGTCCAGCAAATAAGTTAAGGCTGTTCCATAGCTGCAGTTGGAATTTCAGGACTCTGAGCTAGAAGGGAATGTGAAGAGGTGATTTTCCAGTGGTTAGGACTGAGGTACTTAGACGAAGTCATTGTACCAACCAATTTATGAAAATATTGCATTTAAATTACTACTTTTTTTGATGGTGATTAAAATTTCAGTAACTGATTTTAGAAATTACTCTGTACATATTGAATTATTTTCTTGAGATGTAGCACTCAGAATTCATTTAAGTTTATGTGTCTTTTTTTTTTTTGTATATATAATTCTGTGATGCTGGAAAATTATTATGTGAATTGGTTTCAATAATACATTTGAAATTTTTGCCTTAAACCTTCGTTTCAAAAAGGATTAAGAGAAGTGAAATTGTTTGGGGTTTGTCACTTGAATGCTTTCCCTCTCACTAAAACCAAAACCACCACCAACAATAAAACCCATCTTAGCTTCCTAAACTTTCCTTTTATCTCCTCCCTCTAAAATCTGTGGCTTGATATATGTCTCGGTGAAGAGAAGAAAATCACGTTTTACACAGCTAATTTATGAGTAAATCGTGTAATGCTGCTTTTGCAGAGGTGAAGCAAAAATGAGGAAGAATGATTCTGAATAAAGGAAAAAAATCATTCCTTGCTGGATCAGGCTCATTAAGAAATAAAGGACATTTTAAAAAGTGATCTCACATAAGTGCTTTTACTATTATTTAATACAAACGCAATTAGTATGTAGGATTTTTACTTTGCTGTATTTCCCATGCCCTTTTTTGTAGGTTGCTCTGACAAATGCTCGGTTTTAAGCAGTGACTGCTTTGGCAACAATGACCTGTCTTCCATTGATGGCCATGTATTCAAAGTTACAGTATAGAAAACAGCTTCTATAAGTCAGTATTGTTAAAGCTGAAGTTTTACAGAATTTATTATGTGTAGCATTTCAGATCACTCTGCCCTAGACTCTTTTGAGCAGCAGAGTTCTGATAAGGAAAAGCAGTTGAGGAGCATTTGAAGGTATCTGTGTGCTTAAGTGTCCCAGCAGGAAAACACTGAAGAAAAAGATAATCAGTGAAGAACAACCTTCCAAGAGCCCACAGCAGGGCAGAGTCATCTCCACCCAAGATAACCACAGATGACTGTACTAGAAACTGAAAATTAATAGCCAGTGTCAAGGCAGGATGGCTCTATTTGCCTGTGACAGTCAGTGGTGGTCTGGGAACTTCCTGAAGGTCATAGTCCGGGCTTCTGCTTTTAGGACATGTCCTGCAAGTCTATTGTTGTTCTTCTTTTGTTTCATGTGTCCTATTTATAGAAATTAAATAGAACAAAGCAAGTAACCAATGAAGATACCACAAATAATGTATAATTATACCTAAAAATAGATATTCTAGAGAGAGCAGAACACCTCATAAGCAACAGAAATAATCACTATCACAGATGCTTTTAACAAGAGAGGAAAATGCTTTAGAGCTGAGAGCCTGAGCAGAACAAAATACAATAGAATCAAAATTGGTCTTAACTTATATTTGTGTTGTGAATATTTGTATAGCTAAAATTAGCTCCCTTGACTCAATGTTGCCATGTTTGGATGAGTCGTAAAGGTCATGTTTGCAAACTTGTGATATTTGCATAATGGTTGCATTTTGTTGTTGTTTAAATGCATCCAGAGCACATTATTTTCTCATGTATTTTGATTTCAAGAGCTTCACAGTGGCAGCACTATATTGTCTGTAAGCTGGTAAACTGAAGTGAGATTCACCACAAATTAACATGAAGATACTATTTGAGCTCTTCTAATTACATGTGGTTTGGAGGGAAGTTGTGATTTCTTTTCTCAAATGAATCTGAGGTCAAATATTTCTGGTCTTTTTCTAGTGAGGTTAGATTCAAAGCCGCTGGAAGTGGGTAATAACCTTCACAAATCACTGTTGCTCTCCTGATTTGTGTTGTTAATACAGTTTAGTGCTGATTTCTGCACAATTATCAAGGCTGGAAAAAAAGAGCCTTGTCATTTTTCATTGCTTTTCTCCTCTTTCTGAACTGTGAAGCAAAGATAACTTCCCAGCAATGTGTTCCTGCCACCCCTGAACTGTTAACTTCATGTGGTTGGTAGGGCTCAGCAAGCCCCTTGTCCTGCCTGCTTTATGAATATATACTTGCTAAAGACATGAAACATTAACAATGCCTTTATAAAGAAATAATTACATTTTGCATGTATAAGTGAGTGTGATGTGAATTAAGGAGCATTGTGTTTGTGAATTCTACCCAGTGGTGCAAATTCCAGGAAAGATACATGTGGTATCTAGTTCATCAGCAGCCCTACTGTAGCACAGGTGTTCCGCTCTGCTTGACCTTCTGTACATAATCTGGGAATGGGAAATCTCATTTGAAACACCTACATCCATTTCTTTTAATGTTCTGCCCCTTCAGTTCTACACCATCCTGGAAGCAAAGCAGCCAGCTGAGGAGTGGAGGGGGGTGTTGCATGAATGAGTTCAAACTGGTAAGAAGGTTGAGTTCTGTTCAAGATCGAGATTTGCCTACTTAATTATGAATTAAATTTTTTGTTTCTAAATTAGTTGATTTCTTTCTTCCAGTTGGTTCTATTTACATGCCGTTGACATTTATCAGCAGAAAGATGCACTGCCACCTGGTGTCAAAACTGTTCACAGGCGCCCAGGCATTTGTACAGAAAAAATCTGATGTGGTGAATGTGGTATAACAAATTCCTTTCTATGAAACTTCCGAAGCACTAAAGAAGAGAGAGACGGTTTAGAATAAACTGTCCACGCATGAGCCCTGCAAAAAAAACCCCAACAAAACCAAATATATTTGTTTCATTACTGGGAAACTTCAGTCTAGGTAAAGGGACTTGCACATAAACACACTTTCTGCTTCTTTTGTAGGTGGAAGAGGGGGAGATGGCTGCCCTGTTATCACCTTTCCAAACTACCCAGCTTTCAGCGAGATCCCTGAAAAAGAGTTTCAGAATGTCCTGACCTACCTGACGAGCATTCCAAGGTGAGCACCTGTCTAGAAGAAAATAACCTTTTATCTGCTAAGGGACTTTGCACACTCGGTCCCTTACATGTGGTGTAAAAGTCAGGCTTGGTATTTAATTAAAGAAAAGGAAAATGAAGCTTGTGGTGCAGTGTCAGTAAGTGCTGGTTAGTGACAGCTGTCTAAGGTAGTTGTTAGACAAATTATATAGTGCTATTTGTATTTCATCAGAAAATTGCTTCCTGGTATATATGGATATAGGTTCCATGATGGACATTGTCCTCTTGTTTCTTCACTGTATCTCAGAATGCAATATTCAGTGTTTTAACTGAAAACATATATAATTTTCACAGAACATGCTAATTGCTGAATTCTACTTAGGATAATACTCAGTGAGGGAATACTCTGTAGCTACAGAGGTTTGTCCACTTATGCTGTTTCCCTGGCTTAGCTAAATGTACAGTCTCTGCAGACTTCCAGAGCTTTGACTGAGGGTGCTAAGCAGGCCCAGAGATTAATTCTGACTTAGAGGGCACAGTAGTGTTATCAATGGGCTGCTCAATAAACATTGTGATTTTTGTTAGCAATCTGTTAAGGAATGAAATAGTGGGTTCATAATCCTTATGGAGGTGAGGAAGGCAAGTAGCAGAGTAAAGCACATACCCTAGACTTCAAGAGAACAGATTTTGGGCTTATTCAGGGAACTGGTAGGTGGGATACAAAGGAAGGCAGCTCTGAAGAGTAAATCTGCTGTGGAAGGCTGCCAAGTTTTGAAGAACAGCATTCTCCAAGTACAAGAATGGTACGTCCTGGAATATGAATAGACGTAACAGGAGACTGACCCCACTGTCTGAGAATGAACTTGTGACTGAGCTGAAGTACAAAGGCAGCATACAGGAGGTGAAAGCAGGGACAGGCTACAAAGGAAGAATGTAGATACATTGTCCAAACATGGAGGGATGGCGTCAGAAAAGTCAAAGCACACCTGGAGCTGAGAGACAATAAAAAAGGGACATCAAGGACCACTCCGAAAAACTTCCGTTGCTTTAGCAGTACAGGAACAAACAAGGAAAATGTGGACCTGTGCTGAATGGACTGGGCAAATTAGTAGCAGCCCACGCAGATGAGGCTAAGGCACTTGAGTTCTTCACTTTAGTCTTCTCTGGCAGTGTCTCCCCAGCATATGTGTCCAGGGAGACGGTTCAATGAGGAGAATGACAAGGAATGGCTGAGGACAAAATCAAGCATCTCTTGAGAAATCTTGACCCGAATCTAGTGTTTGGGATAAGATGAGCTGCTTTGAGAGTGGGAGGACACTGACCAGTGTCGCAGTGAGGCTGCTCTCTATAAACTTTGAAAGGTTTTTGAGATAAGAGGTAAACCATGGTGACCAAAGAAAGGTAAATATTGCATTCGTGTTCGGAAAGGATAAGAATAATGGTCTGAAGCACTACAGGCTGGTCAACCTCACTTTGGTCTATGAGAATATTACTGAATGAGTCCTCTTAAAACACACTTTTGGGCACAAAAAAGAAAAAGGTGATGGGGAGTACCAGATGGATTAAACAACAGTAATTGTGCTTGACCAGCCTATTTCTTTGCTGAAGATACTGGATGCATCAATGAGGCAAAGCTGTGCATGTCTTTTGCCTCACCCTAAGCAAGCCTTTCAACTTAGTCTCCCCCAGCACTCTTCTATCCACTTTGAGTTGTTACGTTTTGGCAGGTGGGCTGCTGGGTGAGTAAGAAAGTGCTTGGATTATTCGGCTCAAAGAGAAGTGTTTAATGGCTCATGCTTTATCTGGAGACAGAGTTCCTCAGGGAGACGTATGTGTCCATGCTGTCTGATGTCCTTGGCAATGATCTGGAGTAGGAGACGGGGTGAACCCTCATCAAGTTGTACTTGATGTAACCAGCCCTCCTGGTTGTACTTCTTAATCCCTAGTTTATCAGAGAATGAAGCCCTGAAGCTAAAAGCCAACTTTTGTCTTTTCTTCATTTATCCTCGTGGTGGTTAAACTGCGTGGTGGTTAAACTGCATGGTGCTAAACATCCCTTGATGGTGTCTTGCATACTGTTTCTGCAAATAATTATATACTAAATTCACATCTGCTTCTCCTTTTGAAAGTCCTTGGTGGTGCACTTCATGGTGGCCCATTGAACTCCTGCACAGAGTTGGGTTCATGTAAGAAATTCCAATCAGAACAAACAGCATCTGGTGCATGGAGGGAGCACTGAGAACATCTCAACACACCAGTTTGACAGGAGCGCATTTTAACTAATTAAAAGTCTGGGAACAGGTTTTCTGGAGTTTTTTTCTGTTAGTTGCCTCTACCTGACAACAATTATTCTGTAAGCATTGAGCCAGACGTGGTCATTCCTTAAGTCTGGCTGTTCTTCTAGGATTTTCTTGTTTCTTTAATCTATAAGTATTTAGAAAGAGAGGACTGTTCTTTGTAAATGAAGGAGATAGCCCAGCTGTCTAGATGTTAAGAGTAAGGTATTAACTATTGTGAATATAACAGTTCTCCAGGTTTAAGGTGATGACAATTCAATTTCAAATCTTTTTTAAAATAATGCTACTGGTAAGATACTGATAAACGTGCAACCTTTTTGTGTCTGAGAATCAATATAATCTCAGAGGTCTTATGACATTCCTGATATCTTTGCTGTGTTAGAAGCTTACTGTGTGAAATTGCGTTTGTGAGCCCTTGTGCAGGTTTATAGGAATAAAAACCTACAGAAATGACAGTAGCCATATGCCAACATACATCCCCTTATGAAGTATGCTTTGCTATTGATTTGTTATATATATATTGATATGTGTCTATTGATATATGCCTAAGAGGGGCAGTGCTGCAATTGGTTTTGAGTTGGGATATTTGTAGTGCTGTTAAAGGTGTTATAAGGTAGGATTTTGTGTGCCATCTTAGTATTCAAATACTGTTTTGGATGCTTTGGAAGCTGCTTTTGAGGGAAGTGGAGGCAGTTAGTTTTTTGGTTTGTAAATTCATTAAAGAGGCATGAGGAGCACGGATTTACAGAAAGGAGAGAAATGCAACCCACAGCTTTTGTGCATGGACTCCTCTCCCAGGTTATTGTCATTTAGTTTATCAGATACATAACTGTCTTTTGTCTGTTCTGACAGACTAAAGGGAAGTGGACTTTTCTAAGAGCACAGAGTGTAGAGCATACACATGAGTGGGGCCATAACAGTTCCTCAGAAAACTACTTGTGCTACTTGGCCCTGGACAAGATCACAGCAAGGAGCTGGCAGCAGTAACTCAAACCTCATTGTCTGACTGCCTGCAGTCGCATGTTAAGGGAAATGATATTTCATGGAGATGACAGTGATGAGCTACTATGAGCCTCATAAGAAAGGACCTTTCTGTGCTCTGCAGTAGAGTTCACCCAATAAAGTATTTACTGGTTTAATAAATCTTAACAGTGACATCAGGTTTTCAAGATCTGTTCATAAGCGAAAGCAGACTAGCTTAGGCCTTTGTTGAAAGAGGAAAAATTTAAGCCTTTCAACCTACCTTTTTATTTCTTTTAATTTTATAAATGCACATGACCTTGTCACCTCTTACTGTATTCTTGTTCTATATTATCTAAACACTGGGTTTTGCAAGCTTTTTCTGTGTGAACTTTCTCTTGTCTTTTTCACAGTGAAGTTTAATCATGAAAAGTTAAATATCTCATGGGGCATCTGTGAGATATCCACCTTGCATCTATTGGGAATAGAACTATTAAAAGTTGCA
This sequence comes from Ptilonorhynchus violaceus, assembly GCA_013397565.1. Taxonomy (NCBI): domain Eukaryota; kingdom Metazoa; phylum Chordata; class Aves; order Passeriformes; family Ptilonorhynchidae; genus Ptilonorhynchus; species Ptilonorhynchus violaceus. Next base: position 76,661 of record VZRJ01009407.1, on the reverse strand, counting down.
TATTATCAACTTAGATGATCATGGAGTAGAATAGCACAAATAGTAGAGCTGCTAGCATGTGCTCAGATGTGTAAATGCCTGACACATGAGGATGTTAAGAAAGGACAGTGGAAAGGGAATACCTCATCTCAGTTTAAAGATACTCAGTTAACCTTGGTGCAACTGTATATCATTAAGCAGAGAGCTGAACCATATTCTTCAGGTGGGTGGTGTTAATGTTGCAAGGTAAATTCGTGCTCTATAGATGGCTGGATAAAATACGATGTCTAACATATGGTTTGTAGTAATCTCAAAATATTCAGTACAGATTGTTGACATGGTATGTGACAACAGTCATGTTGAAAGATTGCTGCTTTGTCAGGAAAAAGCAGTGGATTAGGGACAAGTACAGTGGAAGATTGCAGCTAATGCTTTTATAACTACTGTTTTGGTAGTGAAATATATGTTGTAAAGGTATATGTGTAATGCTTCTAAAGCAGATTTTTCCTTTTAGCAGATAATATTTTTTTATTAATCTTGAAGTACAAGATAAAGTGTTATTAAAAAGCTGAAAATTGTCTTAGAAAGATACATAGGCTACCCGAGGAGGAGAATCCATGGCAGTATGTAAGGTAACACTTTCTAGAAGAGTAGTTAACTAAAATTCTGAATTGGTACAAATGGTTAACATATAAATATTGATCCGTGTGAATTTATAGTTCTTATCAATGGAGTTGTTGAATACAGTAATATCTCTAGATAAACTGTCTGTGAGAGGTGACAACTTTAAATTCAACTGGATTTCAGTAGGGGTGAGTCAGCCACGTCTTGTATCTATTTGGAATGTTTTGAGGACATTTTATAATGTCCGTGAAGCTGGTTTGAGTCTCTTTCTGCAGAGAAGAATGTCTCCTATTACTTGGCTCTGTGAGTCCTTTGGGGCTGACTGCCGAGCTCGGTAGGAAAAAGAGGTCAGACAGATCAAGGTTGTCTCATCTCTTAGCTGAGTAAAATCCCAACAACCTCCATGCACACTGTCCATCATTCTTACTGCATAGTGGGAGAGGCACCTGTGGAATGTACCTTTTACATCACACATTTACTGAGGCTGAAGGAAGAATATTGCATTCAGGTTTGCAAAAGGCTCCTGAAATAGCTGCCAACTGTGCACTGAAGATTGCATTTCAGGGCATTCAACATTCTCTGTTTTGAAAGTATTTTTTCCTTTTTCTATTAATCCTAGTAAATAGACTTTTAAGATTTGCAGTGTACCCTGAAAGCAATTGTTATTGATATTTAATTTCTCTCCATCACAGTTGTTTCTTGAAATATAGTTTATTAGCTTAAGTGTGTACACATTGTTGGAATATGAATTTACCAAATGTGGGTAGTAGCATGACAACATGCTCCAAAAGAAATTAATAGATAATTGTGGTGCTTAAAAAAGAAAACTAACTAGACAGTATTTTTCAACATATGGTTTTACTTCTGGCTAATTGGCAGTTTCTACTGCAATTAGAAAACAATATGCTGTTTATAAGAACAAAAGAGTATAGTTTTAATGCTTTTCTTTGCTGCTCATATAGGTTCATCTTTGAACAAAGAAAGCAAGCTAAAATTCTTGTGGTCACAAGAGATGGAAAAGCCAATACTTAAAAAGTGTAAAACTAAGTCTTAAACACAAAATCCCTTTCAGGAGAAATAAGAAATAGCGTAGATTAGAAAATTCAGAACAGTTTTTGATGGCCTGTTTGAGTCCCATATTGCTGATTAAACACAATACATGGGCCTTTTTCACTTGTATTCTGCCAAAGCCTTTGACAGCTTCCCTGCCTGCTGTCCTACTGCCTGATCTTGAGCATAACTCAGGTTAACTTGGTGTGATCAGCAGCTTCCTGTTTTGAAAGGTGTCCTTCAGTTTCCTGCCTGAGAGAGCGTCCCCTTCTTTGAGATCCCTGAAGGTTTACATATACTTGAACACCATGTGGCCTTCTAAAAAATCCTGTTGTTTTTGATACTCTCTGGTGTAGGAAACTAGGGAGCCATCCTGTCCAAGTAATGGAACAGAACGAGATGACTTTTGAAAGTGTTGATTTCCGACACTTTGAAAGCTCAGTTGTTAGGGTTTGGTAAGCTTTTGGTAGACCCTTCCTTTTTACTATACCAGCTCCCTATTGTTTGGGATAACACTGGAAAACTGAAAGAGGAATGTCTGTGCTCAGCCTTCCAGTGGGTTCAGGTCTGTGTGGGCACAGCAAAGCATGATGAGGTGGGTTTAGGTAGGGATGAGAGGGACATGCGGCAGCATGGCATGGCTGTTGCTGGAGCTAACAAACCTCAGTGCGAGGGGCACAGGAGAGCACAGGGCTCACACAGCTTGGGCCTGGCCAGGTTCCTGGGCATAGATCCATCACTGTGCTCTGAAAGCAGAGGCAGCACTGTTGGGGTAATGCTGTGTTTTGAGCTGCTAAGCCCGTCAGGGTCCAGTGGACCTTGTGAAGAGCCAGTGTGGGTAACTGCCTGTGTTTCCTCATTTATCTGCAAACTAAATGGGCAGCCCACCAATAGCTAAGAGTTAACCACTTTTGTTTTATAGAGTGCCAGAGATGAACATCACCACATAATGGGTAAGAAGTGCCAAAAACCAGATGCTATGACAGTTCATACTGACATGCTGAGCAACAGCTTTGCAGCTTTGGAGTTTGTTTCTGTCAGCTGTGCATAATTTCCGTGCTCTCCTCTTTGTTGGATTACAATCCAGGCTGAAGATACGGAACCTGTACCCTGCGGTTACCTTGGCAGCCCCTCAAATTTGTCAATGAGAACATCCCAGGACTTCCAGCAAAATCTGTTATGCTGTGTGCACCCTTCCTTTCTCAGAGCACAGCTGCCAAAGAGTTGTAAATACCATATGTTGCTGTAAGCAGACAGGAAATGCAAGGTCTTAGGTTTGAAGTAAGAGCATTGTATCCTAAATTTAAGTGGTAGTCCAAAGCTTTTGTGTCAGATACATACTTTCACAAGATTAGGTCAAAGCCCAAATTGTTACTTAGAGTCTGAATTTTTCCCGGGTCTGGAACAATTTACACTTGTTTTGATGTCCACCTTATGAATGCCTTAAACTTGTTTTAAATCTCAACCGTGTACAGGCAAAGCCTTTCCAGTCTTTAAATCCCATTTACACCTTCAGGGTTTAGAGGATTTAGATAGCGTGTATGACACACACTGTCTGGTGGTAAATTTAGTCTGCAAATAAGTCCATTAAGTACTGTACAATTGTGAAAGTTAATTACTAAAATTCTGGACCCTCACACAGGAGTTTTCATTAGTCCGGTATTAAACTCAGAGAATGTAACACCCTATTTAAGTGTAAAGGCACGGTTCTAAAACAAAACATGAAGCATTCCCTGTAAGATTGTTCCAATACTTTGTGCAGTGACATTAATGGTTGTTGCAGTGTCCTGAAAATATGTCTATTTCCAATATTGTAGTTCTGAACAGGTGTAAAAATGCTTTTATGGAGTTGGACTTAATAGTTCTAAAATGAGGGTTGCATAGGCTTTCTGTTGCTCAATTTACTTAAGCTTAAACCAACATGGAGCCCTTTTGCCTTTATTGACCTATTTATCCTTAATTGTCCCTCCAGGATAACATGACCTACTTCAGCCATCTGTAGTTAAGTCTAAATGAGTCCTCAAACTTGTTTTCTTTCTTCAGACAGTCCTTCTAAAAGCAGCTCTGCATGACCTGAAGAAATCACACTGTGTTTTCCATTTAGAAAATTACAACTGTTCCTTAAAAACCTTATTTTACTCAATTTCACACACTAAAAGAGGATCTGTTTAGCAACAACTTGTTAAATTAATATTTCTTTTACCTGCAAAAACGCATCAAGGTCACTCTGATTTTAGTTCCTTGGTGGGATAAAGCTTGTGAAGTTCTCGGCAGATTTAGATGATCTTTAAGGTGCCTTTCAACCCAAACCATTCTAAAAAGCTACCATAAAAAAAAGGCTGATGGGGCACCATGGAAGGGAAAAAGTGCATGTGGTACAAGCAGATGTCCAGGCCCAGGCAGATGATGATGCCCGGACATTTTAGTTGTTATTTTTAACACTGGCTACGTTCCCTCAGCTTCCTCCCTAACAGCATAAGCTTTTTGGAGCAGAAAGAAGGTCAGCATATATGATGGAATATAGCCAGCATTACTGCACTCCAATCAGTCGTGTTTATTTTAAGGAGGAGTTGGTGAAAGTGGAAGAGAGGCTGATTTGAAGACCTAAAGTAGCACAGGAGATAAAGAGGAGCTATAGGGACCAATCAAGGAAGATACTGATGCCCATGTCTCTGAATCTGAGTGGGGAGATAAAAAAGAAATGTGACTGTGTATGCTAAATAAATTGCATAAATATTTTAAAATAAATAAGGTGTGTACCAATGTTGTCCATCTGGCTGAGGAACAGAAGCAGTGCTTGAGACAAAAGTACGTCAAGTAAATACATTTGGATTCTTACCTCACGATTTCAAGGGACCTACTGTTGTGCGGGATAAAGACCTCTGGTTGCTTTTGGGACCAAGGCTGGAGGGCAGCTGTCCTGTTTGTCAGGGTGTTGGCACTTGCCTCATCGATGGAACATCTCCAGTAGTAGCCCATCTTCCCTGCGGGCTCTTGGTCTGCAGGCAGATGCAGTGAGCTGTTGTTGTCACAGTCTTGTGGTGACAGAGGAATTTTCAGATCTGGCATAGGGCTACACATAACCACTCGTGGCTGTCTGGGCTACACTCGATGTGAAGTTTGGATGAGACTTCCAAAGTTTCGAATTGTTACTAGCCCCTTAGAAAAAGGTCTTTGAAGTTGCTCTCATTATTTTTTCTCCTGTTTATCTGGCTTTTAAGGTCTCCTGTCACTGGCACAACATCATGTGTAATTATCTTGACTATGCTTATAAAGTTGCAAAAGGCATTATGATGGTGTCACTCTGCCAGGCTGTATGATTCTGCTCATCTTTTCTGCTTCATGAGCAAAGTATAACCACTTGCCTATGATGTTTTTTATTTATGCCACCTCACAACCCAACATTCATCTAAATTCTTCTTTGCCTTCTTGCTGAGAGATCCTAAAATGCAATTTTGGTTATCTGATGGTTCCCCAGTCCTGAGAAAATTGCAATACAATATGTTTTTAGACATGCCTGGGGCATGAACGAATAACAGCTGAGACCAAGAGTAGGCATAATAGGAAAGGAAAAAGAGAAGGTTTTCATCAGTGGTACACTGGATAAGATTTAGGGAGAGTTAACTGGAACGTGGAGAAATAAGAAGAAAAAGGTGCATAGTGGAGGCAGTGAAATGCATCAAATTCCTTATCTGAACCTTGTCTAATGATGAAGCTTTAACAGGTTCAGCTCCAACACAGAGGCTCAGATTTTCTAATTTCCTTTGCAGCTTCATCTGTTTCTCTGAAGGGAAGGCAGTAATTACCAAAATAAAGAGAAGGACTAGATGCTTTGGATTTTTTAATGTGCATTTAAAAATACATCTATTCACAGAATTTCAGTATATAATTTATTAGATTGTAGAATAGTATGCATGTTGTATTCATAGTGATTTAGTTGTTTGGGTTTTTTTAGTTTGGTGGTTTTTTTGGTGGGGGGAGGGGAAGTAGTTCTTATTTTCAAAATCAGATTTGAAGCATAAGCATCAATAAGAAATGGTGCCTCCTTACTTACAGGTTATGCCTCTGCTATGGACTGTCACAGCATCAGCTGTGTTGGGTGAAATGCAGCTGTTACTGCCAGGAGCTTGATAGATAATAATTTTTGCTTGGCACTCAGTGATTTGGGACAGACCACTAGAGGCTGCACTTGTATAACAGCACTTCTGGCTGTCTTATTTTAAATTTCTTCTGCTGGAATTCCTTTTCTTTCCTATATTTGTTCATGAACAGTGGTCAGCCCTAGTTTGAGCTGGGTAGGTTTTTCCTTCTGCAGTTAAAGTTCATTGAGGTGACTATGACAGGGCCCAATAACCAAATAGAAAAAATTCTCCTACATCAATAGCCTTCTTTCATGTTGAAGCACAGTACAGTTGCTCACTAGTTAAACCCAGTAAGGAGCAGAAGATGGCAAGTTTTTTCCCTGACTCCAGAGATTTGGATGTGGAGAGATAGGTGCAGTGCAGCGACTTCCACACTGCCAGGCTCCAGCTTTCAGTTCAGCACCTCAGGAAGTTTGAGGTGAGCCTGTTCCGTGGGTCTGCTCTCATTTCAATGAGATAGACGTGATGGATGTGTCCTTGAGCTGCACTTCGTGCACTAGCTGACTTCTTCAGTGTTTTCAGCTGAAGAGATACAGGTTACAAAAACTAAAGCGAAAACGATATTAATTCTATCTGAAATGATACAGAAGTTGTTAATAGTTGTGTTCCCATTTTTGCCCCATATGCAGTGCCATGTACCATAAATAGAGTGCGCTTGTAATTTCTCTTATTTCTCATAGATGTTGCTGGAATAAGAACTGATACCTGGTACATGGTTACACACCTCAACCAAAAGTGATTCTTGTAGGAATCTGAACTGAGATGTCACAAATGAGTATCACCACAAGATGTCAGGCCCATGGGTTTTTTTTGAGTGGGAGCCAAAATGTCGTGCCAGTTTACTTTAGGGGCTCAGGAGGAATGCTAGGTAGCCAAAGAGCTTCATCTGGGTGTGCATAAATGTTACCGTGAGGGACAATTCTGTCCTCAGATTTGTTCAGTATTCTTGATCTCAGTCATACATCTACATCTGTGGCAGAACTCGGCAGCAAACTGCTGTTTTCTGTCTAAGTGATTAAATGCCATGACAGCAACATGCAATTGTATATAGAGCCATCTTTTGGAAATATGTTTTCATTCTATTTATTTTCTTGGCAGATGGTTTCTTTGCCACTGCTACCTCAATAACAATGCAAACCTCAAATTTTCTGTCATAAAAATAGAAAATATAATTTTAAAGTTTGCTAATTTAGAGCAAGTGTAGTTAATGGGAAGGTATTACTGTTCAGCTTTCAGAACCGTTCCAATTTGTCTTAGGTGTATAATCACATTATGATTCTATCGGATATAATTTCATAAGTATCAAATATGATGCAGTGCAAGTTCAAATTATCGTTTGTAACATTATATAACTTTTAAAAATGTTACATTTGTAACATGTTATAAAGGATTATAACATTTTTTATTTGCCAGGCTATTCTTCAGTTAAATGCTTTTAAGTACTCATTTAAGCGCAGGTTTTTGTAAAACACATTAAGAAAGATCTGAAATAGCAGCAGCATTACAAAGCAGTATTCAGCTTAGGTGCTGTGTTAAAACCTACAGGCTGACTTAGCAATTGAAAGTAGGACGTTCAATGTAAGAGCTCATATGTCTGGTTTATAGTTCTTTCTCAGTTCCTGCTACCTCTAAATTGTTTTAATCAGGAACCTTCTACAGTGAGGCTGGGTATTTTGGGCCATAAAAGTCTGCAATATCTGAAGCTTTCAAATTGGAGCTTTGTGGAGTATGATATATCATCCTGTTTTCATCATGTACTCAAGAAAGCACATCTGCTTTCTTCTCGTTAATGTCTTAAAACATTAAGTCCTTAATTTTAGTTTTACTTTGGATTGTGAGAAAGAAGCTGTCACAAGATTAACATATTTAAAGACCAATAGAGTACAAGACATTTTAAAATTATTAAGCAGCTTTTAAACCTTTTAAAATTAGGGGAACATGCCAAATATGATTTTTTGTTGTTTTTTCTTTTTTAAAATATCCAGCTAGTGGATTTCTTTTGGAATGAAGTGGATAAATTGGCTAGTTCTGAAGCAAAGTAGGCTTTATGGTAACGAGAATCAAGAATTGTAAGAAAATTAAGCTGCTCTAGGTCTAATTACTATTTAGTGGCTGGGTACTAGATTTACAGGTGAATTTTCCTTTCTTTTTTTTTTTCTTTGTCAAGTTCATAACCCATTAAATTCTTCTGCTCTAGGAAAAACTGCATCCTCTAGGACTTAGATAATGATCAAATTGAAGTAGTCTTGGCTACCCTGTGTAAGGGAGAGAAGGAGATGTGCAGCAAGGCTATGACAGGTGAATTGTTCTTGCCCTTTTCCTTGTTGGGAAACCAGCATAAAACCAGTAATGTGAAATGTCTCCACCGGGCTTAGCTGAATTTTTTTCTTTCCTTTTTTTTTTTTTTTCAGTTGCTCTACTGGAGATTTTTATCTTTATTTGTTAATACCATTAATATCACAGTCTTCACTATATTATCTGTCTTCTAGAGCTTATAAAGGCCACTAAGGAGGTGGTTCTTCTCTGCTGTCATTAATTGCCAGGGCATTAGAGGTTTCATTTTTTTAATGTGTGAAACTCTGATGATTAAGAAAGAATTCTTGTCTCCCCATCACCCCCCAAGAAATCATTCCTAGCAGCAGCAGGAGAGATGGAGAAGTGGTCTTTGAGGTGGCTCAGGTTCAGCCAGTTTAAGTGTCCCCGAAAATGCAGACTGCAAAGTTTCTCTTGGGAAACAATGACCTTGTCGTTAAGTGTCTGATTTCCAATGGCCTGTTCCTAAGCTAAGTGACCAGCGATAAGTGGATGAGCCAATTCCAAGTCCTTCCTACATAAACTTACAGCTGCATGCCAAAAAAGATCAGAATTTTCGAGCTGCCCCAGACCTCATGCCCCAGTACTCAGCATGTGCATGTCACTGATGCACATTGATGGTCAGAGAGAAGCTGCTGTGGGTGAGGAAGCTTTAAGATAGGGTGGTCCCAGGGTTCTGCTCATAGTGTGGATTGATACAGACATTGCCTTGGTGCCTTGGTGCCCTGTTCAATGCAGTAATTCTTCATGGAATGTTACTGAAGTCCTACTATGGAAATAGCTGTTCAGCCCTTGAGAGCAAGAATTTCCAGTCTGTTTGTATGCAGAGGTAGTTGAGGTACGGAACAGTCTGAGTGTAATGTAGGCCAACTGTTTAGTAATGCAGCTATAAGACTGAAATTCAGTTTTAAATAACTGGAATTATGTAACATAAAATGCTATACAGAATTTCAAACATGCCAAGGTTTGATATTTTCAAGTCTCTGGGATGAACCCAAAGATTTTCTTTGCTTCATTTGTAGTAGAGATCAATGTATACAAACAGTATGGCAGTGTAGGAGCAATAGGAAATTATTTGTGTAGCAGTTGTCACCACCTATACCTTGGAGAAATGCAAGGATCTTTCAGATGATGTTTATGTAATTGCTTCCACATACCCCAGAGGGAAGTTTCTTTCCACAGTCCTATGTACTATAAGCTTTCCCACCCTTTCCCCCAGGTGCATGACCTAATAAGTCTTGCAAACAAGACAAAGAGGGGATGTCCCCATAATCTAAAGCTGAGGAGTCACTAAGTGGAAAATTCAGTTCCTGCTCTACAGTCTACGTGGAAAACTCAGTGCTTGTTGGGTAAAACCAACAGTGTAAACCCTCCAAATGGTTTTATGCTGGCTCCCCAAGACAGAGGAAGGGGACTGAGCAGAAAGTCTACCCTCTGCTGCAATTTCTCCTGTCTGCTGTGGCCCTGGTCCTCTTCCTCCACTTTCTACTTTTCTGACCTGGTCTTTATCAGTTTGCTGGACACATTTCCTGCAAAGCAGGGATGGTTTCTCTGCCCTTCTGAAAACGTTCTGTTCTTTGTTCTGGTGAATAAACAGAAGAACAGTGCATATCCCATGATGTTTCGGGTTTTTTTGTTTTGGTTTGGGGGTTTTTTGTGCATGTATTAGGAGGGGAAACAAAAGAAGGAAATACTAAATTTGAATTACAAGCTTATATAAATTATGTTTCAGAAAGTACACCGGATACAAGTTAATACATTAAAGACAACAAAGGTTGTAAGGGAAATGTTAAGAAGCCTGAATAGATAGGTGCTTTTGTTAAGGTTTTCTAATGTTTCTCACTGTGAGGGTTGGTTTCCAGTCGTTAACAATTCCACAAATTTTCTTTGATTTGTGAGATGCCACCTGATTTTTTGGTCTAAAGTTCAGCCGAAAGAGCTGAGCGGTTCCTAAGATGCCAGGGAACAAATCCACTGTGCTTTTCAAACATTAAAACAATGTTTTGTCTGAGAAGCTTAAGTGTCTCCTTCCTTTGTTCAAGGACTCAGACTTGACACTTCGAAAAATGATGGCCTTTGTGTCAAGGAAGTACCTTGAGAAAAATCTGCCTAAATCCCAGGCCATAGATGCTTAGTAGCTGCTCAAGCCTGTTGTCAAAAATGTCCCACTTCATCCTGGGGCTGAGCAGGGGCACCTCTGTGGCTGCAAGATGACCTACTCTAGAGCCAGGTCTGCTACCAGGGCTGAGAGCAGGAAGACCGTGGCTTAGGATGAGATCCAGCAGGCCGTGCAGGCAAGCTGCTGGATTCCACAGGCAGGACCACAGCTGAGGGAAGATACTGGAAGATCGAGTGGGACACAGGGTAAGGGAGACTCAGGTTGGAGGATGAAGGGACTGCAATATTCAGGAAGGAGTGAGAACTGATGTGATCATTTGTCTTGAAAGTATAAAATTTAAAAAATGAAAAAAAAGCTTTTTGAACTGTTCTTGGGGCAAGAAATTAGTGTGGTTGAAGGGATAAATGGAAGAGACAAATATTGATGGTGGTGACCAAGCTTATTGGAGAATGACGGGCTAAGCTGATGAGTACAATGCAGCTGGACCAAGGCAGGACAGGCTGTGCCCATCAGAACATGCTTCTGCTGAGACACAGAGCACAAACCAAAATGCATTCCTCTCAAGCACATGCGGGTTAAGGGGAAATCAGTATTGGAATAAAATGTAATAAATATGGCAGAGAGAAAGAGGGACAGCTGGCACTCACAGTTAAATCAGGAGCCAAAGGAAAATTGAATATATGCTTGTTTCCAAAGCACTTTTCACCCTATGCCTTAAAAGAGAAGAGGATCTTGTAAACTGTCGTGTAACTCCATATGCAGGTGTGTGTGTGGCAACAAAGAGAGGTCAGTAGAGCAAGGGTACCTTGGCAAACAGACCTGTTTTCAATATTTACTTTTCTTGAATACGTGACTTTGTAGTCTTTGTAATGTTCTCAGCTTTGTCGTACACAATGTCTTAGTTTGGTTTGTTGCTTCCTGCCTGTGATTTGCTGGAGCTGGATCCCAGACTGCATAGCCAGGCATTTGCAACAACGCACTGTTGTCAAGATAACAAATATTTTTCCCACCCTGATTGATTTGGAACAGGGCATTTATTTTTTTTTGTTCCAGTGGTCTATATTAACAGAGTGCTGAGAGTTTGAAGTCAGGTGCTCAAGACTTTGCCACTGGGTCTCTTCTAGGCAGCAGAGAGGAATCCTGCCTTTTATGTTTGAGTCAGAAAGGAGCCCCTTTCTGATTCATGCAAGCACACAACATATTTGATCCTTCGATTTGATCCAATGGAAAAACAAGGTTGGCTGAAGATGTCTTTTGGGCTGTCTTAGAGATGTGCTTTTCTGTGCTAATTCTTCCACATAAGTAAGCCTTGTCTTTTTATTTTTCTAGGATAATGATATTAAGCTCTGCTTATTGTCAGGTGTTGAGGCAGGTAATTAACTCTGTGGAGCTGCCATGTAGATAATTTCTGGGATCCCAGCTGAGTCTGTCTTTTCCTGTGCTCTTAGAGAGAAATCTGATTGATGCTCTTTCAGAGGCTTTAATTTTATTCATATTCACACCGAAATGTCAATAGTTTTCATATGATATAGTGGTTGCATTTACATACTCTGAGATTATGCTTCCTCTGAGGAAGTATGGAGAAATTTCAGGGTGCCTGGCAACTTCTACTGAGCAGGGAAAATAGCTCTTTATGAGTCTTAATGCTCTCCAAAATCCACACTAACTCCTGTGGGAACAGCTGCAGCATCTTTTTGACTCCATTCTCCCACATTAAGTCTGTGTACCCAAGGAGTTTGTTTTGCTGCCTGATTATTGTGGCACATGGTTGCTATTATAATTTTAGTTTGCTCAGTCACTAAAGGTTAAAATTGTGGGAACTTTAAATGGGAAACAGGAAGAGGCTAAAATCAGTCTGCATCTCTCTCCTCATCTTGCCCTTTAAATAAAGAAAAAGAAGAGGGAAAGCTTTAGTAAATCATGGAAATTTACAGTAGTGGGAAGCATGTTGCTAATATAAAGCCCTGTTTGTCTGCAAGGGTTGTCAGGCTTACAAGGCAAGTGCTCAGATGTTGTTTATCAGTGTTGTCCTTAACCCAGAGGCAAGAGTTAAGTAATGTGCACTGAATGTGGGCAGTGAGGGTCGTTTCTAATATTCTGTTATGCTAAAAGGACTGCTTAGCTTCTTCTGAGAGAAAGCAAGTGTCCCTTTGCATTTTTAATGATTATTCATGTTTTCCACTAAATATTTTGTCTGTAAATTTGAGAGAGATTGCATTTTGTAAAAGAGAGGGAACAAACTGTGAGTCATGTTTAAATTTGTAATTTTGAAGAGTAGCTTAAGATGACACATCTGGGTACCCGTGTTCTTCATCCTCCTAAACATCCTCTTATCATTGTGCTACTGACATAATCTTATAAAGCAAAACTGGTGTTTCCATGATTCAGCAATCTCGAATAAAGAATCCTGACATTCTGTTCTGTTGATTTTTATTTTGTCTTTTAAGGTATTACCATAACAAATTGATGCACAATATTTCTAAATGTCAAACAGTGACACAGCAGGCCTTGTAATAGATTATCAGGACTAAAAATACAGCACATATATCAAAAAAGGACCACATATATGAGAACACAATAAATCTGAGCCTGTCTGCCTTGTATTTGCCTGCTGTTTCCATTTTGATTGCGATTGGCTGGCAAGGGCTGCTGCTGGCATTGCACAATTGGCTTAGATGGGGAATTACAAAACAGGAGCATATCCCTTGGTCAGGGCTCAGTAGCACATGCAGCTGAGCACAGGCAAAACAGAAAGGTCACCCGTACACAAGGATTTGAGTGGAATCTCTCTCACAGATGTTTCCATTCCAGAGAAGCGCGTCTGAGCTCGTTGTTCTCATCTATGACTTGGAGCATTTAAACGCCATAAGGGTTTTTTGTTTCAGTGAATGTAAAAATGCATCTAGGAAGAAGTTTACAACCTGGAGGCATATGAGAATTTCAGATACGTGGAGAAATATCATGGAGTGATCAGAAGAATCTGTCTTTTCAAGGAGTTTTAAATATCAGTGAGGAGGAAGACAATTCAAGCAGGTTAAAAGCAGATGCAAAAGAAAAACAACTTTATTTTGGTCCTGAAATTATACTGAAAACATCATGAGGAAAGCATTATATCAGCACCAAACAGTGGAGAATCGAAGGCTCTTATTTTCCTCTAAAATAATCCCTGTGCAAGAAATGTAAAAACTGTCTTTTGTGAACAAGAAGAATTCAGTATTTGAATATGTTTTGAAACTCTGTGAAACTCATATTGGTCTGCTGCATCTTTGCAATGGTGTATAGTGTATCTTTAGTTAGGATAATTATATGAAGAAGATTCTACACAAAAAGGTCAAGCTATGTTGTTTGGTTTTTTTTCTTAACTATCTTTTAACTGCTTTTCTGAGTGAGAGAACCAGGAGTTACACTTGTATTTTTAACTAAACTTTCCTGTTTTCTTCTTTCCTCACCCAAACTTAGTTTACGAGATGCTGGAATTGGATTTATTCTTGTCATAGATCGCAGACAGGACAAATGGACCTCTGTGAAAGCTTCCATACTGCGGATAGCAGTGAGTACTATTTTAAATTAATTCCTTACAAAGATCTTTCTATGTTGAATCTTCCTCTTACAAGTGGAAAAACATAATTTTTTTTCTTCAACATGTCACCTAATAGATGATACAAAAGGTATCCAGTAGTTATTTTGTATCCTAGCAGACTGGACGGAGCATCATGTGTCTGTGATGTGCTTTTAATGTAGTCTGCAGCTCAGGACATCTTCCTAAGTACGCACTTGGAGAGAGTGTGTGTGTGAAGGTGAACATGTCCAGCTCTCTCAGGTGGGAACTAATATTTGTATGGACATCCCGTGTGTCCCATAGAGTTTTGGGTCCATTTTTCACTATTCAAGTGAGCTTCCTTTTTGTGAAGAGATGAGGGTGAGGGTCCTGGTTAAGCTGACCACCTGTGAAAGGAATTCACATGGAAAAACTGTCCTTATGATGTTCGATTTAAAACAAAGGTTACTTATAAGCAAAAAAATCTTATGTGCAACTGTACATGCTGTTAATTTTCAGTCTCCCTTTCAATTAATATTTTTTAAATAGGAAAAATAAGCTTATAGAGGCTTGCTTTTTTTTTTTGCAGAAGTAGGAAAAGAAAGATTCATGTTTATCATGTGCTTATTCTGCTGTTGGTTTACTTTTCTTTTTTTAGTTTTTGGTTGGTTGCTGGCTTTTTTTTTTTCCTTGTTATCCTTGCTTGAATTGTTAGTTCCAGCAGGGGCTGAAAAACAGAGCTGTAAGTATCTTCTAATTTTGAATGGCTGAAAATTTTTAACTCTGTAAGATAAAAGTCAAGTCAAAACAGTAAATGTCATTTTTGTGTAGCCCAATTATGGCCAAAGAATTGTTTGTTTTTAAGTTAAAAGGTTAAATTTCTTTAAAGTTAGTACATTATTCCCACTATATGACGTTTTATGAATGAAGATACAAGGATATAATATTCCCACAATACAACTTTTTATGCAATAATTATTTTAGGAATGTTAAAATATTGAAAAAAACCCTGAAGTACTAGCAAAAGTTGCTTTTGTAGCTCATCTTGAAATTTTGAGATGCAGCATTGAGCAGATTCCAGTAGTGAAAACTGAGAGCAGCATAATTGGGGATGATTAAAGAAAAAGGGCTTTCTCTCTGGAGGTTTTGAATCTCTTTCAAAATTCAATGCTGTAGTTTCTGTTCAAGGACAGATAAGTGTTGCACAGATTGTGGTCCTTTTATTTGCATAATTGGGGTTGTAAGGGTTAGGGAGCATTTACAGACATGTTGCTTATAGCCATAATGATGACATTTATGGTAATGTTCGTCCAGTGTGTGTTAATTTGCTTTGAAGCACAATGAACAGAACCAGAGCAACTATTCCCCATTATAAGGGATCATTGTCGTGATGGTGTTGGTGCCTAAGGGATTCGCCTGGAGAAGGGTGTTAAGTGCAGGAAGTACTGCACAGTTGCAGTACTGTTGCTGATGGGTTATTTTGCATTTTTCATCTTTCCTCATTCTTCTGTGAGCTTTATTTAAAAGAGAAATCATGCTTCCTAGCTGAAGTCTAATCTGTTAAAGGCATGATTTTTTTCTTTTTTTTAATATTTGCTTCTCTTGTTGAACAGCAACAGTGTTGGCTTTGAATTGCACCCATGGATACATATATATATATATATTTGTATATATATATATATATGTATATCAGTCCTCCTGTTGGGCTCCTGCAATAGTCACATCAACCCTGAACACTTGAAAATTTTGTGTTCCTATTCCAAAAGAAGATATAGTGAAAAATTGTTTGCTATTGTCCATCATATATTTGCTATAGTATTTGATGTAAATGAAATCTAATGCATTTCAGCTGTCTGTTCTTTAAAAAAAAACCAAAGCCAAATGTACAACATATGTATATTGCCAAAATACATATATACCAAAATCGTGGTCCTATGGATGGACAAAGATTTTTTTTTAATGGCTTAAGGGTAACTGGAGACTTCCACTTGTTTGCTTTTTCCTAACAGAGTTGTCTTTTGGTGGTTATGAAGCATCTGAGTGTTATTTGGACTATCCAGATTGTACCTGATGTCTGAAAGCCTGATAGCTCTAGCAGTTTTGCTCATAGAATCACAGAATGGTTTGGATTGGAAGGGACCTTAAAGATCATCTAGTTCCAACACCCCTGTCATGGAAAGGGACACCTTTCACTAGACCAGGTGGCTCAAAGCCCCATCCAGGTCTGGCCTTGAACATTTCCAGGGATAAGAAATCCACAGTTTCTCTGGGTAACCTGTTCTAGTGCCTCACCATCCTCATAGTAAAGAATTTCTTCCTAATGTCCCATCTAAACCTACCTCCTTTCAATCTGAAGCCATTCCCCCTTGTCCTATCACTCCCTGCCCCTGTAAAAAGCCCCTGTTCAGCATTTGGTTTTTTTTCTTGGTTGCTAAAGCTTATTTGCTGTGTGTGAGGATATGAGTCTCATATTATTTGAGAAGAGAGTTTTGGCTGTCGGTTTATTTGTTGTCATTTCTGCCGCATCCTTTCTGCCGTCTTTCCTGATTTTTCTCTAATCATCCTGAGGGAGTTGACCCTCTTGATTTGTGAAATCAGAAATGCCAGCATAGGATGCTGTGGCTGGAGCACTGCCCAACAGGAATGTCCTGGCTAGAGCATCTGCCCATCATTAATACCCTGATAACTGTAGGAAGTATATTTGTAAGCACCGAGCAGCTGTTAAACAGAAATTCATTCTAGCATGTATTTTTTATTTTTATTTCTTGTTATTTTCAAGACTCTTCATACACAATATTTGGATTGCATTAGTGGGTGTTGGAAGCATGTTTTGAAACAAAACTAACAAAGAAAATTTTTTTGTTTCAGGCTGAAATTATTATGGAAAATCTTTCTATATTATGAAAAATTTCTAGGCTTCATTTTTCCTTCTTTGTTGTTGGGGATACTTTTCTTTCCTGGGACAGAAAATGAGCAATGACGAGCTGAATCTGTATTTTGTCCTGATACTTCAAGGTTGCTGTAGTCAAGACTCTGGAGATGAGGTTAACCTATTTTTGCAGGTATAGTGGAAGGTCAGTGACTGCACCACTCGCCCAGGAGGACTGCTGCTGCAGCACATGCAGTGCAGTGGGACTAAGAGCAAAGCCAGAGGCCTGGGCTGAAAGATGGCTCCTCTTTTCCTGGGTTGTGACAGAGATAGCGGCAAGAACATGAGCAGGCATGCAAGTTTTGCTATGGTCTTATTCTACTTGATGAAGTTGCAATGGATATGCAGCCCGGAAGGTTGTCCTTAGCCACTGGCTAAGAGACCTTAAGCCCTTAAGAGACACTGCAAACAACATGATTTTTTTTATTTTTCACCTGATTTAGCTGAAGTTATTAGTCTAGGAAGAACCTGGCCTACTGGGATAGTCAGGCTGAGAGGTGGAGTTCTGATAGACAAGAAGAATATTGAAGTTAGTAGTTGCAAATTGTTCACTTGTATTACATTGTTGTTTGAGGATACAAAACTTTTTAAACTTTTTGCCCTGTCAGCTGCAGTGATTCTTCTAAATTAATATTCAAATGTCCTGTTTTCAGTTAAACACAGTATTCAGAGTGTACAGAGACATGAAATACCTTGCTGAACCTTTTAGCTCCTGGGGCTGAGCAATTGGGTAGTCTCATGGGTAAGTGTGCAAGGAGGAGCAGTCATGTTGCCTGGTAAAGCAGCTCTGTCTTTTCCCAGCTGAAGTTGGGTGACTGAAAAATGCCAGACAAATTGATCCTCTTTTCCTTTCCATGCAGTCAAAAATTACTCTCTTTTTTTCTCCTTTTTTTTCCTTTTCTCTCCTAGTGTTATCATACCCAAGCAAGCAATATTCAATCCGCAGTTATAGGAGCAAGGCTTTTTACTGATCAGTGTGTTCTAGGGTTTCACACTGCTCTCTTCATAGTTCCAGCGTATTTTCCTTAAAAAACGAAGCCTGTGTCATTACATTGTATTTGTCTCTTGTTGCCCTGTCACCACTGTTTTCCTCCATCTTGAGGGAAAGGTTGGAGTGTGAACTCCCTCTTTTAGACAAGCAAAAAACTGCTTTAAAACATCATTAAAAATTTCACCATAGCCATCCATCAGCCTCATATTGAAGGTCTGGAGAAAACTTGGTGCTTAGGGAATAACATACCTGTGGGCCACTGCTCTTGAGTCAGCAGTTGGAAGGGAGGTTGCTTGGGTGGTAATGAGGAATTTTTACCCAGTTAGAAAACTTTGCAGCCCTTTCTAAATGTGACAAGACATGGGTTTTATTCAGCCTCCTGGAGAAGAAGTTTGCTTTGTAATTTGCCATCACCAACTAAGGATGCATTGCATGCAGATTTCATGCCTTCTGCTTAGGACTGCATTGTCTAGGGCACTGCTTTTCTTAGCTGTTCAGAAATCAAAATGCAGTCTTTACTGTTACAGAGGCTTAGCCCACTGATTGCTTTGAAGGTTAAGGCTGAGACTGTTGGCTGGTAAGAAGAAAGCAAAAGCCAGTGGAGACACCAGAGAGCTTAGGCTGGGCTCAATGATCTTGGAGGTCTTTTCCAACCAAATTGATTCTGTGATTTTGTAATACCTGCCTAAACCCTGGAGGAGTCAGGCAGTCCCATTTTTGTGCCATCTGGAGTTTTATCATTGGTTTGACATGCAAGGTGAGAAACACTGAATTGCAGTAATCCATCTTCAAGTTCTTTGGCCTTGTTTGTAGAGATGTGGAGTTTCATTGTGAGTTGTTGATGGAGAAAAGATGTGTTTAATAAGTGGTGCCCCATGAAAGGCACTATTTTATATTATGGGTAGGTATTTCCTATTAGCCCAGTTTCTAGCTAGGTCTTTGCATCATGTCCTGAAAATTATAGACACTTAACACGTTGTATGGCTTAAGTTTGAAAACACTGCTCTTCTTTCAGCTCCTTCATGTTTCTCATTTTGCTTGGATTCAAGACAAGAACTTGGCATTATGATGAAGCTAGAACAGTTTTTGTATTAATTTTGTGCCTATTGTTATGAATGAGTCCAGTAAATGATAAATGAGTGAGTTTATTTTGAGATCAGTATGGTTTTGTCTTATTGCTTTGGATGTTTTGAGACTACTATGCATGCAGGCACTTCTGCAGTTATCCTCCTTTAGTTAGCCATTTTCCTTTATGTTACATGTTTTTTTCATATGTAAAAAGAGAGGAGTGAGTCACTTAAACTCAGAAAGCAGGATCATAATGTCACAAGTATTAAACACGAATCTAATACAAAACAGTTCTATGTTTTTAAAACTAGGTTTCAAGCTGCTCCTTTTATGAATTTATTCAATTCAAGGGGTTTTTGTAATAAGAATTCTGTGTAAGACACTTCTTCGTTCTAGCTAGGAATAATTAATCTTTAAAAAATAAAAAAATATGTAAGCAAGTACTTATTAGCTGCTTTATATACAGAAGTATTTTGCAAAGAAGTGCCCTGTGGCTTCTGGCATGCTAGTAAGTGCAGAAGGGAAAACACCACCACAGAGTTTGGTGATGTGGGTGTATTGAAGCTGTTCATAAAATGAAAATTAGTGTTCCAAGTATTTTAAGACAGAACTATTAAAACCAAGTCAAGCGTTAGCTCTTTCATGGCTCACATGGTTCTGATATTTCTTCAAGCTGGCTTGACTTCGCGTCAGCACTGGTGGTACAGACAGCCTCTCTGTCAGTAATATTCTGTGAAGAAAAGTGATAGGATTATATGCAACTAACGTGATCAGAGGTCTGGAGCACCTCTCCTGTGAGAACAGACTGAGTGAACTGGGGTTGTTCAGAACAGAAGGCTCTGGGGGAGACCTCACTGCAACCTTTTGGTACTTCAAGGGGGCTTATAAAAAAAGAGGGAGAGTGACTTTACACAGGCAGAAAGCGATAGGACAACGGGGAGTCGTTTTAAACTGAGCAAGGAGAGACTTACATTACATGTTAGGAAGAAATTCTTTTTTGTAAGGTAGTGAGGCATTGGAACAGGTTGCCCAGAGAAGCTGTGGATGTCTCATCTCTGGAAGTGTTCAAGGCCAGGTTGGATGCGGACCTGAGCAACCTGGTCTGGTGGAATGTGTCCCTACCCTTTGTGGCAGGGAGTTGGAAATAGACGATATTTAAGATCCCTTCCAATTCAATCCATTCTGTGATTCTATGATAATTTAATTTTACATTTTGCCCAGAACTCAACTGGATTCAGTCTCTCTAGGTTTTCCCCTTTCCAGAAACCTGGGGCATGCAGTGGAAGGTTCCCCATCCCTGAGAAGCAGAGGCTTGAAGGCAGGCAGGTCAACCTGCTCCTGAGAATTTATTAACTGGTTTTCTGGAGAATTTAAGATTGTTACTTATTTTGTCCAGCCAAGAAAGGTTCTTCCCCATGTTCTAGGTACAGGGTACTTGTAGGGCAACAAGGATCTTGGTGTATTGGAAAGCTTTGATGCTGGGGCTGTGCTGTATATGAATTCCTGGTTTGGTCAGATTTATTTCAAAACTGATAACAATGTGCATATCTACAGCTTTTTCTGCATCTTTGGAATCAGCACTGGCCTGACTGGATGGGAAAGTGAAGATGAGCAGATAGAAAACTAATCCCATGACTGTCAAGAAGTATCAAAAAAGTGCAAGTGACATGAATGAATATATGGGCTGGGCTAGAGTAGAAGAGGGGCTCTCTTAATTTTGCAGAGGATGTGAAAAACATGACCTCTAGCCTCTTTTGTATTGGCATTAAATCAATTAAATTCAATATTTGAGACAAGATTTGGGAGAGCTGTTAATATTAATTAATCTAGTAAAGAAAGACACTTTTTGGGGGAAAAAAAATCCCCCACCCAATTTTTCAAGCATACAGACCTTTCATCAAGTCAGTGTTCTTTGACTTCAGTGAAACAGTCCTTGAAGGCACTTTATTTGATAGCACTGCTTACCATACATGAATATGCCTGAACATGCCTATGCTTAACATTTAGCACAGCATTATTGAGAAGTCATTGTTTGCTGTCTGGTTAGCATACAATGGCTTCAAACAAATATGCTGCTGGACTAGAACAGAGAATTTTTGTTTTGTTCCAGTGTTCAGGGTGAAGTTGACTGCTCAATGAAGTTCACAGGCATGTAAGGACTATCTCTTACATCATAGTATTGTCTCTGCAAGTCACCAGGGCTTTAGGAATTAAAATGTTAGGAAAAACAGTAGTATTTTCACAGTGCAGATACAACCTTTGATAAACTGTAATTGCTGGCACAGGTCCAATATTGTTTACTGTAGCAATACTTCCTTTTCCTGTTTCACAAAAATCAATTTGCAGATTTGACTCCTAGCCTCAACAAGAGGAGGAGGCATCATTTTTTAAGACATAGGGGTTTTTTGAAGAAAAAAACCCAACAAAACCAGATGGAGACAGACTAGTGGAGGCAAGATGGTATTGTAGACAAAGCTGGAGTAATCTAGAATTTGAGCTTTTATTCAGAGACAAGGGAAATTTCTGACAGGCCTTGAATGGGAATTCAAGTGATACAAGACTGCATTGACTTCAACAACATCTTTTTGGGTTGACACATTGAGATGGAAAATAATTGTACTACGTTTTCTCTGTTTTCTTTGAATTGAACACCATACTTAATTTCATCATGCAATTAAACACAATTTCATAAGAGCTAATACACAGTCCAGAAAAATGTACCATTACATTCAATTTGGGTACTGATGTTTGCTTCAGTAGTAGCCTAAATGTCATAAAATCACAGAATTAAAGCTTGGGTTGGGAGGAACCTTGGAAGACCATCTGGCCCAAGCTTTTGTGGGGAAAGGGAGCCTCGATGAGATTATATAGCAGCCTGTCCAGTGCATTTCCCAGCACTCTGAGTAAGGCTAAATGGGTTGCAAATACTCGCTGCCATAGACAATATATCAGGACATGATGTGGTGAGCTGGATATCTCACAAGAAGGCACCTTATTTTTTTTCCAAATGTCTTATCTAAAAGGTATTTCTTATTCAGGCTTTTTCTTCTGAAATATTGCCATTGAATAAACTTCACATTTTGGAAGTTAATAAAAAGTAACAGCTCAGTCAGACTGAGCACTGCTGTTATAGGCACAAGATAAATTGACATGTCTATTGAATTTGAGAAGTACGTATGGCTATCATTCTAAAAAGATTATGCAGGAGATTTAATTAAAGAATTATTTTGTATATTGTTGTAATGCCTCTTAAATAAATGTGTGTTTGTCCCTTGTACAGTAATTCAGAAAAAATAGTAAAATAAATAGAATCTTTTCTTTTTCTTCTGAATAAAGTCAGAAATTTTCTATGAAAAGTTTTTCCTCTGATAACTGTGGGTTAGTAACTTCACAGACTGTATTACTTTTAGTGAATAGTGTACTTTTCTAGTGAACTTTACAGTGCAAGGATGAGGAGCTAGTGAGGACACTCACAATCATCTGAATTCTGTTCCCAGCCCTCAGACTCCTTTGGGACTGAACCACCACACTTTCTAGAAAATCTGGACATCACTGAAATGGAGGCAGATTGAAAAACTCAAGCCTTTAAGGTTCCTCAATCAAATTGAAATCTTCGTTGTATACTGAATATCTGGGGAACCACAATGAATCTGTGATGTTTTCCAGGAAAGTGTTAAACTACTTTTCCCTTTAAAAGTTTGTCATTTCCCATGCTAAGTACCTGGAACCCTTGGAAACCTCAAAATTATTATTAAACCACTCTCTGGCCTTCCAGATACTAATAGTTCCACTAGGCTTAGAACAGAGTATAGCATAAAAGCTCCTTCAGTCAGTGGGGTGCTTTTTTGTTGGCTTTTTTTTTTCCCCCCATAGATCAGTTTGCTAGAAAAGTGAAATAATTTCCAACAGTATAATGAAAAAAATTGCACACTTAATCATTATAATGATCATTTCCTTAGTGAATTTCAGTGCCTCCCTACAATGGAAATACTGAATAGAGGAGAATGTTTCCAACAGTGACTAAATGCCAAATATGCAAATCTCTGCCACAGCAGAGGTTGATTTTTAATAATTTAATGCAATTTTTTTCTTTCACCTCTCTTCTGTTTTCCTTCTGTCCGTTGTAGAACTGGGGAAGATCCATCAGATTGCTAGTTGGAAGTTGATGAGAAAAAACTAAGTTGAGAATTTTTATGCTTGATTTTTATTTTTATCTGCAAAATTAAAGCTTATTTCTAAGTTACTGCCTGAGAAATTCATTCTCTGTGGCAATAAATTGTGTAAATAATAAACTGGCAAAGTAGCATATGCACGAATTAGAAATATGTTGTTAGGTGTTTGGACAATAATGGAGATTTCTCTTGGCACCTTCTATTAAAGAGAAGATAAAGTAATCATGAAAGTCCTGCTGTTAGAAAAAATACTAAGCCACTGCTGCTTGTTCATTAGCCTCCTTGGGTAGGTTGTAATCTTAGCTGAAGAGCAGTACAAGCCAGCCATGAAAAAAATTGATTCCAAGAGAATAGATCCCTGTTCCCGAAGACAAGTAAATGTCTTTTGAATGAAGCTCTTTGTACTAGCCATGCAACAATATGATTGGTCACTCCATTATGGGAGGCCTTTGATACAGTTAGTTTGTGGTTTATCAGGGGCTTCTTCTTGTTCAAAAATATTTTCTGGAGCTGAGACACAGAAAATAACAGGCTAAACTTGCTTTGCAGGCGTCTTTCCCAGGAAACCTGCAATTAGTCCTCGTTCTGCGCCCAACAGGATTTTTTCATCGAGCTCTGTCGGACATTGCTTTCAGATTCAACAAAGATGAGCTTAAAATGAAAGTACCTGTAAGTAATCCTCTGCTTTCACTTTACTAACAGGAATCTGTAAAAGTAGTTAATGTAGGCAGTGAGGACCAAAGAAACCCCAACAAAAAGCCATGCTTAGAGGCAGTCCTAGCAATTTTAGCTAATTCATGATGGTTTGTTCTTGAAAGAGGATGTGAATTTTGAGGCAGATGCATTTCCCATGGACAAACGCTATGGTTTCTGTCATTTGAGCAAACATCCGAGGGATGCCTGTTGTTATAGCGCCATGTAGTACCATATGATGGTACTATTGTTGGCAAACGTACAGCACTTATATTTTAAAATAAAATTTGAAACTATATGAGTTAATGATATAAAAGTTATTTTACTGATCAGATGTAAATTTCAAGGGTGAAAGATAGTCTTTAGGAAAATTTTCCCCCATCTTTCATTTATGTTGAAGAACCAGTCCTTACATGACAAATCCATGTCGACACTACTGTTCTCTTCCGCAGACCCAGGATAACAAGGAAAAATGAACAAGAGATGAATGTTGCTTTTAGAAAATAGCCAAGTATGATTTATCAAGATAAAAAAATCTGGCAGTGTTATATTGTATAATCCATAAGCTTTTTTTTTTAATATGTTTGGTGCTCATGCTCCTATTCAGTCATTTACATTTACATCGTCTTCAACAGAAACAACTGTTAAGTTTGTTTTTCCATACCCACAGGAAATAGTTCCATCTCTCACTTCTATATTAAAGTGCATTTTCTCAATCAGTGTCTGGAGGATGGGGCTTAGAATCCTGAACAAGGGACTTGTCACCACTGATCACGTTCACTTTTTTTCTGTCCTACTGCAGATCATAATGCTGGGCTCAGTATCAGAACTGCAGGGTTACATTGATAAGTCACAATTAACAGAAGATCTTGGTGGCACCCTGGATTACTGCCATAACAGATGGCTGTCCCGTCGCACTGTAAGCCTTAGGTTTTGTTTTAACTTTTCAGCTTGATGAACCCTTCTGTTTTATACCCTGTCATTTATAAAACAGATTCCAAGTGATGCAAGTTGACTTGCTCAGTGTGAGATGATGTTCCCAATGGTACTTAGTCATCTTAGAGAAATAATATGAGTAATAACTTGGGAGTGGTTTTCTGAACACTTGGAGAAAAGGAACTACACTGTGTTATTGTGTTGAGGTTTATTGGTTTTGCTACAAGAAGGAGAAAGCTCAAATTGTAAAATACCTCCAGATTATAAAAATATGAAGACGATACACCTGATACAAGGCTAAGAAAAATATACAATTAAGGAATTAATGGTGACGGTATCTGTTGCTTGCAAAATTATACTTTGGCCATTTTTCAGTCTTGTAATTCATCTGTTTGGGTTTGTTTTGAGAGTTATATTTTGTGTGCATGTGTCTGTTTGTACATATGTGTGTGATGAACACAAAACATCTTATAATGATTTTTATTCCAAAAGGCTATAGAAGGTTTCGCCCAAAAGGTTAAGCAAACAGCTCAGATTCTTCAGTCCTTTGGGACTGAGCTGGCTGAAACAGAACTACCAAATGATGTGCAATCAACCAGCTCCCTTCTTGCAACACACACAGAAAAGAAGGACAAAATGAAGGTATGTAATTTTTGTAAAGATGCTGTCTTATAGTTAAACTCTGTTTTAATTTATAGCTAGCAGTGTTAATGGAAAATATGGACAATGCCAATAGACAGTAATAATGTGAACCACTGATATCTTATTGAACTTGTTTTGTTTGATTTGGTGTTAAAAATCTTTTTTGCATTAAAAAATGACATTTCTTGAAGCTAAGTTTACGTATGTACAAATGCATAATGAATTGTATGCGAAACAGTAATTTCTTTGTAAGAAGCGGTGTGTTTAGTTTGTAGTTTTGTTTGCAACAGGAAATTTGATTGTATTTGCATGCATATTAAAATATATGGCCTTTTGAAGCATGAACAAATGTTCTTTCAAAAAGGCTTAAATGAAAGCTATTTGGCCGTTTCAAAACTGTGCATCTAAAATGTTTGAGATATTTGTAGCCCAAAGCGACACTGGAAGGCTGTCTACCATGAAAACTCAACTCAGTTACACTGGGATCTTCAGATGGTAAACATGGAAAAAGCTGACATTTATCGTTTACTGTCTGTTGTCAGCCACTGCTTTTAATCAAACTGTGCTTGCTCGAATGCTGTTAAAATCCTTCTTCCAGTTCAGTGCCTTGTGAATTCTGCTTAAAAAAACAACACCACACAACTACAGGGTGTGGGGTTTTTGTTTTGTTTTGTAGGAGGATATCAGGGTAGCAGTAGAACAGGGAGATGATATCCTTGGAAGTATTACAAAACCAGTTACTGAGAATCCTGAATACAAACTGAATCAAGATCAGCTAGACAATCAAACAACAGTAGAAAGGTGAGAGGTGTGAAATACTAAACATGCTGCTTTTCTGGGTTTCTTTTGACCCCTCCCCAGCTCCTTTATTTAATTCCATATGTATGCTTTGTAAATAAGCAAATGTTGCAATGTGAACATTATCAAACATTTCAGAAACTCCTCTGTTGTCAGATCTGTCCTGAACAAAGTAACCCCCTAATGTCCACTATGGGGTCACCTGGCTATAGGAAAATGGGGTTGGAATTCTGATACCAAAACACAACACTGTTTTTTTAAAATTTTTGTTACAGTAGGACTATATAGTTGAGCATATTTTCCTTATTTTAAAGAACAGCAATGCTTTGTTTAGAAATTAAAGTGCAATCCAAGGAAATGCTGCTGTACAGAAGGCAGGAGGGGAAGACAGAAGTGATCTATCCCTTCTTTTCAGTAAATCTGTCCATTTTCATTTGGTCCCTTTGAAGTGGGAGGGTTTTTTTTTTCCTTTAAATCTGATAACTTATCAATGTTGTTTATAGCCTTTAAAGGGCTACTAGGGAGTACACTAGTCTTGAAGTATCTATGCACCAATATCCTATAGGCTTCCTTTGGGCATATAAGTAATAGTTATTGTTTTCCTTTGCTCCCTGCCTGCCACACACACACACGCCCCTCAAATTACTGCCAGGTTTGAAGACATTATATCACTGTAGCACAGATGTAAATTTTCACAAAGCTATGAAAGCATAGCTCATTTCCCCTGAGCAGTGTTCTGCATTCTTTTTTTGTCTGTCATTCTGTGTTTCTGTTACACTTAGGCCAACTTTTGTTTCCAAATAACTGTCCATTCTAATCCACAAAGCTTGGCAGAAGTCACTTTTTTTGGTCACTGTTGTTAATCAGCTATCCAAGGACAATCGGGGTGGGGGTTGCTAATTTATCCATAACATTCCTATTCAATACAATATCTGATGGAAATTGGAACAAACTCTGTGTGTGTCACCATCTTTTTTCTAGTTGGTTTTAACTTGTAAATTCAGAGTTCATTTCTGTACTGTTGAAGACAAAAGTTCATTAAAAGTCTGATGTGTAGCCTTCCATGGATGTAGCCTAGGTACAGCAAAGTGCATTCTAAAAAGTCCATAAGATATCATACTATCAAATGCAACAATAGAAGATAAGAAGTGAAAGTTTTAGGTCATTTGCTAGAATTATAATCAAAGAAGGGGTTTTTTTATCACAGTACAACTGTACACTTGGCTGTGATATTTAATTAGTAACTCTGCTTGGAAGAAAAGGAGCAGTGGTCTTCAAGTTTATTGTGAGCTTTGCTCCAAGGAATGAAATGTAAGGGCAGTCGGCTGGTCATAGCAGTATGAATTTTTACCTTAATTTTTCCTTATAGCCTAAGGCTTGGGTTCCTGCGAGTCCTAATCATTTACATATTTTATTTATGTGTGTTAGCCCCAGCTCCCGATGTTCCCAGGTCAAAGCCAAGAAGGCGCTTAAAATAAGCACTTGCCAGTTTTTCAGAACTTAGTTTGTGTTGGGTTTCAGTTTTTTACATCAGTGTTATTGTAGGAAATGATTCTGTGCAATACGAAAAAATGCTTCCTGTATCCAGTTTATTTGTTCTGAAATATAGTGCTTTGGGGAGGCTTTTTGTTTACTGTTGAAGATTACATTGTCCCTTGAAGGTTGGACCCATCATTCTTAGTGTATTTTGGTTTTTATGTATTTTGTTTCGATTTTTTTAAGGCTACTGGCTCAATTACATGAAACAGAGACCGCCTTTGATGAGTTTTGGATTAAGCATCAGCAAAAACTAGAGCAGTGTCTGCGCCTTCGAAACTTTGAACAGAATTTTAGAGAGGTGAGAACTTCTTGGTGGCAGTCAATATTTGGTAACATAGGAATGATTCAGAAGAAAATACTTCCTGCTCTTGTTTTTACAGTTCTCATGTGTGCTTGAAAGCTTTCCCCAACCTTTTCCTTGTACGTGTCCTTACTTGACACACTGCTATCTTTACTACTTTGAATTCTGGCCTATAAGAGACAAGTGTATAACAGCTTTTCTTTCTGCAGCCTTATGATATTTTTTTTCCATGCACCCAGCAGTGTGTAAGTGTTCAAAAACTCCTTTGAAACTGTTTCTGTATTGCAGAAACATAAAATGCTGCTGCAACACTTTCATCTTGCCAATAGGCCCTTTTATGGAACCAAAACTCAACTAAACCTTCTGGCTGAAATTTTATGAAAACTGTCTCCAACACTGTGGGTGGGAAGTTGCAACCACACTGTCAGAAGCTGGGTGGAGGCTGAACTACAGTTTTTACAGCCAGTTTCTCATCTCATGTTGTTTAACTCGTGTTTGATGGCACCTACAGTCTCTTTATGCTGGTGTAGCTGATCTTGGAGCACAGCTCATGTCTCCATGAGAGCTGCACTCAGAAACCCTCTTGCAAGCATTCATCTGTCTTTAAACCAGTTGCTAGGGTGGGGACCTCTTTTACCACGTTTTGCTGTTAACATTAATGTTGCTTTGTATCATTGTATTGTCATGTGGTAAAAGCAAGATCATAAATGTTTCCTTGAGCATTAGTTTTCCTGCACCTTTTTCAGTACCAGGAAACAGAATTACTTGTATTTGTTTTCATTTTGAACTGGGGGGAAAGGTAGGCTGAAAAAAAAGGTGATTTGTCTCTGTGCTCCAGTAACCACATACTGAGAGTCACCTGACTGCAAACAGTGGCTATCAGCTGTTTAACTGGGGGGTCTCCAGGAGGTGGAACTCTCTTCATTCATACATAGCTGTGTCTCATTTCAGGTCAAAGCAGCTTTGGATATTGTGTCTGAGAGACTGTCTGCTTTCACAGATGTGGGAAACAGCAGTTCACATGTGGAGCATATTTTGAAAGATCTTGCCAACTTTGAAGAAAAATCATATGTAAGAGCTCTGCAAGTCTACTTAATTTCTACTATGACAATGCTTGTGCAGAGGAGAATGTATTTGGTTGTTGAGTGTGTCTTATGAGTGGACATTAAGTTGACAACAGGGCAGAATCAATGTCTCAAGTAACATGCACAAGGAATTTGGAATAAAGTCTTCAACCATTGGAGCAGACTGATTCTCAGGCATCTCTCATAAAGAGCAGAGTGACCAGTCACAAAGTGTGATTGCTTCATAGAAGAATTGCATGAAGTGTCTACAGAGCCAAGTTTTGCACTTAGTGATCAAGGGGCCACTTCCATTCCCATTAAAGCCACTTTTTTCAATAAGTCTTAGAAATGAGAAAGCTGTGTATTAAATGTACAATAAAGATGGCAAACACAAACATACACTGAACAATGTAGAAAGGGAACCTTTTTCTCATCTGTACTTCACAGTGAAATAGATTGCTCTCTATGTGAGATCTCAGCTCTTAAGGCTGAGATAAGTATTTTTTTAATTTGGGTTCAGATTGTTGCTGTACCCTACATTGCAGACATACACACACAGACACTGCTGAATAAGGCAGAGAAAGACAACAGTGGTTCCTTCACAGGGAGGCCTATGATTAAATTCATTATTGTTTCTGAAGTACTCTGGTACAGTAAAGAATAAAACATGAAAGTTCTTGGGCATCTAGAAAGATAGGAAATCACTGATTTATTAAACAAGGCAGCTGTCAACTAAAGATATATTCTTTATCAATATGTGTATTTTACTGCATAAAAACAATTTTAAATTTTTTTCCCTGATCTTGATCCAAAGAAAGCTGTACCTAACGCAGTGCTTGTTTTCTTAGGACACTGTAGCAAAAGCCAGAATGTTAGCCTCAGAGAGTGATGCTTTTATTCAAAGCAATCATTATGCTGTGGACTCCATTATTCCAAAATGCAGTGAACTTCGTCACCTCTGTGATGCCTTCACTACTGAGACGGAACGGAGGAGAAATCATCTTAACAAATCTCTGGAACTGCATGACTTACTAGAGAAGGTAAAGTTTGTATGCAACACTTGTTTCCCAAAACCTCAGTCAAACAATTGTCATAATGGTAGGCAACATTATCTCAGTGTGCTGGAAGTTTTCTCCTTAAATAGCTGAGTACATGACAAGGATGAGGTGTTTTAGACCTCTTAGAGTGTGATGCTGACACTTGTGCATTCTGAGCCTGTTCTTCTCTGTTTCTAGTCTATGAAGTGGTGTGATGAAGGAATTTACCTGCTGGCTTCGCAGCCAGTAGATAAGTGTCAGTCTCAGGATGGT
Organism: Ptilonorhynchus violaceus; assembly: GCA_013397565.1. Classification (NCBI taxonomy): domain Eukaryota; kingdom Metazoa; phylum Chordata; class Aves; order Passeriformes; family Ptilonorhynchidae; genus Ptilonorhynchus; species Ptilonorhynchus violaceus. Next base: position 46,453 of record VZRJ01009407.1, on the reverse strand, counting down.
GCAGAATCAGCATTACAGGAGATCGAGAAATTCCTGGACACTGGTGCTGGCAATAAAATCAAGGAGTTGAATAAAATTTACAGAGATTATGCACACATCCTCAATGAGGACCTAAAGGTACCAGAAGATTTTTATGTTTGTCTGTGTGTCCATTTGTTAATTTTAGAATTTCTCTCTTGTACTGCCATTGATAAAGCTAAATAATCAGTACTAGGAGTTATACCTGTGAACTGGAAAGCCAACACATTTCCCTGCCCATGCTTCATCATATCTTTGGATAAGCATCGAGGACTTCAAAGACTTTTCATAACTACTTCAATTTTTCAGACGGTAAATTTGTTGTTAAAAAAAATTCTCCCAAATTATCCTTTTTTTAATGTAGCTAAAATGTGCTAATTTTTTTTAGGTTTTTTTTAGAACTTGAGAATATATCCCTTTTCTTCTTCGTTGATCTCTTCTTGTAACAGAACCTGTAGACACCATCAAAAACACTTTTTTATTAAATTGAAATTTGAGTCCCAGACTTCTCTATAATAAGCACACAAAATATTTTTTGGAGTGATGTTCTAATTTTTAAGTGTACTAAATCACAGTAAATTATGCCTTGTTAAGAGTGAAGAGTTAGCGGAATATTTCTATAAGTGGTATAAAAGTAATTGCAATCTCAAATCAATATCCTGTAGATGTCAATGTAGCTTGTTGATAGGACTCTGACAGAAATTTAAAAATTGTAACCAATTATTTAAATTATTATTTTAATTTAAGTTACTTTTTATTTCTATGGCAACGATAGGAGCATGTGCAAAAGGTTTTCCAGAAGCAGGAAAGTATGGAAGAAATGTTTCAAAAGCGACAAGTAAGTCTTAAGAAACTGGCAGCTAAGCAGACACGTCCTGTTCAGCCAGTTGCACCAAGACCGGAAGCATTTGTAAAATCTCCTTGTACCTCTCCAAGTAAGTAACTGTAGGATTCTTTAACTAATTTTTTTGTGCTATGCTGAGAAACTTTCAGCCATAATTTCTGTTTGCACAAACATCTGTGTCAGTTGGAACTGATCACGTTCTAACTTCTGTTTGATTTTGGTTTATGTGCTTAGGTCTTCAAAGGGAACATGTATCCAACTCAGAAAGCAGCGCGCTTCGGAGGGTAAACTACAGAAGAGGAAAGGTAATTATTTTTCTTTGCATTTTTCACACATGTACTGCTTCAGAAAGTCATAGTACAGTGGGATATTCAGGACCTCTCAAGAAGAATGAGGCAATTCCACTGAGAAAGTGATGGTATTGTCCCGGTTGAAGTAAGGCTGGTGAAACAGTGATGTGGTTTAAATAGAGGCTGCTTTGTTGCTGGGCTGGTTATGAGGGAAGGTAAAGTAAACAGTTGCCAATATTAGGAAAAATGTTAGGGACAGCAAAATATAAAATCTATGAACAGGAAACATTTATTATTTGCCAGTAGTCATTGGCTACACTTAAAACCATTGAAAGTGAAGGGGTAGTTGTCATTGGCTCCAAGACAGCTTCACCTGACCTAATGGATTGTCATTCCCAAGTGGGGATGGTCTTCCTGCCTCACCCCTGGTAAGGAAAGTATCCTGGTGGCAGGAACAGAAACAAGTAGGTTCTCACTGGGTTAGAGAGCTGAATCAACTCAGCAAAGGTTCAGCAAAAGACAATGCAAGGAGAAAGGCAGAACCACATGACCAGGATGGACAACATTTGGAGAAAAGGGGGTAGTTCAAGGAGGAAAGCAGAACCTCTCTCTTTTTTCAGCAAACCGTAGTTAGATTTAACCATTACAGTAAAAGTTTTAAGAGTGAATTTCTGTGTCAGGTTATGAAGTTACCAGAAAGTTAGTGTGGTACCTTAATTTATAGCTTGGAAAAGAGACTAAAGACAAGTGTTGCCTACAAGATTATGCTGGTGCTCTGATGTCTTCCTGGGAAAGGGGCTTTGAGCCATCATCTTTTCTAAACTGGCCTCTCGTGGAGAACTTCCTGCATCCAAATGTTATGTGCTTCAAGACCTTCAGGTTGACTTTAATTTTTTTTGCAGTGTTCTTGAAAATTGCCTTCATTTTTAGTGGACTACAGTCTCTCCAGTGAAAAGGCATATTAGTAGAGCTGAGCACAAAGCTCTGTGTTTTAAAGTGGATTTTTCCCATCTGTGATGCCATGATTCTTTTTTTTCATTGTTTATTTGTTTCCTTCTTTAGACTGAAATGACTGAACTCCATCAAAGCAGAGGAGGATCTACAATGGATGATGAAGAAAACCTAGCTGTGTTACGACAGTAAGTATATTTTGATAAACAAAAAATATGCTTTTTCTCTGATTTGGTTCCAACAAAGCCTGAGTTTGGCTAAGGATTTGATAAAACAGGTATGTTTCTCTGAAATAAGCCTCAGTGCTTTTTGAAATGCATTGGCTATGCTCTGTACACAGAGGAAGATATTTCAGTCTGTCTGCAGTATTACTTAGAGTTTGGGTGGTACCAGATTCTACCTTTGCTGCAGTGAGGTGATGCTATGGCAGGATAACTACATATTTTCATTTCAGAGATAATGTAGTTTTGAGTAATAAGCCTCCTGTAAATCTATTGAAGGTTTTGCTGTCCATGCTTCAAGATTGTGTCTTTTTATTGGACTCTTTTTAGTCCGTGTTTTGATAAATGTTACCCAAAAAATCACTTGTATAAAAACTGAACAGCATCACTTTTATTAAAGAAATAACTTGGTACCACCTGCAATGCATACAGCAGACCTTGCATTTTTACCTGTACTGGCTGGCTACTCATATGGTCGTTTTACTGTTTGTGTTGCATCATACAAAATCAGAAGGAAAGGAGTTTGGGGCGAAGGATGCTTCAATGCTTGATCCTTAGGGAAATTAAACTTAAAGCAGCACTGAGATGTTTAAAGTGTGCCCTAAATGCCTCTAATTTAAAATTACCAGTGTAGCTTTAAGTCTGTATTTGATAATCCTATGCAGCTCCAATTCCAGCTCCTGTAATAGCTGTGAACACAGCATAACCAGACTTGTACATATGATGATAAACACTTCACTGCTTCAATTCAGTTACTACAGCCCTTAAACTGCTAGATTTGACTTTTTTCCTGTCTAAACACATGTTCAAAAATTTTAAAATCTTTAAAAATACGTATCTCTCAATAAGGTTATATAAACTGCTGACAGAAATATCGATGGAACATCACATTTCCAGTATCTGGAAATTTTTCTTTTATTGTCTGGAGTAAAGAAGGAACACAGACAAAATTAATGTTGCCTCATTCGCATAAGTGAGTGACACCTTAATTGTCATTCTTTGTCCACAGGCATGTAATGAACGAACTTATTGAGACTGAGCGAGCATATGTGGAAGAACTTCTTTGTGTTCTTGAGGTAAAAACTAAATTTCACTGTGGCTGTTAGTGAATCTACTTATGTCTTCCATTTCAAGGATGTTCTTATGTTTTCCTTATCACTGTAAAGCCTCTGTCATGTCAAGCAGCGTGATAATTGTATTTCTCCTTTCTCATCATATTTTCACAGAGGCAGCAGTGTGTGATTTTTTTCTAGAAATAGTCATACAATTAGGATTTTGAATTAGAAAACACAAATTGAGCAGAAAATATGATATGCCTTAGTATTTAGGTGGAATCATAGTAAGATTTGTAATGATTATTAATTCCTGCAAAAGTTCTTTCCCGAGTCTTGAGTCAGTTCCAGGAAGCTTGTGTGTCACACAGGAATGTGAATCTGCATCAAGAGACTCTTGTGTCACAGGAGAAAATTTGTGGTTTGCATCTCTCTTTGCCTCTCTTTTAGGTGATGTTCCACATGTCTTGGGTACAACTGTGGGAGCAGAATGCCTCATGATAAAATCCTCATTTGAAATTGTTGAGAAAGCAAAGGTGCTCCCTTTGCTCCACACTTGTGGAGGCAAAGTTGCAGTACTGCTGAGGTGCTTGTAGAAATATGCTGCAGTGTTCTGTTCTTCCTCGAGTTTAAGTCTTCAGCTATGAATGTATCATTTTCTTGTAATCCAATTTGACTGCAGGGGATGATGAAGTTGCAGATAACTATGGTTGAATTAATTTGATCAGGATGAACTGGAATTGAGCCAAATGGGTATTCTTGGTGTCCATATCAAAGCTAAGCTCCTAAATAGGAACTGTCTAAAGTTACGCACCAGGATTGATAATTTCTGAGTACATACTTTCAAGTAAGAGTACTGTATGAGGGTTTTGGACTCTGGTCTTGACTTTGCTAGTTTGTGCTCAGCTTCCCACACCATTTATGTCCTGTGTCCAGTCCAGCTGCTAGAAGTGTTGATTATAGTAGGATGGTCACATCTGTCATGTGGTAATAAAGCCAGCTCAGTCTGTTGTGGACCTTAAAGTTCACTTTATTCTCTGCTTTTGTATGCGATGCCACCTGTACAGTTCTATTCAGAAAATCAAGACTTGAAGGGTTGGAGGATTTTTGGTCATTACTGCTGCTACTGAAGGTTGTTGCAGAATCTTTCTATTCCTGTTGTATTACTCTTGCTTTCCAGGAGTACAGTGCAAGTCTTGTCTCGCTAGGCCGAGCTGTCTTGGTTTTGTGCCAGTGTGATAGACAGTACTCTGACCATGCCAGGCATACCTCTCTGTGCAACCTTGCAGTTTGGTGTTCTTCTAGCTTGAACTTGGGTGATTGGGACTGCCAGCAATAATTCTGGATCAGATACTTGCTGAGATATGGTTCAGTGGCAGTCTTCCAGCTTGTGAGTAATTATAGTTATTAATCCGTAGTTCTGGTTGTTCTCCCATTTCCTTTGTTTCTCCTATTCTATTACTCTTTCAATTTTTCATGTAAAATAACCTGATACTCCTTTGTAAGGTTAGTGTCTCCTCTTCTGATGTCATATTTGTTTGCCATGCATTTTCTGTCTGCCAAGGATTCTGATAGAAAAAAAGCTACATAGTTCCCAAGATTGATTACTGGGAAACTGCTATAGCTCCTTTCATCCAAGTTTGATAGTTTTCCTTTCATTAATAATCATGATCATCCCATTTTAGTAGTGAAATTCAATAATCTTTACTGGAAGAAGAATGCTGGTCTAGTCTATTTTTAGGTATTGCATTCTATTCTTTTTTCCATTTACTGTGATGCTTTTAGAACAGCTTTCAAATGAAAGACTAAACAAAGCCTTAAATATTCTTAAAGTAAGATTAAATAATCTCTGTGGCTGCATAAAATAGCTTTCCCTCTCTTTTCTTAAAACACAACTATTGCATAGGTAGTATAACATGTAGGTTTTTATATTAAATTTTAAACATAAGTTCTATATCAGCCTAAAGTGAAAAAAAATGACAACAGCTTTTTGTTAATGTATGTATTTCATGCTTTTGTTCATTCAAAATTTGAAAATAATGAACTCTGTCAGGTTTCTTTTCACCTTAGCTAAATCAGGTACTCCTTCTTTATGCCAGTGCTGGCTGTGCTGCTATGTTCAACATCATCTTGACTTCAAGTGGAAATCATTCTTTTTGTGCATCTCTTCATCTAAACTGCGTGGTGGCTGCAGTAGTTCTTTCCCCGTTCAAAATTTTTAACTCCATTTTATGTAGATTATTTTTAGAATTTTTAAGGCTGTACAATTCTTATTAATTTATTTATTCCACCCTCTCTCAGACACTGCATTTTCCTGCTTGGGGGTGGGAGAGATTTGAGAGAGGGACCAATATTTAGCTATTAAAGACCTTCACCATCTTTGTCCATACCACTGGAGTTTTTTTTCTTTTTTTTAATGTGGTGTCTGAGAAAAAAATACCTAGACTTTTAAAGGATGATTCTGGGATTTTTTTTAGAAAATATTAATCACTGTCCTATCCAAATGCTTGAATTCTTCAGGTTAGCTGACTTTACCAGCTGGCTCTCCTACTTTTTGTAGTTTGGACCACACTTTGAAATTGAAAGTCTTAGTTATAGGTGCACTTTTGCCTATCTTTTCTTTTAATATGTCAGTTTGTTACAATTTGGTGTAGTTTATTATAATCACTGTGACTAGTGCAAGGATCACCTTGTGTTTAAAAAAATTAAAACAAAAAAACAAACCACAAGAGAGAGAATCTAATCCAAATCTAAAGATGGATTTAGATCCTTCATCTTCCTTCAGTGCCTGTATGCTAAGAAACCTACTTATATTAAGAAATCTTCGTATAATGCAGGTGCTAGATATTCCTGCCAATTTTCTGGTTGATTGGTTGGCGGTGTTTTGTTTGTTTTGGGTTTTTTAGTGTTTTGAAAGTATGCAGTTTAGTGACCTCAGGACCAGAGGAGAACAGTGCTGGACTAAAGCCACCTGTGTCCTTATCTGTGCCAGATAAACAGACAAGAGCTTATATGACAAGTGGAAGACGTCAGAATCTAAAGCTTTGGCTTTTGGTACCAACACAAATGGAAGTACCTTAAACATAGAATTTGTAACTTAATGGTTTCTGTTACCTGCAGAAATAACTAGAGGAAGCTTGTTCCTTCATAAGAATGGCTAAGACTGGCATGAAGGTTTGTGTGTGTACTGGAACTGTGGCTTTAAATTCAAATGTGTAAAGTCTTAACAAAAAGAGTATGAACTATTATTTGTAAGCAGTATCGGAATGCAGAGCCTTTACTTGGTGAAAACGATTGCAAACTTTGTTTCATCCTTACTTAACTAGAATCGCAGGAATTACTCAAGTGTCTTTCTAAAGACTCTGTGTGTCTGAGTGGGGTGATGGAAAAACAGAATTTGTGTGCTTCTTTCATGATTAATACTGAGCTCTTTCTTGTCTGTCAGCCTGAAGGCAGACTGCCTTGTCAGAGAGAGAAGTACTGCAAGCAAAGGGAGATAGTCATTGTGCCTCTCTTCTGTGTTGCAGGGTTATGCTGCAGAGATGGACAACCCCTTAATGGCTCATCTCATTTCACCAGAACTGCAAAATAAGAAGGATATCTTGTTTGGGAATATGGAAGAAATTTATCACTTTCATAACAGGTGAGGATTTGCATTCAGATCTAAAAATAGCATTTGGATTCTTTGCTTTTTATTTTAATCTGCTTTAGATTGCTAAAAGATCCTTTCTGAGTTCTACTTATCTATCTGGCACGTCAACATTTGTATTGCATAGAAAAGGAAAACCAAATATCTATGAAAGATGAGCAAAGCTGTTTGAAACTGCATGTTTGCAGTACACAGGTAGAATTTGGCATTGTGGTCCTCTTTCTGAAGCAAGATATTTGGAACTGCTTACAAGATAATTAAAGTAGGTTTTATCTGGGTTTCTTTTCGTTTTTATTACTTTTGCTATAGAAAGTAAATTATTTTTCTAAACCACAAATTGTCAACTCTTACATCTGATTGAGGGTGATTAATTTTATATTTTTATATATGTATTAAATAATACGTAAAACCTATATATATAAAACATACGTATTTGTATACAGAAAAATATATATTGAGTAACCCTTCTGAAGTCTGAATCCTTGCTGCTAGAGATGTATTTCTTCGTAGAATAAATTTATAGGAAAGAGAAATAGATTTTCAAGAGAAGTTAAGCATATTGAGTAGTTGCTTCTTATTCAGGCAAAACTAAAATGAAAGTTTTGCCACTAATTTTCTTTTTGGTGGGTGTGGGTTTAATTTTAGTTTTGGGAAGGTGGTTTTTGGGTTGGTTGGTTGATTGGTTGGTTGCTTTGTGGTGTTTGGAAGCAAACCCCAAACACTTTAAACTGTACAAATTCTGCTGCTGAATATGCACGGCAGAGAAACCAAATCCCCCTTCCTTCCCCAAACCTATATTTGATTTCAGTTGTAGCAACAGTAAGCTGAAAGAAATTGGTCAGAATATTTGTTTTAATTTGCTATCCCTTTTGAAGTACATGGTCTAGAAGAATTATGCTTAGTTTTGTAGCATAGCATTACAGCTCTGTTTCTCTGTTAGAAAACAAATTGCAAAACTGAACATTATCACAACTTTCTTTAAAGTGTGCTCTAAGAAAATTTTCTTTCTCCTAGAATATTCTTGAGAGAACTAGAAACCTATGTAGAATACCCAGAACTAGTAGGACGGTGCTTTCTGGATCAGGTATGTGTCACCTTTTGCTGGCACTTCATTCACAAGCCTCTTTATGACTATGTAACACATGAGAGTGATTTTTGTGTAGTAATTGCTACCACATCTCCTTTGTTTGTCCTGAGCATGTAATATTTTGAGAATGTAGATGTTAACTGAGAGTTGGAGATATTTTCCCCTGTGCAGCACAATTAATTCTGCTAGAAAAAGCTACTACCTCATTAAAAGAAAACTGCTTTTTTGAAGTGGCAGTTAGGAAAGCATGAAGAGGAATCATGTACTGCATTGGTTCACATTACTGTAAATGGTTGGTTTATTTGGTTAGATTTCTTTATTGGATTGTTGTTGTTCTTTTCTGTTTTCTTCAAAGTGTACACCTCAAAACAGTAAGTCCAAAACACTTTTATTCTGAAAATAGAAAGCTATAACAAAATTAAACTTTTTTAATCTGGGATGTACTAAACAATGAGCCTCACCTGTAGTGTACTAAAGGCGAAATAAGAATGTGTTTATGGAAATCAGTCTCCTGTTGTTGCTGCCTATTGCTGCTCTAAAGCTCCCAGGTGGAGCCATCCCTCCCCCTTCTATTTACTGGCTACATCCATGGAGATGCTGTTCCCTAAAAATGAGGGATAGAGGTACTTTTGTGCCTGCTGATTTCCTACCTGGTCTTTCCCTTATACCTAAGGTAACCATTACCTTATGGTTATGACATTTTCAACAGTCTTTATTTCCTTTTGCTTTCAACAAGTGCTGAAGTCATGCTATTTAGATTCTGAAGTAATAAGGAAGAACAAACTGCTTGGTCTACCTTAGTGTGACTCCCAGTAAAAAACGCATCGTTTTGTGAAAGGAAAATAAAGAAGAAGGACAAAGTCTTTTAAAAAAGTTGCACAGTGGGTCTCATGGCTGGGCACTCATAGAGATATTATACATATTGTAGTAAAAATATATTTGTGAATGTAACATGCTCCTTTATAAAGCATTTAACATTCAACTGAAGCAAAAATTAACAGGAACATTTTATTTTGCAAGTACCAAATTAGTAGCCGTTACAAAATCAGTGATTTTGCAATTCCTCGAGGCATTCCAAGCAAAAAACAATGATACAGTTTTTTCATAGCGTTATTGATTATGAAAAAAATTGTTATGAACTTTTTTATTTAATGTCACAAGAACTTATTAACTTTTGGCTTCTCTTCACAATCCTAGATGGAAGATTTCCAGATTTATGAAAAATACTGTCAAAATAAACCTCGATCCGAAAGTTTGTGGAGGCAGTTTTCAGACTCTGTATTCTTTCAGGTATACTTGCTTGAATCCCTAAAATAATGGTGATTTTGGTTTTGTTGGGATCTGGGGTTTTTGTTTGGGTTATTTTTACTTAATCTTCTCAAGAACAAATAACACAAATACTGATTAGTGTCCTGATGAAGTCCAACACTGATTACAGGAATGTCAAAGGAAACTCGACCACAAGCTCAGTTTGGACTCTTACTTGCTGAAGCCCGTTCAAAGAATAACCAAGTACCAATTATTACTAAAGGTATGTGTTACTAAACTATAATGCTAAGCACATTTTGTGCATTTGTTTTTTTAAATGCTGCTGCTTCTCTCAGCCTGCTGGAGAAAAACCTAAAAGTTAGAGAACAGATTCATAAATGGGAACAGAAAAATGCCAGTCCATCCGCTCACTTATTTTTTCTTTTAGTCAAAAAGCTTCCAGTAAGCAAATGTTATACAGAGACACTTTGTATAACTACTTTTGCCCTTAAATTTCTGCTGAAAAGAAGATGAAAAGTTGATAAGGGGAAAACAGAAGGGCCAAGAAACCTTTGAAACAAAGCAAAGAGGATATCTGAAGTTGTTACTCTTCAGTTATAGTTACCCCACCCACATTGCAGGAACTTGCCTTGCTGGGCTCTAGGAAATGCACTTGGCAGAGAGCGCTGTATGGTGTTTGTACGAAGGATGCTGTTATGATTCACTTAAACATGCTACACTGAGAGAGCAGAATGAGAGCAATATACTGTCATAGATTTATATAAATTAACATATAACATTTTGCCATGTTTGAACCAAGAAATATTTCTCACAAAGATCTGTTTCAGTAATTGTATTTAACAGTAGCTTAAAAATTTACTTTGAACCAGATTTACTACTGAGTTAAAACTGAGCTGTTTACAGCCTTTAAAGAATTAGTAACATTAGGCTTGTGTAAAGAGAGGAGAATTACAAAGGGTTTTGACTTAAAATATCTCCACTGCCTACAGTCCATGAGTAAATGCTTATTCTCATACTATCAAGTCTGAGGAGTTCCACATGAACTTGCAGCTGTGTTTATCTGTATTAAATTGAAAGATGCAGCTTCACCAATAATCCCTTTACAGAAGGGATTCCTTTCTAAATGTGTAGACAGTACTCAGTGCAGTAAGTTTAAATCTGTTACTAGCATCCCAGGCCTTGCCATAATTTAAATAGTAAATTAAATTTGACTACGTTTTTAAATTTGTTCCCTTCTAAAAAGTAACAAATGAAAAAAAAAGCTATCCTTTTGTTTGAGTATTGTTGGGGTTTTTTGTTGGTTTCTTGTTTGCAATTGTGATGAAAAAAAAGTTTCAAAAGTTTTCCAAGTTAGTCTTGGAAAATTCTTACATACAGCTTAGGAAACCTCTAGATGACCAAAATATATGTGGCTAATTAGCAGCAGAGATGAGAAGTAAATCTTTAGGGTCTATTGAGTTCCAGCCAGTATTAAATTAACTAGATTATATGGTATAATACTTTACTTTTCTAACTTTAACAGAATCATAGAATGGTTTGCATTGGGAGGGACCTTAAAGATCATCTCGTTCCAACCCTCCTGTCTAAAATTCAGTGTTAAAATTTGAACATTCCTCCTTTAGTTTCCAAAGCTAAGTAAGTGTGTTGTCATTTCCTTCCACTCAGGAAATGCTCAAGTACAGTAAGAACTGCGAAGGTGCTGAAGATCTTCAGGAAGCACTAACTTCTATACTGGGCATTCTTAAAGCAGTTAATGATTCTATGCACCAGATAGCCATTACAGGCTACGATGTGAGTAGCAGTGGTTTTGCTTACTTTTAAATTTATTTTCGTTTCTTTCTTAGATATATGTACAGCATATTATATATATTATATTATACACTGATAAGGAGAAGTGTTTTACAAAACATGCCTTTAAACTTAATTGTATAATGAAAATAATGGAAAAGGGATATCTTTATACTCTTGAAGTTTTCCTGCTATGAGTAATATTTTCCTGTCTACCTAAGTTTTTTTTCTTTGATCTTCTTGACAGTGAGTGAGAAGCTGAAAATTGTCATGAAGAGTCTGGTTTAGGCTACAGCCAAATGGCAGTCTCTACTAAGTTTTTATATCTATGTGTAAAACTTACATCCAAAACTTCCAGTTCCAAAAAAATAACGAAAACTGAAACGCTACATAAGCAGCTTTGGAGCTGAGTTTGGGGAAAAACAACAAATGACCAAACGTGTATTGTGCTTCCTTCTCTCTATGTGTTGTTCTCTGTATCTCTGCTACTGGTACTCTCAACTGTAGAAGCCTGCCTGAACAGTGTTGGCCAGTGAAAATTATATGTAAAAATTCAACACTAACTTCGTTTTTATTGCATTTCCAAATCCAACATAAACACTGATATGAGAGATTCTTGGGAAGAACAGACTTGTAAAGACATGTTCAGAGTCTATATCTGATGTTATCTCTTTGTAGTTATAAATACCACTGGTTTTTTGTTCCAGGGAAACCTGAATGAGCTGGGCAAGCTTTTAATGCAGGGATCCTTCAATGTCTGGACTGATCATAAAAAGGGTCACACAAAGGTGAAAGATTTGGCACGCTTCAAGCCAATGCAGCGACACCTCTTCCTCCATGAGAAAGCTGTGCTGTTCTGTAAAAAGCGAGAAGAAAATGGAGAGGGATATGAGAAAGCACCTTCTTATAGCTACAAACACTCCTTAAATGTAAGACACTGATCAGTCCTGAAGGTCAAGGTACTGAGGGCTGAGCCTGTAGTAAGACAGCATTCTAGTTTTATCTCTGCAAACCTGTGTTGCAGCATTGTACTGGGAACGACACTCCTTCAGACAAACTTGAGTGGTGCTGCAGGTCTGTGTTATTTTCTGTTGCTGTCTGTCCAGCTGAATGGCAGTTGCATTAATCACACAGAAAATGTAGAGCAAGGTAATCTAAAAAAAGTGTAAGATTCAGTGGTCTGGATTTTGAAAGAGACATTTTATAAGTCTGTCTCAATGTAATGTACCTAAACCTTTCTCCCCTCCAAGGTAGCCAGGCTAATACAAAGCACTAAATCTCGTGTCCAACATGCAGATCACATGTTGTTAGCTGTTGTTTTCCTCATGCAAGAAGCCAGATGTGGTTTTCCTTTTCAGAAATAGGGTACCAAAGAATACCAGTAGCCACCTGCTTCTATTTTTAACATAATTGCAATGCAGTAGGTCAGCTTCTGTTCTCTTTGCTTCCAGATGGCTGCAGTTGGAATAACAGAAAATGTCAAAGGTGATGCAAAAAAATTTGAAATCTGGTATAATGCAAGGGAAGAAGTTTACATTATACAGGTAAATAACATGCCACTACATTGAAAAAAAAAAAAAAAGAGAGAGAGGAGGGGAGCAGAAGTCTAAGCCTAAGAAAATCTGGAGGTTCTCATCCTCTGTTATCTCACTAAGAGGGTGTGTGATGAGGAAATGTAGGGGAAAAAAAACCAAAACCACCATCAGATTAATTCATAAGGTATTTTCTTAATATATTTCAACTGAAGAGTCTTCTGGGGGAATAAATAATCATGTCTTACAATATCCATAGAGGGTATTTTATAAACCATTACTGTAGCTGTCACTGGAATAGTGGATGGCTTGGGAGACAGGGTTTGACTGTAGCACATGCATAGCCTATGCCTCAGCCTGTCCCAGTTGCTACAACCAGTTTCTGTTCACAGAAGGACTAGGGAGGGAGCTTTGTCTCTTCCTCTTGAGGGATTTCTCTGAGGCTGTGCTTTGGCATGCAACTATTTGTGTAATAAGTATTCTGTGCTTGATGGCTGATTGTATTTATTTTTGGGTAGGCACCAACCCCTGAAGTTAAAGCTACTTGGGTAAATGAAATAAGAAAAGTGCTGACAAGTCAACTGCAGGCATGCAGAGGTAAAATATTTTTGAGACATATATAAATATATTTAATCTATTTTCTCTTTGAACTTCAAATCCTGCCCTGTAGATCTTCCCTGTGTAGGACACAAATCAATTTTAATAGTTCTTTTTCTTTCCTCCACTACAGAAGCTAGTCAACACAGGACACTAGAACAAACACAGAGTTTACCTCTGCCACTACCAGCATCATCTTGTGCAAGGTAAGTAAGTATGTTGTCAAATCAGCCTGGCTATCTTGTAAATATACTAATACATCTGGTTTGCAGCTCATCATTGCTCCTACCCCTTAATACTGGTCCTTCTGTTTTTAAGGTTTTGTTTTAGTTCTCTTCCTACTATAAAGCTGTAAAGCTTGGAGTTTATACATCTCCAGAACTGTTAAACTGAGCAGCAGTGGCAAGGCCTTTGCCAGTTGATAGAGAATAGCACAAAAAAGTCATTTTCTGCACCAGCCAAAATCCTGGTGGTATTATGGGTCTGCTTGTTGAACAGCTAATTATATATGTTACACTCCAGATAAGACAGTTTTATGGAGCAGCCTTTTTCTTCCTTCACTGTTCTTTCCCTTTACCTGGATGAATTTTTTCTTCCTTTTCCAATGTCACGTTACCTCCTGTTTTGTCTTTTTCACAGCAGTATCTTTTCTCTGTGCCTTGTTCTTTTCCTCCAATTTACTTTTTTTTTATAACCTAAGTAATGTGTTAATTCCTCCAATGTCCCAACTTCTTAGCCAAGTTTTTCTTCTTTCCCATCCTTCACCATACCAATCTATATGTTCTTCTGTTCCCATCTCCTGTTCTGCCCTTGTCTGACACCTCTTTTTAGTTCTCTGCTACTCACTCTGGTTTTTCATAGGTGTATATGTATCTCTAGGCATAAGCCCATCTGCTCATATCTTCAGTTTCCACATGGTGTGTGTTCAAATATGTATTGGTATCTCTTCCCTGCATCTTTTATGCATCTACTTATTGCTCTGGGAGAATTTCCCAGATACATAGTATTTGCGGAGTGTCTTTCTCTATTCCATTCCCAAATGGAGGTGTGATGGGAATCCAGCTGCAAAGTCCAACCTGTGTTCTTTGTTCATACCTCATCTGTTCCTAAGAGCTTCTGAGAGGCACAGTTTAGTCCTTTGTCTTTCTTCTTTTTTCCTAGTGTGTTCAGGAGGAACCTGTTAGCTGCGAGTGGGATTTGTCCTGAGCCATCTTTTCAGTAGCTCCCACTGTCATAGTACATGTGATTGCAGTTAGTTAGGAGAGGTGTTTCTCATTTGTATGTTCTCATGGCCTTTAAACGCACAATCACCAATGACTTTTTCAGTCCTGGAAACTACAGTCTGGGAAAAAGTAGCAAATAAATGGTTTTCAGCCTATATATCTGTGTGTAAAAGACAGCCTGTGACTGGATTAATTGTCTTAATTTTCTTCCAATAAACAGTCCTTCACGAAACCACATCAGAAATACCAAAAAAACGGAGGAGAAAAAAGCTGATCTCACAAGTGTAGAAGGTTGTGGCACTACAGTAGCACCAAAGTACCCCGAGAAAGGCAAAGGTGAGTTGGCCCGTCCGTGTTGTGGTCTTTGATTGCAAGGAGCACGCCTGCACTGCAGATGCACAGGCAGATCCACCAGCAGAGTAGCCACGGTAGTGCAGAGGAGGCAGCAGGACTCCTGAATGAGCAGGCTTTGCTGTTTCCAGCCCTAAGGCAGCCTGCCCACAAAGTGCTGCCCACACTGCACTAGCATGCTGGTCCCATCTGCGCTTAGCTTGGGATTGATTTCTGCATTCCAGTGTGTGGTGTGGACAGGCCCAAAGCCATCTTGAATGGATGGTAGCCAAAAGCAGGTGGGAACTATTTCTTATGAGGCCCAAGTCTTCAATAGGTCTTCTCTTAGAGCTGTCCAGCTTCCCAGGGTTCTCTTTCTCTGAAAAAATTTCTTGGCATCACCTGATCTAAAGAGGTGGTTTTTTGTTTTGATTGGGTTTTTTCTCTTTAATGTCTTTCTGCTCATGGAAGTTATTTATTGATCCAGTGATGGTACAAGCCCTTGCACAGCAAGAACAACTGGCCACTTGTGTTTCAATTGTCCTTTCTCACCTAAGATGCAGGTTCCCTGGCACAGCTGCAAATGACTTTTTGCCTTGATCTTTTAATGGGCTTCTCCCTTTTCTTTCTGTGTCTCTCTCTTCCTTTGTAGACCACAGTAGCTCTACCTCAGAATGCTCTGTACTGTCAAAAAAGCGCTTTAAGCTGCAGGGCTTTACTAACATCAAAAGTCAGAAAGGTAATTTAAAAAAAAAGTTAGGCTGTTTTTTGTGTAAGGCTGTAGTGGAAGCATCACTTTGTACGTGTGTGTAGTGTGATAGGTTTTCAGTGTACACACTAGCTTGTTCTTCTGTGGTCAAGCTAGGTTCCTAAGTTGCCGCCTCTGACAGGGAGATTTCAAGAGAAACCAGCTCCAGAGTGGGACGGGGAGATGCAGCTGGGAAAAGTGGGGCTGTTGGAGACGCAAGGGAAGGAGTGAAGTTTCCAATGCCTCCAATCTCACTGTCAAGGCCAAGGAAAGGGTTTATAATGCCCCATTCCTGTAGAAAAACTAGAGGAAGGAAGTTGTCTTCTGATCAGATACCTGGACTACTTCTAGCTTCAGTGGATCTGCCCCAAATGCACTTGTACTTGGCAAAAAGGAATCAAGGTGATCCTGTGAAGGTTTTATAGAGCATTCTTGTATTGGCATCCTTGCTAACAAAACTCTCAAAGCACAAACAACTGCAGCAGAATATGTCTGACAGTGTTGTTTTGCTGGATACAAAAATAAGTAAGAATTTCTCTATTCTTCCAGAAATGGTCTTTACCTCTTTTTTTCTAAAACAGGCAGTAAGAGTCTGAGACCTTTCTTGCTTCCTCCTGCCAAGTAATTGCACTGGTACAGTCACTTCTTGCTTTGAAGAGCTGTCTTTGAACAGTTTGAATTGCATTAAGATGATGGCACTTATTCAAGAGCATGGTATTTTTTTCCCTCCAAGCATCTTTCCAGAATGCCTGTTTAAAACCCAATTACCTTTGAGTTCTTTCTGGAGAGACTCTAGGGTTGTGTATCTCATGCTGTTGAGGTGAGCACTAATGTCCCATGCTTGCCTTGACAGAAACTCCATCTCCTTCTGCTAAAAGCCAGACATTGCCAATGATCCTTCTTACAGGACCAGGTATTTCTGTAGCATTAGATTTACATAAAAACAATTGCTTAATTTGGTAATGTTTGTCTAAAATTGAAGTTAATTGTATTCAGTTGATGTCTAGTTAATTTAGATAAGTTTACATATATTTTCATCTATTACTGTAAAATAAATTCATCAATTTATCTTCAAATAAACAGTTGTAAATAATTAATTCCTTCTGCTGCCATGCACCAGTGACAGCTAAAATTAGATTACAGAAATCCGCTTGTTTTCCAGTGTAAACTCAAAGGTATTTAGCATGCAATCCACCTATTCTCTTTTTTCCAGTTCTTCAATATCTCTCTTCTGTGTTTTTTGCCTATTCATCCTCCTGCAGCTTCTCCTACCAGTCCTGACAAAAAAGCTAAACGGCATGAAGTAGTGAGTGACCCAACTCCTTTTGGTTTAAGAGGTACAGTGATGCCACACCTTGTATTCCACAAATACCCACACATCCCTCATGTGAAATGTTACATCAGAGTGCTGGGAATACCTGTATGATGCTGTTGTGTGCAGCAGTATTGACTGACATCAGCTGTGTTTTTCCAAGTAGATCTCTTAGGTTCTGTATATACTGTTTTTGATAGCACAACTAGTTGAAGTTTTACCTTGGTATCAAATAAAGTAGCATATGGGTAACTAGTTTTTAGAAGACAGTAGGAAAGAAATCTGTTGCTGACGAATTAGCCAGAAGCTGGGTGTTTAATGGAATTACAGGGGTGTCCAGCTGCTATGTGACTGTGGTTTTCCATGTGTTAGCATCCTCCTGTCACTGTGCCCCTTGTGGAGAGGATTTAACTTTTTTAAAAGGAAAAAAAATCCGAAACTCAGATCACGGTCATGTGGAATTTCCGTTTTAGGTCTGCATTTATTACTGCAGTCACAGCCCTGTTGCATCTTTCTTTGGGTGATAGTAGCCAATTTTTACCACCCTGTGAACCCCAGATGACTTAACTGAGCCTCTAGCAGCAGTTTGCCTCCCATCCTCCCAACTCACAGCTAAGCAGAGAATAGAAAAGCATTTCAATTATACAACCCATTTCTAACCAGCAAGGCTGCTGGTGAAGGTTTGAGTACAAATCTCTAGGGCTAATTAACTAGAGAGTAAAAGGAGAGCAGTCCCTCTCTTCCTGACTCTTTCCACCACTGTCTCCTTTAGAAAATACTAGTCTAAAGGTGAAGCTGTTTCAAGCCCTATCATCAACCTCCTGTCCAGGTTTCTTAAGTCTTTGTCTGACCTGTGGAAATGGTGCAAGTTCAGCTGCTGGGCTGGGAAAACTGTGCAGTACCATTCACCTTGTCTGAGCAGTGGGCAATGTAATCCCAGGCTGGACACATCCACCACAAGGGTGGATATGAGAATTACAATGTTATTTTTCTGCTGGTAGCAGGCAAAACTCTGAGATCTTCAGGTACCATGGAAATCCTGAGGGCCTGAAAATGTCTGAAAGAAAAGGGTGTTTCATGGCTTTTTCCACAGATGCTGGAATTTTCCAAGGAAGAGAGTCCTTGATCAAATTATTGTGTCCTTGGAACAGGCTTGTCTGATTTGTTGTTCTGTCCCAGAAGCCTCTCACTTTATGAAACTGCTAAACCAAGTAAATTAATTTAAAACATCTACTAACTCCTTCTTCTGTCATGCACCTTCCAATCTCTCTTCTGACACTTTATCTCTTTTCCTTCCCCAACTCAAAGAGGGATAAGCAGGCAGCTGACCCAGGCATTTTGGGATGAAACTGCACCAGGTGGTGGTCACAGCTCCCCAGTGCAGAGCACATTGCCCCCACTTGTTTCCTTTCACTGCTGTATTGTTCTGATTTATGCTGCAGTGAGCCAAAGGAAAATTAATTATTGTCAGAATCACATGTTGTAGGCAGATCGTAGCTCTGTGAAGAAACCTGTGAGACCATTTCTGAAGAGAAGCAGTTAATGAATTCTTGGTTTTTCTGGCACCATCATGCCTAAACTCATTTCTGAATAGCCTGCTTTTCTCAAGACTGCCTGCCCTTTTCCTACCTTTCCTGCCTTTATAGGGAGCTCTGATATAGTCACACCCTGCAGATTACACACACACACAGATTGAATGTGCATGCATAATTTTGGTGCCCGTAGTTTGCTACTATGAATATTACCATAGTGACCACTTCTCTTCCCAGGATGAGATGGACTTTTATATAGACTTGTTAACTGTAGAGTGCCAGCTTGTACGAGGAGGAGTAGTATTGGTGCTATGGCAGGATCAGGCCAGTCTGCTCTTAGCACATCAGCACGATATAAGAAAGAGGCTGAGGAACAAGAGCTGTTACCCTAAATGTACCAGATGACAGGCCAGTGAGTATGAGGCTACAGGCACTTACAGTGATTTCACTTTCTTTTTCTTTTCTGCAACTCATTGGTTCTGTTTCTAATGAGAGCTTGGAACGATTAGGAGAAACCAAATGGTTTTTTGTTGCATTTTTCTTAACTTAAAAATAACAGAAATGGTTTCAGCTGTGTCCAACAAGCCAGTTAGAAGATATAAGCTTCCAAGAAAATTTTCATGGAATACAGCAGAAATTTATTACTTAGTTTCTTCACAGATGGAAGTACATTCTTAACCCTGGACAGGGCCAAATGGGTCAGTACTTCTAATCTTGTGCAGGTCACTCAGCAGCACAGGCAAGGTAAAAGTCCCACTCTGTTTGGTGTGCTCTGGGTGTTATTTCTTTCTATGATTTCTTTGGCTTTACTCTTATGCTGCTCAGTTTTTCCCTAATGCACTGGCATGACCAGCTGTGTGAAAAATGCCTCAAGAGCAGCGAAGAGCAAAAATGCTGGTGCTTTCTCAATTTAACTAATAGTTACATAAAATGGAAGGTTTGTTCTTCCTTTCATTCTTTTCATTGAGTTTCATTGTTACTATTTGGCTTGAAACAAAAGCTTGCTTACAAATATTTGCCTCTTTTATTGTGATTTTTTTTCATTATAAGCTCTACACATTTATTAGCAGCTGCTGACCTTGGTGTAAAGCATCCCACTAATAAAACTTAATGTAGTTTTATTTGGAAAATGATTTTGTGCACTCTGGATATTATTCAGATTTATAAATAAATTAAATCCTTCACCCTGAGAGAGAAAAAGCAGTAACTGAGAGGCAGGAGATTGTTGTTGTGGTGTTTGGTGCAGTGACTTAATACCAAGAGAAGTCAGAGTGCTTAAGTATTCTTGTGTCAGCCTGAACACCCTTAAATAATGGGCTGCCTTTTCAGGTGAAGTACAGAGTGCTTGTAGCTTGTGTGAAAAACTTTCCTCCAATTTACCTGTCAAGTGCTGTCAAGCTCTAAGTGCTTAACAGTGTGAAGGAGGCAATGCCCATCTATCCCTTATTCCAGTAAGCTGGTTAGGTTGCTTTGGGTGACAACCCTGTGTTTTCAATCTCTTCCCAAAAAGTGTACATTCCTGTCTCCTGCTTCCTCCTAAGAAAAAGAGCATCTATCCATCGTTCATCTTTGTATAATATATACTTATTATACAAATATTTTTATATATTTGCTTTTTAGTTGGGTATTTGCATTCCCTCTGTTCGTTTCCATTTATATAAATCCAAAGGGCTAAATTCACTGCCCTGCATTGCTGTAACTCTAGTTACTCAGACGGAAACAGGCTGACTTTTGCCAGCAGTGAATTTCACCCAGTGACTGCAATAACCTCCCTGTGTACAGTTTTTCTGCTCCTTATGTTAATCACTTACGAGCTTCTCAGTGGGAAGAACGTTTCTCCCAGCCAGGGGCTCACTGCTGCGAAGTTAACTGTCGGCTGTTCATTCCCCAAGGCTGGGCCAAACCATCCCATTCCCTTGATGCATCCGAAGAAAATGACGGCTGGTCTAGTGCTGAAGAACCACTGAATTCATCGGATGCGGAGGAAGAAGGAGGAGGAGGGGGAGGCGAAATGAAGCTGGTAAGGTGAAATACTTTCCTATGGAGCTAAGCAAGTGATAACAGACATTGTGTGTGGCAGGATACAGTTTTCTTTTTCTTTTGTTTTTTTCTGTAGACATATGAATTAATTGTTGTAATGGGAACATTTCACTGAACGTTTTTCAGGGTGTGAGAATTCATGTATTGAATTTGCATATAATCAGAGTTTTAGTGCCTCAGTATATGTATATTTACACCATCTTCAGCATGTAGCTACATGGGAAAGAAAGGAAAAGTACTGTAATTGCATAACAAAAGCTGCAACATACCTTAAACTACTCAACAGAAATAATTTGTTTTCTTTCCTCTGTGTGCATTTAGACTCCTGGTAAATATACAGTTGTGACTGATTATGACAAAGGAGTTTCTGAAGAATTTACAGTGAAAAGTGGAGATCTAGTTCAACTGATTCGTGAAGGGGAGGATGGACTTTGGTACGCAGATCTGTGTTTGGAAATTTTTATACGCAGAACTGTGTTTGGAAGGCAGATGTTTAGGGCAAAACTTTCAAAGGCATCAAATGAAGCAATCTGACTTCCAACTTTTTTAATATATTTTTTTAGGTATGTAAAGAACCTGAGCACTGGTAGAGACGGTTTGATCCCAGCAACCAATCTCCTGATGCTCATAGGCAATTCAAAATCAGCTCAATCTTTAAGCAGCTCTGGTAGGCTATTTAATTTAATGAGACAATTGTCTCTCTGAAGATTCTTATTATCAAAGAAAGTCATGAAAAACAACAACTATATAATATTTTCTTGTGTTGTTTTTTTTTTCCCTTTTCTTTCCCAGAATCAGGCACTGCCTCCAGCACTCTGAGCACATCATCAAGTTGCAGTGATAGCTGCAATGTCAGCAGCACCAGCTTCTCTGACATTAAGGGCTAATGTGAACTTTTCATCCCACCTCCCTGGAAGGTAAATCTGAAGGCTGTCATTTGCTGCAGAGTTCTGGACATTGGACTTCATTGGAGAACCACCACTAATGTGTTACCAGCTCTGAGTATTTTTAGTGGTGACTTTTACAGGTTCTTCCAGAAGATCCCAATAAAAAGTGCATGGAATGTGAAGTTGTAAATAAAAGTTAAATGATTTGAAATAGGGTTTTGTAGAGGTTTCTGCTCTGAAGAGCTGTTAGCATAAAGCGCGTTTTCTCTTTGACACACAATCAGGTTTCTGCAGAACTGTATCATTTTGTAACAGCCAGAATCTGAATGTGAGCAAACAAAATGTGTTCAATGCTAAATGCTATTGTAAACTAATAACATTGCAATCACTGTACAGGATAGGTATGAGGAAAATAAATCCAAGTTTACAATTTCTTCTCCCCAAAAACCCCTTTCTCCAAGGACATACCTCGGTCAATGCAGTGAATGGGACTCTTACGGCAAGGAGGAAGGAGGTTTGGTCCACCCTTTTCTCTTGGGTGTTCAGGATATTCTTCTGCTCCCGAGAGGCTGGGATGCAGACGTGACCAATTCACTGACCACAACAGCATCAAAAGAAACTATTATTTTATCCTTTCCGACCTTTTAATGATGTGTGCAATGGAATAGCTCTTTTTTGAGGTATTTTGGCCTCACAACCAAGTTCTTTACCAAGATCACTGTGTTTTCATAGTCTTGGCAATTTAATAGTATCTTTTTCCTTATGTAGGTGCACAATGAAACACAAATGTTCTTATTCACGAAATGATTTTTTAATAGATGGTAATTGCATGGCTACTTTCAGCTCTCACAATTGTAACATGCAGTTACAGGCAGAGGAAACTATTGTACCTGCACTGTGGGTCAAGAGCCTTTCTTCAAACAAACCTATGAGGGCTGGAAATTCAACATATTTTTAGTCCATAGTGTTTGTTCCAGATTCATTGAAAGAGGAAAAAAGCCCAATAACATACTTTTTCTATAAAAGGGGAGCACAGGAGAAAAAATCTTAGAGAAGAGTCAAATTTATGCTACAGAAAATTATTTTAAATTTTTTAAAGGAAAGGTGATGCTAAACTTGCCAATTTTCAGGGTATGTATGATGTAAGCCAACTTGCAATGTTGTAAATTTTCACTTTGTCAGATGTTCTTTGTGTCCTTACAAACACTACAAAACTATGTGCATGTATAGAATACTGTGTTCATTCCTGTCCATCTCTCAAATATTTTTGGTTATATGAAAACAGGTTTTTAACTGATTCATATACCATATTATTTAAAAATAATGGGGACATGAAGAGTGTAACTTTTCAGAAGCACTAAGCACAGCAGATTGTCAGTGGGAACTGCTGTTAATCACCAGACCCTCTGATGGCTGAGCCCAGAAGTCTATCTTTTTGCCAGAATTTTATGTTTTAGAGGCTGCAGCTTAGAAAACTTAAATGACAAACACTCCTAAGAATGATGCAGAAGCAACCCTACCCCAGATGCAATCAAAATGCAGCTGGCCATGGTCAGCACAAATTAAAACCTGTATATACACACACACACATGTATTTATGCACATATATATGTGCATGTATGTGCTTGTGTGTATATATGTGTGTGTAGATATGTATATGTGTGTAGATATAATGTATCAATGTAAAAGATGTATTTATAGTCTTCATGCTGCTGAATGTGTCACTTTACAATTCATAAATACTTAGGTTTCTCGCAATACTGCAATATAAATGCTGATCAGGGTTTTACTTCAGGCATCTTTTTCAACACAGAAATCCTCTGATCTTTTTTTAATTATTCCATATAATACTGTGCTGACCAAGAATATTTAGTCTGATATTTAACAATGGAATAGAAACATGAGATTCAGCTTATCTTCATCTATGTAAGTTATTTTGTAAATTATCTGTAACATAATTTACTTATATATTGCTGTCATCGCTAGGATGAGACTGTTGTTTCATTTCTCACTGCAGCCTCATTTGTGTTATTTCAATGGTTTTTTCCACATCATTGCACTTTAATACAACCCATTTCACCATTTCCTTTTTTACTGCTGTTGTGAATTAGAAGTTCAAAGTCAGAGGTCTCTACTGTAATTAATTTGAATAAATTTCAGCGCTTCTTGCTGAATGCCTTTATATACATATGCTCTGGGGTTTATTTTGTCTCACAGTCTTGAAAGCTTCTTATGGGTATCATATTAAAACAGAGAGACATTCTAGGGTTTGGAACAGAAAAACAGGTCTGTGTGTCTAAATCTTCTGCCTGCTCATTCTGGGACCATCTCAGAAAAACACCATTTCACCCTTGTGATTGTGTCTCAGTTAGAATCACTTGCCAGGCACTAGGGAGTTAAAGCCTGTCTGCAGGCTGAGGATAAAAAAATGAAAGCCAGTGACAGGTAATTGGATTGATTCCCTTTTTCCCACATACTCTTTTGTGAAAGCAAGCACATTGCTCTTGGGTTTTCCTGAAGAAAGCTGTGTATCCCGTGGATCCTGAGGTCTTAGCAGAGCAAGTTGGAGGTCTGCATCTGGCCACGGCTGAGTGAGAAACAAGACACCATATTCACCCCTGCTGCATCTGAAGAGGGGGACATTCTTGTACATTCACTGATTAATGACTTTAAGGACCGTCATGCCATGGTAGGAAGTGAATTTCACATTGACTGGGGTGATTTGGGCTGAGTTGTTGGCCATGTGCATTACATAAGCCACTTAAGGTGTTATTGAGATTTGATTGCTTCTTTTTACTGTTGTTCTTGCTAACATAACAGCTCCCTCTGTAACTGGTAGTCCTAATTTTGTAAGCAAAAGAAGGTCCAACCTTTTTGAGTAGAGCAATATCATACTTGTTAGAGCAAAAGAATGAAAGAATTCCAGCCCAAATGTACCTTAGTAAAGAGTAAAAGTAGAGTTTTCTATATAAAAACCTAATAATCATTCTCTCAGAGTTGGGGCACAGTCTTTCATAGACAGAAGCAGTTTGCTAGTTGGAATACAAAACCTTTTCTACATCCTGCACAAATGTTGTCATTGAGAAAAACTGTGGATGTTGGACCATAACCCATTTACATCACAACACAAAAGGGCAGGAACTCCCATTCCCCTTCTCAATGATATGTTAGATGTTACTATGAACTCCACTGTGAAGTTTGGAGTGTCCACACAAGTGCCCAGAATTAGCAGCCTCCCTAGATGTGTATGGGCGAGCCCCAGATCTGCCTGGTATAATGAAGCTACCCAAATTCAGGGGTATTCAGGTAAATTCAGGTTAAAATAATCAAATCCTTTAATTACGGATGTAAGAATAGAAGAGATAGATTCTGTTGTTCCCTAAGACTTTGTGTAAACAGTGTTTAGAGATTGTATTACCAAAATAAGACATTTAGATATTGAAGTACTTTCTCTGGGTTTTCATTTGAAAGGAGCTGAATTTTTATTCATTCCCCATCCACTGATAGGACAGCAAGGTCCCCAGCTGCATTTAAAAGACTGTGGGTTTTCTAGTGGTGCTGTTGCAGCTGGGATGGTCTCAGGACACAGTCAAGAAAAGATCTGTAGCAGAGTTAATATCTCTCATTGCCAACAGAGATAAGTGGCATTAACCAGACAAACTTTGGGGCTGTTTGAATCAAAAATTTGAAACCCTCTCCTCCTCCTTCGAGTAGCAGTGCTTGTCAGAGAGTTTGGGGCCAGGATACCCAAGGATACTTAAAACCTTTAAAACTCCCAAATGCTACTGTAATCATTCTGGAGGGCTTCTGAAGAGGGAGGGAGGGAGGGACATAGGGCTGGTTCAGCAAGGAGAAAAAGGCTAAAGGTGTAATTATTAAGAGTTCCCAATAGATGGCTCCCGAAATACAAATGGAAGAGAGAGACACACACCAGGTTAGTTTCACAGTCAGCGATTCCATCAGAACAAAAGCTGATACCAGGAAGTACAAAAGAACCATAGCCTCAGCCCAGCCCCAAAGGCGACAAACACCAAAACAGCAAACAAGCACTACAAGTAAAGTATGGTGTAACACTACCCTGAACACTACTCTGGGAACAAGCACAACCACTCTGGTGGCAAATAAATCAACTTTGTGACCAGTGACTATTAAACCAATGCAATGAAGGCTTATAACAAACTTGGTCTAATACACTCTGGTCAGATCAGCTATCTCAACTTTCCAGGTCCTATGTTGGGCACCAAGGGGACTGTCATGGTTTAACCCCAGCCACCAACTAAGTACCAGGCAGCTGCTCACTCACTGCCAGCCTCTCCGTAATTTGAGAAGGAGAATCAGGAAAAATGGGTTGAAATAAGGACAATGTAATAATTAAAGTAAAATATAATAATATTAATAATACTAATAGAACAATATTAATAGTATAAAAAGGAGAGAGAGAGAAAACCCAAGAGAAACAAGTGATGCACAATACAATTGTTCAGCACCCACTGACATGCCCACCCTGTTTCCANCAGGCAGCTGCTCACTCACTGCCAGCCTCTCCGTAATTTGAGAAGGAGAATCAGGAAAAATGGGTTGAAATAAGGACAATGTAATAATTAAAGTAAAATATAATAATATTAATAATACTAATAGAACAATATTAATAGTATAAAAAGGAGAGAGAGAGAAAACCCAAGAGAAACAAGTGATGCACAATACAATTGTTCAGCACCCACTGACATGCCCACCCTGTTTCCAAGCAGTGATCATCCCCTCCCAGCCAACTCCCCCCAGCTTATATCCTGAGCATGACATTCTATTGTAAGGAATATCCCTTTGGCCAGTTTGGGTCACCTGTCCTGGCCATGCTCCCTCATGGCTTCTTCTGCAGCTCCTCACTGGCAGAGCATGAGACACTGAAAAGTCCCTGGCAGGGTAAGCGCTGCTCTGCAACAACGGAAACATCAGTGTGTTATCAGCGTTATCCTCATACTGAATCCAAAACCCAGCCCTGTACCAGCTATTGGGAAGAAAATTAACTCCATTCCAGCTGAAACCAGGACATTTGGGATCTAAGACAGTAAGGAATGGGAGCTCTTCTTTAAAAACACAGCTCTTTAAGCAATGAACTTGGCCCAGCTGAAGTTAGTAGGAAACAGCTTTGCGATGAGATCTGTGACTTTGAAGTTCTTGAAAGAAGAGCTGTAATGCAGTCCTGGGAGTGCTGAATCCACAGTGAACCTCCTCAGGTTCATCCCCGATGGAGCCTAATGGCATAAATTTTTCTTGGAAGAAGGACAGTCCCCATATGAACTGATTCTTTTTCCCAGCACTTGGGCTTCTTCTGGGCTCTAAAAATAACTGAATGTTTGGCTGTATTCCCAAGAAATAAAAGCAAAATCTTTCAGGTTTAAGGGATGCCAAGAGAGGAAGGAAGGCAAAAGGAAAATACTGCATCAGTCTCCTAAGGATGTACAGAATCTGCACATTACAAAGAAAGCAGAGGCTGCAGAGGTGCTGCAATGCCACCGTAGAGTGGCAGCCACCCCACCCTCCCTGACAGGAAGATGCCCACCCAGCCTAAGAAAATGCAGGCAGTGGGGGGCATAGGTGCAGAGCCAGGCTGGCCTCAGGTACAGAAGGCAGAACTTCATTCTCTGATCTGCATGGCTTATTCAACTAGATGGGACTAGATCTTTCCCAAGAAGATGAGACAAAAAGAAATTTTCAAGCAGCTCCAACAAACTTAGGTTTAGTATTTTTAATCTGAAGATGCACTTGCTATTTTCAACTCACTGCCACAGGCAGGTGAACAAGGAGTGAGGATCATGTTGGCAGGCTATGAGGTATTGAGAGGGTTCCCAAAAAGTGGCATAGGGCTGCTGTATCTTCTTTTGCATTCCAGTAACTGGCCTCCTTTCTCTGCCTGGGACAGGACATGCCATCCATTCCCAACTGTCCCAGGAACTGGGCGGCTGGGAATTAGCCAGGCTGTGATCCAGAGAAGTGTCTGGATGCCGCCTCTTGGGAAAGTGATTTCAAAGCAGAACATCCTGTTGTGTGCACTGCCCCTAAACAACCGGACTGCATGCAAACAACAGCCAGGAGCCTGACTTTCCTAAGCAATTGTAACTTCTGCAGGGAGTTATGCTGAGCAGTGGCAGCAGAGGAAAAATCCAGCTGTTGCTTTCCTTTGCTGTAGCACTCAGATGCAGGGCTGACCCTCCTTCCTTTCCACGCGGGAGGGGAGAACAGCCTGGAAAACACTCCAGCCTTCAGGCAATGCTTCACTTCTCATAGACAAACATGCTCTTTACCTTGCTGCTATCTTAAGTAAATATTTCCCCAAGAATGTTGTCAACTCTCCAGTCTGATGCCATCAATTGATTTCCATTAAATCAGAGGACTGCTTATGTTCCAGATAAAGCACTGTCTGCAGATTGGCCCCTCAAACCCCTGTAGTTACTAATGAAGTACAACGTGGATCAGCTCAGTGCCATTTCCAGCTGGTAAAACTTGCCAGGCCACATGGGTCTGGCAGTAAAGATGGAGGGAAACAGTACAGGGTGTCTCATGCTGGTTAATTAGTGTCTCCAAGCAAATTCAGGCAGAAGTGCAGAGTTTCAATTGGTGACAGAAAAATGGGAATAGACAGATGCCCGTGGTACAATCATACTCCAAAGCACTGAAAAGCCATATCATGACTGCTAATGGAAGATAAATATCACATCACTGCTCTCTGCATGCAGGGCTATGTGGCCAAGTTAATGCCTGTCCTGTGGATTCAGGGTCCCAGCATTTATGTTTCTCATGAAAAAGGAGTGTTAAATGGAAAATGCAGGCCCGCAGGTAGCAGCCTGTGTAATCAGCATAGCCTTTGCACGGGTCAGGAGAGCACACTTCAAAACCAAGCTCCCCGCTTGTGTGAAAAGGGCACATTGCAGGATTTGCATGTGCCCTACTGCTCAGCTCACCAGGCTGTCATGGATCTTTTGCTGTTTCCATGACTCGCCGGCCCCTCCTCTGGCTCCAAGCATTTGAAGCCGAGCTCTTTGGCCAAACAGTCCTTGCCGAAATGTCAATACACTACCGGGACACTGCCCCACAGGGCTCATCATGATTTCCAGGCAGTGTGTGGCTTTGTTTCTCTGCTTTCTGCTACTGATCCCTCTTTCTCTGGATGCAGGTATGTTGTGGGATATGGCTATAATTTTGTTTACTGGCAATGGACCTCTTTCCTGTTACTGAGATGATTTCCACTGCAAGTTTTGAGCACTGTTGCGTGTTTGTCCTGTCTCCTGCTGCGTCTGTGAGTTATTCTAAGGCTCTTGTTTGCTCTCAGTGATGGCTCCATACACTTGTTCTGCCAACTAAGGAAAAGCACCTCTAGACTGCTAAATTAATTTATTATCTTGGTGCACAGACAGCAGGCAAACCACCAGCTGTCTGCCCACTACATGAAGAAAGGAACTGGGATTTATTGGTATTTCATCTAGAACTGGGACATTTTTCAAAGCAAAGCACCGATAACCTGTCATTCAGCTGCTGAGTAATTAAAGAGGTGAGGATGCACCCTGTTTCAGCAGCAGCGCAAGGCAGAGAGGAGGTAGCGTGTCAGAGGCTCCAGTATGTGTCTGAAAATTAGCTCCCATATTAATAAAGCAGATCCAGTGCTCTCAGATTCCCAGTTAGCCATGGACTGGGTCTCCTGTGTAGCAGTGAGGAAAGGTGGGAGTAGCAAAGTCAAAAGTGTTGCAATGCAAGTAAGTGGAAAATGCCAAAATAACAGTGGGTGGATGTCCCAGCCATGCGCTCAGGCACGCTCCTCTCTGAGTCTGTGCCCATGCACTGGTACATGTGCCTGCAGTATAAGGTTAATTAAAAGACTTTAAAGAAAGCTGTATTAAATGCATGCAGCCTGACTTTGAAATCATGGAAAGAAGACCCAGTTGACAGTCCTATAATGACCAAATGTTTATGAAGCACCCAGAGGTAAATTCAGTGCACACCACACATTGTGCACACCATACTTATTCCTTTAAGTAACTTTGAAATATAGGGGAAAATTACCAGTATTTTGCATGTAATTCAGCAAATATTCTGATTAGACACAAATGTTTATGGAGACACCTCACATCACTTCAGACTGGAATAAACCCTCTCAGCATCTATATTTGTGTGTATATTGGTGGGGACACACATGAGTCTTGTCCTCCAGCATCCCTCAGGGCCCTTTCAGCAGGTAGAAGATAACTCCCACTCTGTCATGGGTTATGTAGCAGAGAATATCCTGAGGAAAGGCACGAGGCATGCATCAGCATAACCCCAAATCTACCCACAATCACAGGTGAAAATAAAGCACTGAAATGAAGCTGTTGTCATGAAGCTCAAGAAGCTCCTGCCAACATAAAGGAGAAAAAAAAAAAAAAGAAAAATTAATAATTTCAAGACTTGTTCTGTGTAGAACATGTAGAACATGAAGCAAAAATACCCACCAGCACTGGGGCTTCTTGCTTCTTATCCTGACTTATACTGGGAGAGCATAGTTGTGTGATGTGCTTATATCCTGAGGCTGAGGAGCAGGTCAGCACGGTGACAATGACATTAGTGCTTCCAGTGCACACTTCTGCCAGTTGCAAGTTGAGACAACTCTAGAAAATGAGCTCTCTGATGCCTGCTATCAAACCTATGTATCCAATGTCTTTCCAAAGCATGGCAGAGACACACAAGAAGACTCTTTCAAGGCTGCCGTCTGTGGTGCTGACAGGAGCTAGGAGCCATTCACAGGCTCCACTAAGAAATGCAATTAGCATTGTCCATCCTTCCTATGTACCTTAATGTAACCTTTTCCACAGAAGAAAACTAAAGCTAATGTATCAAAGCTGTGGTTTTTAATTGTGGTCTACTAGTGGTGGGTAAGTCCCTTCTTC
This sequence comes from Ptilonorhynchus violaceus, assembly GCA_013397565.1. Taxonomy (NCBI): domain Eukaryota; kingdom Metazoa; phylum Chordata; class Aves; order Passeriformes; family Ptilonorhynchidae; genus Ptilonorhynchus; species Ptilonorhynchus violaceus. The sequence continues at coordinate 16,168 of VZRJ01009407.1, read as the reverse complement.
AGGTCCAACAAGTGGAGGGGTGTGAAATAACTTGTGACTGTGGGTGAAGGGATGACTGTGGTCCACCTGTCACTGTGACTGACTGTAGCAAGTACAAAAAAATCAGGTGCCATGTACACCAGGGCTAGATAAAGTGATACAGGCTTTCCAGCTGCTACAATTGAAAGAAACTGCTACACATATTAAGATGCACATGACATGTGACAGTACCTTAGGAGTCACTGACACACATACAACATACATACAATGCTGTTGTAACACACCATCTTCTCCTGAGTTCCAGGATTTATAAAATTCATGTGTTGTCACTTTACCTGTGAGGCAGGCCAGAGAAAGAAGACTCTTCCACATCTGCCCATTTCTTTCCTAAAGTGTCTCAGAAAAAGCTTGGGAAGCAGAAAAGCTTTCACCGGAAATCGTCCCCCCACCCTCTCTGTCTGGCAAGTGCAGCTGTATGACAAACGCAACATGCTGCTGTTTTTCAGTCTTTCTAAAGCAGGAAGAGGCAAGCAGTGTTTTGCAAAGGCAAAGACGAGCCAACAGCTTCCTTGAAGAGATTAAACTGGGGTCAGTAGAGCGAGAATGCATGGAAGAAAAGTGTTCCTATGAGGAGGCAAGAGAGATTTACCATGATCATGAAAGGACAGTAAGTAACACAGGGCTGAGTGAGCACTCATTGTCATAAGGACTCCCCCTGCTCAAGGGTGTGCTTTGACACTTAAACCACCAGAGTTAAAAAAGCACTTTGTGTCCTGCTGTTTGCATCTTTCTCTTGTATCTACAGGGGGGGACACAGCAGCAGTGAGGGCACACTGCACGGGCAATCCCAGGCAGTACCCATCTAGGGGATAGTGGGAGAATGGATGCTCTCTAAGTCATCTCCCCAAACCCCCAGTACTGCCTGCCCTGACAACACTTTAAATTACTGTATTGTGCAACATCTTTTTCAGTTTCAGCTACACAGAGCTTATTTATGGATGACCCATTTGTGTGTGTTATACAGGGTCCTTCTCTATTAGTATATCAAAATAATGTATATTCTAGAAAATAAAGTAGAATATTTTATGAAAATTAACTGTCAAACTATAAAGGCAGAAGAGGCATCACTCTGGCTGTCTGTAACCTATCCTGCGCCACAAGGGCTGTAAGACTTGAGTTGATTTTTCTTTACTTAAATCTCACATCTTTTTCTTCCAGGAAGAGTTCTGGCGCATCTATTCCGGTACGATCATTCAGGATGTTCTAACAGCTGTGAAACACTCCCACTGCTGCAGCTCTTTGCATGAGCTGGACTGACACTGAATGTTTTACAGACCCTAACGAGTGCGCCTCCAACCCCTGTCAGAATGGCGGGATTTGTGATGACCAGTTTCAAGATTATGTTTGCCGCTGTCCTGTTGAATATGAGGGCAAAAACTGTGAAAAAGGTCAGCTGTGGCATAACTTTACAAAATAAAAATGCCATTATTAATTCAAATGCAAGGCATTGAGATAAACAGTAGCAATCATTACAATTCAAGATTTGGACTAGACGATCCTCATTGGTCCCTTCCAGCTCGGGGTATTCGATGATTCTGTGATTCCACATCCTTCTAGCTGTGACAGCTACTGTTCATACTGCTTCTGGTGTCGCGTAATGGATCTGTCCAGACAGCAGTCAGGCACTGCAAGGCAGTGAGATACTTATTGTCCTATAATGACTTTGTAAAAAAAAAAAAAAAGAAAAATTGCCTTTTGTGCACCAGCTGAGAGAAAAGGAGGAATTTTCTTCCTACCCAAGTACTGAAGTTACTTCAACTTAGCAGCTCAATGCAGTACGTGAGAACTACACCGCATTTGCACGGTACAAAGCCCGAAGGGAAAGATCCAGCTGTTAACGAAGTTAACATACATCTTTCCACTGATTTCAGAGGACACTGCACATTGAGTGTTACATCCTCAGAACATGCAGAGTCCGAACAAGAGCTAGGCACTCACCAAATCTAACCAAGCAGTCTCAACAGTCATCCCAGAGGCTCCTTCTGCTAAATGGAATTATAATTTTTCAGTCATGTATTACAACGGTTACCACACAATTACAGTATCTCCATTCTTGAGACAGCTCAGGTACTGTACAAATGCAGACTGATTTAATTTTAGAGATATATTCCTTAAGCAAAGCCTATTCTTCCCTAATCCCTGGAGATCCAGGCCTACCTAGCTTTTGCCAAATGAAAGGTGCTTTTGATGAAGTTGCTCTACATAAATCACAAAAATCTTCTTTCCTGCCTTGCTTCCCTGACAACATTCCAATTGCAAGTTATTGATGTTAAGCACAAAAATCCATGTCTTGAAACCTAAATGCTTTCTCTCTGACTGCAGCTGTGGCTGACAAACTGAAGTGCATTAATGAAAACGGTGGCTGTGAACAGTACTGTACTGACAAGCACTCCAAAATACGAGTGTGCTTCTGTGAGGATGATTACACTTTAGCGAGCGATGGCGTGTCCTGCATCCCTCGAGGTAAGACATTATGAGCCAGACATAAGGCTAAGTCTCATGACACTATGAGCTAAGTCTAAGCCAGCTCTGGAAGAAATGTTTTCAATGTGTACACATCAGAAGGTGCAAGATAAAACCCTTAGATAGCAGATCCCCACCTCTTCTCCATGGGCAAAGCCCCAAATCGTACATTTGAGCTCCTGGTGCAAGTTAGCCACCCCAGAAAAGCAGCTGTCAGTGTGCCCACCAAGCAGAGATCCTTCTGGACTTCTTCCTGGCCCCCGAGGTCCACTCCTCCGGAACGTGGAAAGTTAAAGTTTGAACATCCCACCTGCTCAGAGCTAGGAGGGAGCTGAACTCACCTCTTCCTTTGGGAATGCACTCACCACTAGTCGAGTAGAAAAGAACAGAGCAGCGGAAACAAGCTCCTGGCTCCAAGGTGATCTCAATAAAGCAGAGCAGCAGGTGGTCAGGGATTTGGGGTCAGGCTGAGGGGTTTCTGGCGAGTGGAGGGCTTCACATGTCCTTTTTTATTTTAGCTTACACCCACAGTAGGAAAATATTTGGGGGGCAGCTTTGTTTTACTGTTGCCTCTCCAATCTGAAATTGTGACTAGATTTTATTACTGTATTTATTTCAGCACAGGATTCAAGAGAGGAAGAGGCCTATTAAAACCAAAGAAAATTTTTTCTTTCCTTTCTTTCTCTTTCTTCCTTCCTTCCTTTCTTGCTTTCTTTCTCTTTCTTTTTCTTTCTCTCTTTCTCTTGTTTCTTTTTTCTTTTCCTTTCCTTTCCTTTTCCTTTTTTCCTAATTGGTAGGAATAAGACACTTTTGGTATTCCTACACACACTATAGCTAGGTATTTCTTTCAGTCATCTAGCAAGGCAAATTTCAACTAGGACTAGGCTAGTGCAAGTTAATTATTTTGCCAATACATAAGCTGGCACCTGACTCTCTTGCAGATGCCTCCTTGAATTACTTTATTAGAAGGAAAATGAGACCCCTGGGGATATGAACATAAGAACATAACGGACAGAGCTGCAGGGAGCATGCAAAGTAATTCTAAGGGGTAATGCCCCCTTACACACACCCCAATGAAGCACTCATGCAGAGAGCTGATAATGACAACCTAGCTCTCAACAGCAACAATTTCATTAGAAAAAAATGTCTACTAATGTGCTTATCCCTTATTAACAGATTCTGCAATACCACGTGATGGGAAAGCTGCTTTCATTAAAAGCTGAGAACAAAGAATTTAAAATTCCTCACAGGCTTTTCAGTGCATCTTCCCCTGCAAGGAAGATGTATTTGTTGCTGCTTGCTTCTTGGGGACAAAAATAACCATAGAGCTGACCATGTATTGCAAGTAGAGAAAACTGTGTAACTGCCAGGCTGACAGTTCCCCCATTGTCCTTCTGTCATCTCCCACAATCACCCAAACTTGTGTTGCCCTACACGCAGCACTAGAAACTATGGGTGTAGTGTGTTATGTCTGTTCTGATCTTTCACCAGCTGCCACCAAAAAGCTAGTCCTGTTTCTCCATACCTTGTGTGTACTTGTAAAACCTTGATAGATCCATGGAGATGTTGGATGCAGCTCAGTGTAGACTATAGGGCCCATAGACTATAGAAAGAGAGCACTCCCCCTCACAGTGTTACCACACAGTGACTGCCAAACAGAAGGGACAGTGTGTTCAGCTACAGCACAGACACGTGGCACACAGAAACCCACAAACGTAGACCTTCTTCTTCACAGGAAAACTCTGCTGGGTGAAGGATGTACTGAAAACACCAAGACTTCCTCTGTGCTACCGCTTAGTCGCAGGTTCAGTCAGGATTTGGTTCTCTTTATTGCCAGCCTTCACATGCTGGCTCAGGCAGAACACAGAGATGTGCAGTCTGGAAGAATCCAGCATGCTCTGGACACAAGCAAACGAGGTAGTCTGGGAGAGACATACCAGAGACAGTGTCTGCTCTTAGGACATCTTCAGCTCTGCCCAAACAACAGATGGCAAGATGTGCACCCCCTGCTTAAGCCTTTGTCTCACCATGCTGTGGATGCTGTGCACTTGGTACAACTGACTTAAAGTCAGCAGGAGCAATGAAAATATGTAACTACAGAGCTTGTCAGAGTCACTCCTGCACTCCAGCCTGCAGCCTACCTCATCGTGTTGACATGTATCTTAAACAGGTTTTATTGTTTGCAAAGCCCTGTGGTAGGTGAATACATGTCAATGATACTGTATGGGCCTGAACTCTAATTGTAAGAGCATTTCTGGCTGCTTCCAAACAAAAAAGACTACTTACCTGCTGAGCTGCTTTACATTATTTTTGAGAATCCATGCTCTCAGACTAGAAATCAGTTTTTCAGCTAACATAGATGCACTGAAGATCTTGCACATTTTGCTGTGAATTCAGGACAATAAAATCACATTTGCTGCTTTTTGTTGTTTTGGGGTTTGTTTTTTTTTTTCAGTGAAATACCCATGTGGAAAAATACCAGTGCTGGCAAAAAAAAATTCAACTGCACAAGGGAGAATAGTAGGTGGTTTAATCTGTCCTCCAGGCGAATGTCCATGGCAAGTGAGTTTTCAAAAATCTCTCATTACTTTTTAAATTTCCTTCTGAAATCACTATCTTACATTCATTGCTTTAAATCTATTATGTTAAAAAGTCATTAAAAATGCCATGTCTTGATAACCAAATTCTCTCTTCATCCATAGCCAGCAGATCCACCTGTTTCATTTAGGCACCTTAGCCTTGTTGTGGAGCACCTGCTTTCACAGGGGTAGAGTGGTCACACAGCTGTCTCTATCTATCTCCTGACTCCTTAGTCCTTAACTTTACTGCCAGCAAGAATTTTAGTTTCAGCTTCCAGGGATACGCTCTTGGCTGTAATAGACAGGGTCCCTACTACAAGATGCAGAAAATGTCAAGGGGAAGACTTCCCCTGCTGAGTTCTCCATGCAGTCAGCATGGTATTGTCGAATGCAGTTGCATAAAGGGACAGAAAGAAGCAATGTGAAACCTGTCTCTACTGAGATTTAGGTCAAGCACATTTGATGTAAGACATAAATTTGCTTTATGTTGGCAGGCCCTTATAATACAGGATCAGAAAGAAACATGTGGTGGTACCCTGCTTTCCCCAGAGTGGGTGGTCACTGCAGCTCACTGTTTGGAGTATACTCACCCTAAACAGCTTCGGGTGAGACTGGGTATGTATCTTCCCCTCTTCATCTTATCAAGGTGGTGGCAGCTTCTCATCCTAATAAAACCAGAGTAAAACGCTTTGGTAGTACAAGGTAATTGTCCTACAGAGTTGTCAGACTAGAAACACCCTATATCCTCAAACGTCCAAGGAATCAAGGAGCTACCTGACATGACCTGCAATTAATAACTCTTTCAGGTGATCACAAAATAAATGACGATGAGAAAACTGAGCAAGAAAGTGGAGTCACCAGGATGATCATTCATGAAGGATACACGAATGGACACGTCAATAATGATATTGCCCTCTTGAACCTGGAAACACCAGTGAATCTCACTGACTATGTGGTGCCCATTTGTTTGCCTGAGAAAAGGTTTGCTGTGCATGAACTGACCAAGATCAAGCGCTCCACAGTAAGCGGATGGGGACGCCTAATAGATGGAGGCGCCACCTCTTCTGTTCTGATGAGAATTGATTTGCCACGTGTAAAGACACAAGAATGTGAAAGAGAGACCAATTTAAATATTACAGAGAATATGTTCTGTGCAGGAGACCTGTCTGGGGTTAAGGACTCGTGCAAGGGAGACAGTGGTGGTCCTCATGCTACAAAGTACAAGGATACTTGGTTTCTGACTGGGATTGTCAGCTGGGGAAAGGGCTGTGCTGTTCAAGGCACCTATGGGGTTTACACAAGGGTATCCAAATACATCGACTGGTTGAAGAAGCACATGGACTAATGATGTTGAGCCAGAGCATTTCCAGGTCATGTTATTGTGCCGCAATCCCCCTGTGCCATTTTCCCATTGAAGGATTCCTTCATTATCTTAGATATGTGATACATGTCATACCCACAACAGTATTAACGATTTGAAGTGAGCCTAATGCCTACTTGAATACATAAAATAACTTCCCTCTCGGTGTTGTTTGTAAACTTGTGTATCTTGTCAAGCAGGCACAGAATGACCATGACAAACCAGACTCAATGTCCCTCTTGTTCTGCATCCATTTCTGCCAAAGGACAGAGCTAGATGCTGAGAGAAAGACTGTCAGCAACAGATCATGCAGATTACAATCCTTCCTCCAGCTACCCTCTCAACTTCTGGTAATCAGTGAAGTACAGACTTCCTGAGCCAGAAGTTGCATTAGATTGAGCAGTCAGGAATAAACCCCTTGTCTGTAATTGTGTGCAATCTCCTTTGAATACACTTATGCTTCTGGCTTTCATAACTTCCTATGGTATGGATTCTGTAACATAATGATGAAATAGCAGAAAAAAAATAGAAAAGGTGTTTCTTTTAGCTTATGTTAAAGTAGCTTTCTCCCACAGTTGCAGTGGCAAGAGGGAGATTTGAGGAGGAGGAACTGCAGACGATCTCCCGGACAAGAAATCTGGGAAAAGGTTGATTCCATATTTACAGGTCTGCTACGAAAACTTGGTTTAAATCTTCTTGCACCAAGCATTATTGCTATAAGGTTATTAAGTGCAATATTTAACCCTATATTTATCAGTGATGAAGAATACCACTGATTTAATCTTATCTTTGCCTTGGTATTATGCTTGTCGATACAAAGAGTGCAAATGAAAGGGAATGTTTGTTTCATTTGTTGTCCAGTATAATCTCAATTGTATTCTCTATCCTGCGATCTAAAACCAGAATAGGATAATTGTCTAACCATCTGCAAAACACTGACCAAAGACCATTCACTAAAGTCTTAGGGCGTAAATGATAGAACCTGAAGCACTCTGAAAACATATACAGTTTAAAAGTATAGTTTCTAACTCTAGCATGAAAAGAGTGAAAAGGTGAGGAAGATAAAACTGAGACTAGGAGATTAGAAAGCAGTTTAACCATCTCATGCAAAACTTATGCTCTGGATTGTTCAAATAAAGCAGGATATCAACTCAATTAGAAAAGCTTATCAGCAAGTAAGACACAACTGATCATACTCTATTATTAGGGGAAAACATTGACATTGTACGGTACATATACCACGCAATACTGAACAGCCTATAACCTACTTTACCGACACAGAAGAAGGTTATACTGTTCATTTAAGTAGTGAACTGAACTGGGAAAAGCAGCAAATTGCAGAAACCTGAGAAACAAGACGTGTTACAGTATTGCAAACATGCACTAGAGGTTCTCCTTGCTCCTAAAAGGAGTCCCATCTCAGGGAGGAAGGTGAGTAGAAGTACTGACCAGCAAATAAAGCCTCATTTTCAGTTAGATGAGGTACTGAGCATTGTAAAATCATCCACGACGACCCCTCAAGCTAGAACAGTTTGTGTTTTCCATGATCCACAAGATGATTTCTCCTCTATAACATTCCAGTGTAAATACTGACATTCATGAATAAATAATCTCGTAGAAAAAGAGTAAAACTCTGAAAGAAATCAGTATTAATAATGGCTGCACAAACTGACTTTTTCAAAACAAAGCTGGGGCTTAGATATATTTTTAATATAACAGGCTGTTTAAGCAAGCCAAGAAGATGAAGGAGACTTGATGACGGCTGGCTCTGGAAGCACCAAAGACGTGGCCTCCGCAGAGCACTGCGAACCCTGCACAAGAAAGGGGAGATTGAGGCCAGCTCCCGGCGAGCGCCAGGCCGAGGTCACTGGTCCAAAGCGCGGAGCCAGCAGGTTACGGTGCTGGATGTGGGACACACGGGTGGCACAGCCAAGGATGGCAGCTGTCGTGGGGTGGGAGCCCAGCTTTGGCCAGCGCCGGGCCGGGGCGACGCCAGCTGATTGAGGGAACCATTCACTTCCCTTCCTCCAAAATAAAGGTGCAATTAAAAACCAAAGAAAACAAAACAAACAAACCCACACTGCCTTGGGCTTTAAAAAAAATTAAAAAGAAAAAGAAAGAAGAGAAGCCTCATTCCCCCGACTGAGAAATCCCGCCGCGGCTTTCACCCTGTCCCGGCGCTTCCGCTATTTCTGGGCAGGGTGAAGCAACGCTGCTTCAGTCTCACCCCGCCCGAGGGGGTGA